>JAAWXA010000028.1:642750-704134 GCA_038090715.1 Florisuga fusca
GGCCCCGGGACTCGGGGGTGGGTGTGCGGGGACACGGGGCACCGCTCCCTCCGTCCCGCAGAGCAAGGCCCCGGGCAGGGCAGGTCCCGTCCCCTCGCTCCGGGACGCACCGTGCAGAGCCCTTCCCGCACGGACCTACCTCCTCCGCTTCCTCGGGGCCGGCGGCGAGGCCGGGGCAGAGGCGCAGCGCCAGGGGTCCGAGGTCTCCGGGCAGGCTGGAGAAACACTCCCGGCACAGCTGCCGCACCGCCTCCTTCGACGGAGCCTGGCGGGGAGCACAGCGAGGGGCGCTCAGCCGCGGCTCGGGAGGGGCGGTCCCCGTCCCCGGCTGTCCCGGTCCCCCGGCTGTCCCGGTCCCGCTTACCTTCAGCAGGCTGTGGAGGGCGGCGAACTCCCCGTCCCGCACCGCCGCCATCTTGGCGCTGTCACCCGAGCCGCTCGCGGGGCCGCCCGCACCGCGCCGCCGCCATCTTGGAGCCGTCAGGGGGTGCAGGCGGGGCCGGGGGCGGAGGCTGCGGGGCTGCTGCGGGAGGGACCGCGTGTCCCGAGGGCTCCAGCACCGCCCGAAGCCCCAGGGCAGGCTCAGACGGGGCTTGGGGGGAGCTCGGAGCCCGGTGCCGCCCGGGAGTGGTGAGCCGAGCGGTGAGAGGCGTGCCGTGCAGCGGGACCCCAGCGGGGCTGCCCCGAAACGGGGTCCGTTTTCCTGCTGTTCAGTGACCCGACACAGGCACAGAGCAGAGGTATTTCTCCAGTTCTGCACAGAAAGGGCTGCCAGGTGCTAAACCCACTGAGCTAGCACACCCCCTTCAGAAAGTTATGGCACAATTATCCCATGTATCAAGCATCAGGACCCGCCCGTGTTGCCCTTTCTGGTCATGTCTCAGTGTCTCGGTTGCACTCCCCGCTCCTGCTCGCAGCACATTGGCCTTTTAAATCAAGGTGCACGCTCAGGACTGGTCTTAATTCTGTAGCAATTTCTTGAGTCGGTGTTTTCCGTCTCGCTCCTGCTCTCCGTTCCCGCTGAGCTGTCCTGATGCCCGGGGGCACAGCGTCTCCCTTGTCCTCTCCTCAGGAGCTCGGTGGTGACGGAGCTGTCAGGAGGAGCCCTCTCATCTCCCTCTGATCCCTTTAACTCCCCAGGGCGGTTACAAAGGCCCTGACCAGATCCTGCTGTGCAATTCCCGTGTTATATAAAACACCAGGGGCTGAGGCGAGCCCTGAGATCTGCTCCTGCCCTCCTTATCTGCTGTTTCACTGCCAGGGCAAAGCTCAGTGCTGAGTTGGGTTGTAAATGCTCTCTTCTCAGCCAGTGGGAACTGAAGGCAAAAAAATGATCATGGAACTGCTGCAATGATCTGGGCTGTTATCTTAGCGAACTGTGTAAAGGATCCTTTGTAAAGGATTTCAGTAAGTCCTCTTTTTTTGAGAGAGAAAAACTGTCTTCTCTTTGCTGTGTGTAATTCCCAGCACATCTGGGCATCAGTAATCCATGATCTTTCCCCATTCTCACGTTTGTGTCTTGTAAATTGAATAATACGTGGTAGGAAATGCAAATATTTAAATGCTGTTTGCACTGGGCTTTACAAGCTTGGCAGAGGAAAGGGCTTCCTCTTGCACAGGAACTCATTTCCCTCTGCAGTGCTGCGAGAAGCCTTTAAAGAGCAGAAGAATCCAAAGGCAGAGAATTTGTTTTCCATGATTTTTCATTAAGAACAGGAAACTAGGCTCTGGGAGAAATACTTTGTGCCTTGAGCTTACCTTCTGTGGCCTCTTGAAATTAATTAGTATGATTGATGTGTTTGGAGAGCTGCCATGTGCTGCTGCTGCGTCCTCCAGCACTGTCACCAGCTCCTCTAACCCGGTGCAGGCAGCACCTACAGCAAAGCTGGGACTCTGCTGTGTGGGGTCATCCTCATGGGAAGCACTTCCTAGGAGAGCTGGCATGACGCTGGGTTTGGGTGGCAGGACCAAGTGAGACCAGTTTCTGTGCATGGAGGAGGCTCCAGGCCACCTCGGTGACCTCTGGGCTTCAGACCCCAGTGGAACATCCAGGACTAACCCTGGGAGTGCAGTGGTGCCAGTGTCACCAGACTGCTGTAGAGACATGTCACTGGTACAATGTTCTGTCCTCATGACAGAGTCTTGCTACACCACAGCTCAGCTGCAGGCACAGCCCAAGGCCTCTGTGACACAACCTCTGCTTAACCGTGCTCAAGTTTCTGGCTTCCCTTCCACTTTTCCACAGCTGAAACCCCGCTGGATCTCTCTCCTCTGTACTTCCCGGCTTTGACCACTGGGTGCCAGGGGTCTCCCAGCAAGAAGCCGCTGCTGGTGTTCATCCTGCTCCGGTGGAAGGCTGCCTGCAGGTAGGAGAACTCTCACCAACAAACCAGTGGGATGCTCCCCCGAGCAAGGCACAGCGTGTCAGTGCTGAGCCTGCGGAGCTGCTGGCTTCTGCAATGTGAATCACTTCAGATTTGCCCAGAATCACACAAGACATGCCAAGAAGCCAATGTTTAGCCACAGCTTAGACCTGCTGGTGGTCAGCTTGCATCTGTGGGAAAGGCAGATGTGTGCAGCTTGCTGTGTGAGATCAGGCTGGGCTCAGGTGCTTATTTATTTCAAGAAATTGCATGTTCACATTCACCCCATGTCCCTGGTCCTGCAGCTCAGGCTGCTTAAAGAGTTGGGAGGTAAGGACAACTGTGAAGTTGTGACTCTGACCCAAAACTGTACAAGAACCCCATCAGATCATTTTGTATGAGAACAGGTGAGAGAATAGTCACTGTTAGTTTAAATTATACCTCAATAAGCAAAAGATTAACATCTCATTATCAAGGAAAGCCTGGAGTAATCCAGGTTCCTTTTGCTGCAGTTGCTGCCTTTTATTTGCTTTAAATGACAATCATGAAGGGCTTATTTCTGCCTTACTAGCTAGGATTGTCTTTTTATTCTGTGCTGCTAAGGCTAGCTAGTCCATAAAAGTCCAGGTTTAAGTACTAAGAAATTCTAATATTACCATAAAGCTTCAATTTATTTCAACAACGCCCTAATCACACATATAGTTTCATCAGAAAACAATCAAAAAGCAGTTTCTTTGATTGTTGATTGTTTTGGGTGGCTTAAAACTCAGAAAAAGATGAGGTATATCCCATACAGTCAGAAAATCCTCTAGTAATGCCTCAGAACAGAAGAGCAGAATTGTGAAAACCGAGAAACTGGAATATAAATTACATCCTTCTTTCTTCAGATAAAGCTCTACCTCATCACAATCACATGCTTAAATTACCAAGGCATAATAAGGGTAAGTGTCAAGATAAATGCTTTTAAAATGTCCTTCCCTGTATTACTAGCATGGACTATTTAAATTAAGGGGCTCTTAAAAGCATAAGTGATTTTTCAGTATTTATCTGCTGCTGTGATGCTCAGTTCCTCAGGTGTCAGTAAATCACCAGAGGGATGTTTCATATCTACATAAATGAAGATTAAATGCTTCATTAAATGCCCTTTTAGAAACAGCAGACAAATGCAGCTGTGTTTGTGCCTCTATAGTTTCAGGACATGAGCTCTGGAAGCAGCTTTCTGTTGGCAGGCTCTACTTCACCCTCTTCTGCAGAGTTCTGTAAAATATCTGGTATTAGTGACTGGGTTGTGTGAAGGACAAGTGCTATGGACCACTGCTCTGCTGTCATGGAAATTCCTATCCCAAAGTACTCAGAGGCAAGAGGTGTCATCTCTTGTGTCTGCAGCCTGTGTGTGTGCATGTGTGTGCCCATGCTGACAGGGAATAAAGGTTCTGGTGAGGAATCCTATGGCTGTCAGCACTACACAAGCTGCCCTGAGATGGCCATCACTCAAATAGATTTATTCCTTTTTGAAGAGGGGATAAATCAGTTTCCTTATGACTATCATAAACTAAGAGCACATTGCTTGCAGTGAGAGCTGTTTAGTTTTATTCAGAAACCATATTACTACATTAAAACTTCAAACTATGTTTATGTGAGCTACTATGCCACAAACCAATTGGATCCAGCCAGCTCCCTGCTGGCCTTTTGCCAATGGGATAAGAATCCACCAAGTGCTCCGTCTGTCAAGTCCATGTCTTGACAGATGTCTCAAGACATGTTGTCTTTTTTTTATTATATATTTATTCAGAACATTTTAAAGGCCATGGTGATATATGGCATTTTCCTCTTGTAAACTGCAGAATGGACATGCAAAAAACCCAGCCTCTCAGGGCATCCTTGCACCCAAGATCTGTAGTTTGATGTGTTATCTGAATATTTTGTCATGCTAAGAAGAGCACCTAAGCATTTGGGCTCTTGTTTTTTTGTTTTCTTCTGGCTGGTACATCTGGCAAACAATAGGACTTCATTCCTTGTTCCCACAATGGCACTATTGTACAGTGCCAGAGGCCAGCATCAACTGATGCTTATTGCCTCATGGAAGCAGAGAATGAATCAAAGGGCTACTGAGGAGTGTCACAGCCTTAAAAATGTGTCTGAATCTAGAATTAGTTTGGTTTTGATAGCTGTTGTTTAAACCAGGGTCTGCCGTATTTCGCTGTAAAAAACATCTTTTTCTGACATGGTTATAAAATCACCTTAGTTGAAGGATAAGCCAAATTACCATGAGTCTTCCCTCAACACTAGGAAGTCATTCCTTGCCTTATAGCTACTGATGTTTCAGTGCCACCTTATTTCATTGCTGTGTCAGTTCTGTGAGTCCTTGAGAGTGAGAATTTACATTAATGTCAGTCCCTGGGAAGCAACTTGCCAAAGGGAATTAATTTTACCCAGGCTATTCACCCTCACTGTGACAGAGTGCACTGGCAGAAGAACCACTACCTGGGTAAGGCCAGCTCAGGGGAGGCAACTGTTGACATGATGGTTTTATTGCTCAGATATCCCTCTGCCAGTTCTGTGTTTGCTGAGGATTTGTGTCAGCTCAGGAAGGGAATTTATGCATGGAACAGGAAGGCTGCAGACATTGGTGGCTGACTTCATTGTTTCAGTGCATCCACTCACCCTAACAACCCATGATGACAAAAGGCAGTGTTAATGCAGGGCTGCTAACCAAGCCTTAAAGGATTCTCTGCTTTTTCCTGCAAAACTTCATGCCAGTGCTGCCTGGGAGTGTTGCTGCCTGAATCCTCCTGCTGGGGTATCTTGTTCATGTACAGTGCTGTAACATATACAGCTGTAGTACACACTGAAACAAAGAACACGGAGCCCAAGCACTGCTTTAGAGGAACATTGTTTCCACCAATAATGCTTAAATCAACACAAACACAGGTTTTTGGTACTCAGATGGCTCAGTGTCAACAGCTATTCTGGATCAGGGTGTCTGGAAATGATGCAGAATGAATTCTCATGCCTCCAGATACAAACTGTTATAGTTTAGGCAAGTATAATTACTTTATACTTATATCTATAGATATACTATATATGCCAGGACCTCAAATACCAGTATGAAACAGCAGAATCATGTGTCAGTCTGTCTTTTGGTTGTGATGTGTACTGAAGTAAGGTAGATGTGAGAGGGTGTAACCACTCCAGCAGTCCTGCCAGCAATACTGCTGCTGTGTTCAGGTTCACATCTTTGACACAAACCTCCCAGTGGTCTCTGTTGTCTGTGTTTCATTTTCCACCAGGGCATGACTTTGGAGCACAGGGACTAGAGTCTGTTGAGTGAAATTAAACTGGAAAATGTTCTCCAGAAATGCACCTGACATGTTCAGGCCCCAAGAGGCATTTAATCCAGGGGACTCAAGTGACTATGGTTGGAAATGAAAAACCCAAATCAAACAGGAATGTGCACAGCATGCCTTTACTGGGTGTGCAGAGCATCTGCTCTGCAGATTCTTGCTCTACTTGGCCTTACCATGCAGATGTAACTTTACCTGATTTTTAAGAGGAGCTGAGAGGATCTACTGAAAATCAGGATCCCAACATTTTCTTTCATCTTCCCCACTTACAAAGTAGCCTGAGTGCAATTTTTGCTTCTCCATGGGTGATGGTCATTAGTGATTTAGTGCATACACAGTATCACTGCAGCTGCCACAGCATTGCTGTACATGTGCTGATAACCATGAGGGAAATATGTTAATTTATTCTACAGCTTGTAAAATATTTCACAATTTACTTGACCAGTAAATACTTCAATTGCCTCTGAAAATGCAGAGCTTTTGGGTTGGAAGTTTCAGCTGAGTCAGCACACAAAATTACCATGTAACTATGGGGTGGGTGGAGGAATGGCATAAGGCATCCCATGTCCCAGGTAAAAATCAGCAGATTGCAGCCCCCATTGGATCTGCAATAGCACTTGCCTCTGCTTTTATGACACCATTCAATGTGATTTTTAAGTACTCAGGATCCTCCCAGGTACATTTCATTGGGAAATATAGCCTGGAAATTCTCTGACTCAGTAAACTGAGGCAGGGTCAGGAGTCCTAAAGAAAAATGGTTTCTACAGTACTAAAGGCATCCTTGGTATTTTTCCTGTCTGCATTTCTAAAAGGAAAGGGTCAAGGTTTAATGCTTGGCTGGCAATTAAGTGACTGACAGATGCTCTCTGTTAGCCCCTCTCCCTTCCCAGAAAGGAAAGAGAATAAGAGAGAGAAACTTACAGGTTGAAAACTAAAATATACAGCTTTAATGAAAACAGTAACAATGAACAGGAAAAGAATGAAATATATACAAATATACCAATATATACAAGCATTTACAAATATATACAAAATCACTATGGCAATCCCCACACCTTTGGAAAATACAAAAGCAAAACCAAACAAAAAAACCCCAACAAACCCCAAACCCAAACCAACATTATCAAAACCCAGTAACAGTAACATCAACAAGGGCACAGTGCAGGCCCTGGGAAAGTCCAGGAGTGGCCTCCTGGAGTCAGCAGCAGACAGGAACTGGATTCCAGAATGCAGGGGTTGGGGTCAAAGGCAGACAAACTGATGGAGGTGTCCCAGGACACCAGCCAGGGATGAGCAGAGCCTGACCCTCCTGATCCCTCAGATTTATGGCACATATGGGATGGATACTTTGGTTAAATTGGGTCACCTGTCTGGTCTGCCTCTCCCCACAGAAGGGCTGCAGGTGTGACCACTTCACTCCCGTTTGTTTCTAGAGCACAAGATGTTTAGTAGAACCAGCTGTGACCTTGGTTCTGTAGCCCATTCTCCAGCAGTAACTATAAACAGTCCTAGAAGCAGACACTGACTGAAAATCATGCTGTTAACTTCAGAAAGTGCAGTTACTCATGAGACTTAACTAAAAACTATAATTACTGGAAAGAAAAGTGGTTCTTTCTTAGCTCAAACCAGGACAGATACTGGCTAATGTAAGGACTTAACACTGATAATGTTAAACACTGGAGAAAGTGGGATGTTAATTAGTTACTTAGAAATATACTGCATTTCCAACAGTTCTTACTAGAACTTTTTTTCTTAAGAACTCCTTTAGCATCACCATGGATTCAGATCTGATTCAATAAGGAAAGAAAAGTTTTCTTAATGAAAGAAATGTTTTTCTTAAGTTGAAGAGAAGCTTCATATTCAGAAAACTCACTAATCCAAATAGGTAAGCCTCAAATACTGTGCAGTTCAAACCCCAGGCACCTTGAAGTGAGTGCCTCAGAGTCTAAAAATCTTCTGTTGGAGTAAAGAGCATCACTGTGTTTGGGTAACCATTCCCATTTTTCAAGATGAGGAGACAGAAGAGTTTTGGTTTTTTTACATCCAATGAATGGCCAGGAAGAAGTATTCCTGTTTTTGGAGACTTGACCTGATGGACCCCTCTCAGTGTGCTGAGGCCAGCTCTCCTGCCCTTTTCTTCCAGAATACTTCTTGGTTGCATTCAGCAGCCTGCAGTCACCTCCTTCTGCAAATAAAATTTACATCATTAGCTGGAACTGAGTCAGCATCCCCAGACTAGGGCACAGGATACAGGAGGATTTTATTAGAAGTTGGGTTTCCTGGAGGGAAGTCCAGCTACAGAGGAGGCTCAGATTCTCCCCAGTCTATTGTTCAGTCAGACTTGGACCCTGGCCTCTTCCCTTTGTTTATGTGTTCAGACAGCCCATCTTCTTGCATACCAATCTGTATGTGTACAGTAAACACTGGAAGCTCATTTTAGTGGTAATAATGCATCACAGAAACAGCAGTGGACATCTTCCAGGGTCAGCTGCTAATCCTGGTTCCTTCTTCCCTCTTCTCCCTGCCGCCAGCCTCATGCAAGAAGGTGAGAGCAGGCAATCTGTATCCTGTAAATACTGAGCACTGCTGCATACTGCAGCTCTCATCAGATGAAGAAAATACCTTTCTGTCAGCAAAATGTAAATCCCAAGGGTAATGGAGGTCACAGAAGATTGCACTGCTCAAACTTGCATATTTATAACAAAGGAAGACTGTTTTTTTGGTTAATTTTTGACCGCTGTGTGTAGAGAAGGGAAAACACAGAATCAGAATCCAGCTCGTTAGGTTTGGTTTCATGTGCAGCCCAGGCTGTGCCTTCATATCTGGCAGCAGCATAGCTTAACTCATGTTAACCCAGTTATTTCTCTCTGCCTTCTCCCAGAAATGTGTGCTGTCCTTGTGCCTTGGAGTTTTCCCCAGCAAGACATCTGGCCTTTGCAGACTTTGGAAAACACAGATGGGCAAGTAAATTCAGCTGCATCTGCAATTGTAAAGAAAGAGTGATTGAAGTACAGGAAGCATACCTTGCTAGCTTTAACTTAGGTAATACAGGCAAAAATAGTGGTGGAGGTGACTAAGAGAAGTAATCTTTCCCTATGTTTTTCCTGTTCCTGTGGTCCATTCCAGGCATGTTCTTTTGGCTACTGTTAGAGACAGAAAATTGAGTTAAAGGGATCCATTCTGACAATTGATATGTTACATTGCCTAGTAACCAGATGCAAGAGAGTTGGGGTCTTGTTAGCCTGCCTGAGCTGAGATTTATGCAATCAGAGAGGTTCCCTGTTTTCTGTTGTTTGTAGCAATTGTACAATTAGGCTGAGCAAGCATCTCCCACTGGTGGAGCTGCTAATTTTTAAACAGGTTGCTCATTGGTGGTGAAAACACGTCTGTCACAGAACATGCAGCCACACTTGCTTTTGCCTCTTACCTCCAGAGTCCCACACCTAGGCCTGAATATCACCTCAACCTGTGAGCAACCTCAGTGCAGATACATTTCTATTGCAGAAGGAGAATATGAGAGAGGACACCTGCCCAGGGCATGGTGCACATGGATCTAACGGTTCACTTAGGATGTTTCTGCTGGTTTGGTTTCATGTGTTTCAGGAAGGTGTGAAAATGGTGGGGAAGAAATGGGGAGGGAAGGAGAAGGGGTAGGCTGGTTTATCTGTTGAAGTGTTTTGGTTGCAAAGCCCAAGTGTTGGCCCTGTGTCTGTTCTAGAGAGTTGGCACTACATACACACAGACTTGAATTTCTGCTGCGAATGGCTGAAGTATTGCCTAGCAGAAGGGTAAGTCAGAGGAACACTGTCTGCAGAACATTTTGGGAAAAAAGTAAAAAACCTGAAAGACTGAGAAAAATTCTGAGAACTGGAGATGTATGAGTTTTGCCCAGCTTCATGTTGGCACAGTTAGGATATGACTCTCTTCCACACACACATGAAAATCTAGACACAGGTTCCACAGCTGGTGTTTAGCTCTCTGCAGGAGTGTCTGTACACACAGCTATTGGGTGACCATACAGTACTGCTTGTAAAAAATATGAACATGTGCATATGTGATTCTCTAGTTAAATACATTTATTCTCCAAATGACAAGATGAATTCCAGGAGTGCACAGGCCCTATTGCTTTCAAAAACTTATTCTGTGCAGAAGATTGATACAGAGTCTGCACCTCTTAGCATCTTGTATCCTTCTTGGGTAGCTGGCAATGTCTGGACAGAAAAAATAAGATCCTTTAACCACTAAAGACATCTTCCAGTTTGTCTCAACCTCAGCAGTTCTATATCTGGAAGAAACAACCTGGCATTGACAGTGAGAGTCAGGAGCAGACAAGTAAATAAGCACTGAGCTGTAAACCTGTAAATTGAGAGTATGGCACCTGGCTGTGTTCTGTTATTTCTCCCTTTATCAAAGAAGGCAGGGTGACCCCTGGGAGGTGTGGATAAGTTGTCAGTCACTGTGCCAAATCAGGGAAAAGGAATGTCTGGTCATCAGCCCCCCAGCTGGGGGATGGCTGGCTGGGAGGCTTCAAGTCTCTCCCAATTCTTTCTGAGTTAAAATACTAGCAGAGCCACTGTGATCACTTCAGATGCATCAGATTATTTCACTTGGCTCCTGACTACACTGTTACAGCCAGTTCTGGAGGTGAACATACCCTTCTGGAGCATCCACACCAATTTGTTGACTTCAGCTGGTGCTGAGAGCTACATCAAAGTGGTGGTGCTGGCTACATGTAAGTGTTTTAAGGGGGAAAGAATGTTTTTTCTCACTAAGAGAGAAAGTTTTTCTCAGTCCTGTCAGTGGCTTTTACCACATGGCAGTATCTCTGTACTACAGAGCAAAGCATGGTCAGCAGCTGAGGTGTAGGAAGTGAAAAAACCCCAAACAACAAACAGACTGAAAACCAAAAGATGACTCACAAGCAAATAAGGGGTGAATAAAAGAAAGGCACTTTTGAAACATTCTGTAATGAGTGTGATGTGGCATATGTTCACCAAAAAGAATCACCTAGCACCTAGTGGTTAATTTGCTTTGCCCTGAGGAAGATGTCTTACACCAGGTGCATGCTCTTCTGGGTGTGCAGCTTTGAAAGACATCACCCAAAGGTGTTGCCAGCAGATAACTGGTACATGAAATGTCAGACCTCCCTGCAGCTGGAAGCTGAGCTGTTGGTTACCTTGCCAAAATTAGCTACTGTGGTGATTTCTTTATTTTCAAAGCCTACAGATGCTAACTGACCTGAAAGTGAGCCCCAAGGAGCAGGCTGTAACAAGCAGGCAGTGCACACATCAGAGAAGCTTGCCGTGCTGCTTTTTGGGCTTTCCTGACTCTAATGGCCCATACTGAGGTTCTCCTGGGCTCTCAGGCTGGTATCACCCTGTGATTCACACAACAGTCAGTCCAATTGCCTTTTTCAAATGATCTCAACAGCAGAGAGTCAGGTCAAGCTCCCCATGGAGTGAGGATTGTGTCATTTTTATAACCCAGTTCATCTTGATCCAGTTTTCTTTGTAGTCTTTTAGTGTTACAGCTTCTGAGAATCCTTCTTCCCGATGAATGGCTGTGATTTGAATTATTTTTTGCAGATGCAGTAAAGATGTATTTTTACCTGTGGAATTATACCTTGTTTCCTCAGTATCATTTGTGCCAGAGCTTTGATTTGTCAAATTAATAGAATAATGTACTCTCAACCCAACTTGGAGGTTTTTCTCTCCTTTCCCCTCCCTAAGCTTGGAACTATAAAAATGTATATTAAAACACAACTAAAGGACTTCTTTTTTTCAGGAGTTTTTTAAGCTTAACAGCATCACTGATACATGGAATTTTCTCACTACAGTCCTAAGAGGTGAATAGCATTGTGAAATAATTTGCTCAATGTCACTGAAGACTGCCAGACTTGTCCTTAGTGCCCGAGCTCAGACAGGAGGTCACAGCTCCCAGCTTATCCCCAGCTTCCTGCCCCACACTCCTTGCTAGAATCTACACGGTCACTTCAAGAGTCATTAGTGCCAAATCCTTTGCTGTCAAAACAATCCAATTTAGCTGAAGTCAATTTTTTCTTGCTTCCTTGTGTGCCTTCCCTCTCTCTTTCATTGGACAGCTGAAGCAAATACATGATATCCCAGCAGATGGAAAGAGATGTTTGGTGGATAGGATAAGAATAAACTGAAGGATGGTGAGCTGCTAACCTGGCCCAGCTGCAACCCTCAGCTCTTTGAAGATTAGTGCCAGAGTTAGGAATGCTCTTTAGAAATGATGACTCTCTGTTGCTCTCCACACTGGGTATTTTCCCAGACCTCATTTCAGGGAAGCACAGATGATGCTGAAAACCTATTGGATCACACAGCAAAAGCAAAGGCAATATGTTATGGGTTCATCCCATCATCAAGTGCATTAAAAAGCAAACCAGGAAAAGGTCACATCTATTAGTCACAACTCGTGTGGTTTGGCTCTTATTGAACATCAGGCTGTGTGAGAGCAGGATGTGTCTGTGTGCTCAGGACTGTCTTGCTATGCAGTGTGTGCTGCAGAGAGGAAGTGTGGTATTGAGGCAGTGTGTCAAAAACAAGATTAAGGCTGTAGCTGGTTTTCACATTATCTGTAAATAAATACCTGTAGCAACATCTTTGATGTTGTCCATTTGTCTGCTTTTCAGTTCTCTCAGATGATGCTGTAGACTTGAACAAGGCCAGAGGAGAGCTGATGACTCTCACACACAGCCCAAACAGTCCATGTGCACCAAGTATTGCCTTTGGTGCTGAGAAAAGTCTATAAATTATTACTTGTCTGTGTAAGGCAATGAGCTTGCTTTGGAAAGAATGTTTTTTCTTTGCTCTAACCAAAAGTAAAAGCAAAAAAGGAGCTAGTAAAGTTGATTTTCCTCATCTGGCAATCTAAATGTAACACTTTTCTCTTCAGATCCCTTTCACCACAGCTCTCTTCCAGTCGGGCAAGCCTCAGGGCAGGATTTGCATTACCTGACTTTGAAAGCTAGGTAAGTTTTGCATAATCTCAGATAGCTAAAGTTAGGTAAAACGAATCACACCTCAGTCTTTTATCTCTCTCTGCCGGGTCAATGTTTCTAACTGTCTTTTTTTCTCTCACCAACAGGGAGGAGCTGGTGGGGAATGTGAAGTTCAAGGGCAGCCTTGGCTGCAGTGAGCATAAAATGGTGGAATTCTGGATCCTGAGGGCAACAAGGAGTGTCTGAATCAAGCTCACAACCCAGGACGTTGGGAGGGCAGCTTTACCTCTTCATCAATCTGCTTGGTAGGGTATAAAATCCTCCACTGACTAAATTTCCACTGACTGGAAAGAGGGAAGCATAACCTCCATTTTCAAAGAGGGAAAAAGGGAAGGCCTGGGGAACTGCAGGGCAGTCAGTCTCACCTCTGTGCCCAGCAAGATGATGGAGTAGATCCTCCTAGAAACTGTGCTAAAACACATGGAAAATGTGGAGGTGGTTGGTGACAGCCAGCATGGCTTCACTAGGGACAAACTGTGCCTGACAAACGTGGTGTGCTGTGACAGGGCTACACTGGTGGGTAAGTGAGGAGTAACTGACACCACCTACCTGCACCCTGTCCTGCACAACATCCTGATGTGTGGGATTCAGTGGATGGACCACTTGGTGGATAAGGAATTGGCTGGACAGTTGCACTCAAACGTTTGTCACACTCGGTGGGTTGATGTCTAGATGGAGACCAGTGATGAGTGGAGTTCCCCCAGGGTCAGTTTTGGGACTGGTGCAGTTTAACATCCTTGTTGGCAACAATGGAACTGGGTGTACCCTCAGCAAGCTTGCATCACCCTTCTCATCTCGAGACAAGATGCAGCTCAGCTGTGGAGTTATGAATTCTCAGTGCAGTGCATTGTGTCACCAGGCATCCAAAGCACCATGCAAAACTAATCCACAAAAGCCCCTCAGGAAAGAGATGGAGGTGTTGGAGCAAGGCCAGAGGAGAGTCATGAAGGTGACCAGAGGGTTGGTGCTCCTCTCCTATGAAGAAAGTTTGAGAAAGTTGGGGTTATTCAGTCTGAAGAAGGGTCAGGGAAGACTTTATTGCAGCCATTCAATAATTAAAGGGGCCCTACTGAAAAGATGGGGACAACCATTTTAGCAAGGCCTGTTTTGACTGCACATGGGATAATGGTTTTGAACTAAAAGAGGGTTGACTCAGACTAGATAGAAGGAAGTTTTTTTGCCATGAGGGTGACACAACACTGGAACATGTAGGCAAGAGAGGTGGTAGATACCTCACCCCTGGAAACATTCTAGGCCAGACTGGACAGGGCTCTGGGAAACCTGATCTATTGAAGGTGTCCCTGCTCACTGCAGGGGGGTTCCTGGACTAGATGGCCTTTAAAAGGTCCCTTCCAACCCAAACTCTTCTATGATTCTGTTCCACGACTCTAAGCAGAGAAAATGAAACTGTTTTACAAACCTAAACGGGTCCCTTTAAGCACTTAAAAATCTCAGCCCTTTAAATGAACGTGTAGTATTCCAAAAGTTTGCATCACTATTTGAGTTCCATGTGCCATATGACTGCTCTGACTGCAACGAATTGTGGCCTTTTAATCTCCCTAAGGACCCCGAATTACACATACATTTTTTATTTTTTTTTTCCAGCAGTTTCCCGTCTGATACCTGCTGCAGAGTGTGACAACTGAACAGGACTGTGGCTGCCCGAGGAACCCTGAACCGTAAGATCAAACTAAAATAATCCCCGTCTTTAAGCGGCACATTCCCTCCCTTCCTCCCCCCCGTGCCGGACGTTTCATCCCTCTAACGACCCTTTTCTTTATCTTTAGCAAATTCCGTGCCCCGAGCCATGCCGGCAGGGAGCCGGCAGCAGGTCCAGCATCTCTCGACCGGGTCGGCAAGAATCCTTTGAGCCACCGGGAGCTGGGACCGGGGAGGCACCCCGGGGGTGTCGGTGGAGCTCCCCGGGGGGTGTGCCTGGCCGCCCGGCACCGAGAAGGCCTCCAGTGCTCCTCCATCCTTCCCCTTCCCTTTCTGTCGATAAAGGTCAGAAGAAATTACATTTCCTGACTCTGCCGGGACGAATCGGGGAGGGTTTCCCCTGCGCCGCAGCGGGCTGGGAGGCCGGGAAAGCAGCTCCCGCTGTCCCCGGTCCGGCAGCCCTCCGTGGGCTGGGCAGAACCAGCAAGAGGCAGATGGTGAAAATTAAGGGCTGGCCGTCAGCCAGGAAGTGTAAACCCTGGCCAATTACTGCTACGTTTCGCCAGATCGGGGCGGCGAAGAAGCGGCGCGTCCCTCGGTCTGTTTGTCCCTCGGTCAGGGGCGGAGGGGCGCGGAGGCTCCGCAAGCGCCCGCGCTGCAGCCCGGCGGGGGTGAGTGCGGGAGCGGTGCGGGGGCTCTGGGACGCTCGCAGAGCGCTGCGCGGCCGCGGGGGGTTCGGCGGTGTCCGAGAGCCTGTGCCCTGCCCCAGAGACAGCGGAGAGGCAGCAGCAGGGGTGTGCGATGAGACGGGAGGGACGGGACGGGATGGGACGGGATGGGATGGGATGGTTAGCGGGGGGCAGCTGGCGGAATGCAGCGGGCAGAGGCGGCTCCCCTCGTCTGGCTGTGCCTCTGGAGCGAAGTGAAGGCATAAAACTTGGGTAAGTTCGCCCTTTAAATGTATTAAAAATAGACCCTCTGCCTCCATAGCTCCGCCGAGTGAGTGATTTCCAAACCAAGTATCTAGGTCTAGCCCTTCCCCCAGGAGTCACAAGAATTCTGAAACCGGGACTGAAGTGAAAGAGACTTTGGTCCCCTCTCTGAAGAAATCGAATTAGCGTGTAGCCGCTGCAAGACGAGACCAAAAGCCGTGAGCAGCAGGCCGACTATTAAAAAAAAAAAAAGTGGTGTAGCTCCATCCCTTTTCTGTCTTCCCTCGGCCCCTGCCCCATGGTGTTACCGTGTTTCCCAGAGCAGCACTCAGAGCCTCTCTTTCCTAGGAGTGTTTACAGTGCTTTCCAGTTCTGTGGACATAATCTACTTTAAGTTTCTTCAGCTGCCATACCCGTCTGCCCTGGGGTCCCTTCTCTCTCTGTGTGTGCCATCAGCCCCAGCTGCACATCATGCCAGCAGGGACACCAGGCACTGCAGCTCCTGGCTGTCTGATGAAAAGAACAGTGCAAAGCACGGCAATTTTCTTTTTTTTTTTAAATTCCTTTTCCAGTCATATGACGATTTGTTCATGTAAGTGGGTTGTCTAGACTAGAGGGATGTTTTGTTTGTCAGTAACAAGTGCTGAGCATACTTGTAATAGGCAATACTGCAGCTTTGTGGTATCACAGGTTTCCTTTATGCAGAACTCGTCAATACCTGGGTCAGTCTGCAAGAGCTGCCTACAACTTGCACACAGGGCTGTGTGCCCATGCATACAGGGGCAACCTCCCCTTCTGTAACATGTTGGAGGGAGAAGATTCTTTGGCTTAGGTCAAAAAACTTTTTTGGTAAACCTAGGGAGAAGCTTTTCCAGAAGTGAATTGTTCTGTGGTTATTTGTGCTGGAGGTGTGCTCCTGAAGCTCTGATTGAAGCAGCTGGGAGCCAGGAATTGTGCATTGCACTGATTTCTGCATGGATTGCACCTGTGGAGTGGCCGTGCCAGGGGAGGGCAGGGGTGTCCAACCCCATGTGAGAGTCTTCTCTGCTATGTCAGTATACTGGCAATATTTAATTTTGGCAGTTTTACAGCAGAATTAAGGTGACAGTTTCTCATTTGTCTTCAGCCTTCAGGACAGAATTATCCTTATTTTTATGCAATGTGTTTATGGGCTGTTTGATGTCAGCTGGGACTCTGATAAGACTTCCAACGTTAGCTTTCAAAGTTCAGAGTGTATGTTTACTGACTCCTCAGTTCCTTTTGGAAGAATTTCAATTCCTTAGCTTTCCAGCAGCCAGAGACACAGATTGGATGGCATAGGTATCCTTTTATTTGAGAAATAAGTAGATGCAGCTTTCATTCTTACGGAAGGACTGGAGGAATGAGACTTGAATGTATCACCAAGGGCTAAGAAGTAGCAGGCAAAAAGTACTACACTTTCATCCTTCTAAAACTAATTTTCAGGTAAAGCAGTGAAAACTGTGTGACTTTTTGAGCCACCTGTAGTATTTAGCTTTATTTGTTTGTTTGTTTGTTTTTTCCCCCCAGAGTGTGTGGCCTTTTGTATTCATTGTTTCTGCTGTGAATTCAAGCATAACTATAGACTGACTAGTTTGTGTTTGTGCTTATTCAGTAGGGGCTAACAAACCATTCTTACTACACAGGATGGGGAGAAGTGCAACTCAGAGGATGAAATGTGTTGAGGATTTTAGCAAAAACCTGGTTGGAATAGAGCTGGCTGGGGATATGCTTATGTTTTTAGTAACAACAATAGGAATGTGAAAACAAAACATAAAAAACTAACCTCAAACAAAACCAGAAGAAAGTAAGTATGAAGTGGAAGCAAACAGAAAGATGATAGTTATTCGAGTTTCAGCTGAGTTAGTTCCTAAAATAATCACAGCTGCTGACACTTTATTTGATTTTGATCAAGTGTATCCTGTATGCTTTCTGATTAATATTACCAGAAAGTTAAATGTGTCATTTCATTCAGACTGATAGGAACTTATCTTTTCGTTTGAAACCATGCTTCTGCTTTTTAAGAAAGCTTCCCTGTGACTCTCTCTTGTCTGTTCCCCTCTTGTAACTTTATGAATGAACTGGATGAACTTTGATTTTCACCCCGTTTGACCAAAGAAGGAAAGGTCTAAAAGGATAAAGGATAAAATGTGAAAAGGTTTTTAGAATCCATGCTGAAGGAATGGATCCTGGTGGGGTTGTTTCCTTCTGCATGTATGAAATTCCAAAGGGAGAGGGATGTAGGAGAGGGGGGGGATCTGTTTTAGTTCTGCTGCCCATGTGACCACCAAATAACCAACAGTTTACCTGTTAAGCAGCTATGACTCACTCCTATGAAGTACAAGCCAACAGCTTCCCCACATGCTAAGCAAAACTACTGTCATCTCCACAGACTCTTCAATGTACTTTGTAGCTTGTTTGGAACTAGTAAATACACATATTTCCTGAACTTTCCAGCAGATGATACTAGGGAATTATTTGAAACAGGTTGAAGCTTCTAAGTTAGTTTCTGGGTTTGAAAACACATTTGTCAATTCAATTGAAAGGCCTCTTCAACAGCAAAAAATGTGATGGTAGCTTACTGATATGTGGGTCATTCGAGTGATACATACCTGGCCTTGTTTTGCTGCAGTAGGGATGCACTAACCAGTGCATCTGTTAAATAACAGTGGAAGGAAATACCTATTAATGTGCATGTCATCTTTTTCTATTGTTTTCATGCTATGCCTTGTGCCCATATCACTGTACTGGTTAAAAGTCATCCTGGTAATCTTTTTTGATGCAACCCAGGATGTGATTTGCCCTCTGGGCTGCAAGCATGCATTGGCTTGTGTCCAGCTGTTTGTCCACCAGTACCCCCAAGTCCTTTTCAGCAGGACTGCTTCCTATCACGTCTCCTCCAGCCTGTATTGATAACAGAGATTGTCCCTACCCTGGTGAAGCACCTTGCACTTGGCTTGTTGGAGTCCACATGTCCTACTTCCCAAGCTCGCCCAGGTCCCTCTGGATGGCATCCCATCCCTGAGGTGACAGGGCACTCCATCCCACTGTCTGTGTCACTGATAAGATATTAAACAGCAGTGGTTCAGACCCCGGAGCCATGCTGGCTGTCTTGAGTCACCTCCCTGTCCTCGGGGTGCCTGGTCCTGTCTTCTAGGAGGATCTGTGACTGCCATTGAAGTTACTGATTTGCATAAGATAGGAGAAATTTTTATCTTTGGATCTTGAAGAAATGAAAATAAAACTGAGTCTGATCTTAGAGCTGAAGGGCTGTTGTGGCCAGGAGGCTCCATGGTATCCTAGAGTGCATCAGGAAAGGTTTGTCCAGCACATCTAGGGAAGTTCTCCTCCTCCTCAGCTCTGCTGGTGAGACCACATCTGGAATACTGTATCCAGCTGTGGGCTCCCCAGTTCAAGGCATACAGGAATCTACTGAAAAGTGTCCAACAGAGAGCTGCAGGGATGGTTAAAGGACTTGAGCATCTCTCCTGTGAAGACTGAGAGACCTGGAGCTGTTCAGCCTTGAGAAGAGAAGGCTGAGAGGGGATCTTATGGGTGTCTGTAAATATCTGAGGGGTGGGGGGCAAGAGGATGAGGTCAATCTCTTTTCAGTGGTGGCCAATGATAGGACAAGGAATAATGGGTTTAAGCTAGAACGTAGGAAGTTCCACCTCAACATGAGGAGAAACTTCTGTACTGTGATGGTGACAGAGCACTGGAACCTCTGGGAGAGGTTATGGAGTCTCCTTCTCTGGAGACTCAAAACCTGCCTCAGTCCATTTCTGTGTGGCCTGCCCCAGGTTATCCTGCTTTGTCAGGGGGTTGGACTGGATGGTCTCTGGAGTCCTTTCCAACCCCTAACATTCTCTGGTCTTATCTGGAATTCCTGATGACAACCTCAGAAAGGGTGACTTGCCAGCTCCCAGGGATTGCAGACAGGTTTGGGGGAGGAAGGAGAAACAGGGGGATCATATCTGTTCCTTGCAAACAAGAGCTACTTAGCTGTCCCTTTAGCAGGGATTAAGGGAAAAAAATCTGTATGCCTCAGTGAGCAGAAACAAGCACAATCCCTTGGGAAGAAGTGTTCTGTAAATTTGTCATGGGACCCAGTGCAATGCTGTGGTTCTGCTGCTCTTCTCCCAGTTTATATTTCTGAGTCTAAGCTTTCCCTTTGTAACTTAATCTAGCTTAAAATAATATAAATGTGACTTCATAAAATTATTTAATTGCTGGGGAGAAAGATACTTGTGTGCCCTTAGGTATCTGGAATAGAGGTAGGAGGAGGCTTGTGGGCTAGCACAGGCATCTTAACCACTGCTTTCTTTCTAGCCTTGTTAAATGCCTCCAACAGATCTAAAGGAACTTTGCTTTTTATAGCTCTGAAAAATATAAGTTCTTTTCGCTGTGTAAAAATTTTTAAACTAGAAATTTTACTGCACTGCTGGGAGAAGTAAATTGTCAGCTTTGGAACTTGGAGACAACAAACGTTGACTCAAGCACTTTTTTGGCAACAGAAACATCCATTATACCTTAGGCTTTGCCTGCCAGACATCTTTAGGTATGCTGTGAGGAAAGTCTGTCCTCAGGTCCCCAGGGTCCCGTAGTTCTTTCCTCTGATTTCTGATGTGGTTACAATTGCCAGTAGAGAACTTGCTGGGAGATTGACAATGTGTGGACAGCATCAAATGAACTGTTATTTCAAGATGCACACAACAGACCCTGCTGAGTTGTTTGTTTTAATTTACATTTATTCTTAATTTCTAAAAGTTATGACTTTTTTAATTAGAACAGAGGAGCCAGCTAACAGATTGCTGCCCTTTCAACCAGCAACAGTGTCAGGGCCAAGCTCATGTCATGAAAGATTGTCTGGGCTTTGTTATCTCTAAAGACAAGACAGGATTTCTCTGAAGAAAAGCAGAAATTGCAGTAGTAGCCATGTTCCCTTTCCACAGGGATCTGTGCAACCTGTATTTAGCTTGTGGGGAATAAAAGCTGTATTTATTTCTTGAACATCACCAAGAGTCACACTACCCCACCTTTCAGTGCCTGAAAACTGAGGTGTTTTCTCTGTTTCCTCCTTTAACTTGCTCAGCAGCAGAGTGTGTGGTGTCTGTGCAGGGCTTTGGGGTGGTTGATCAGAAGATGAGGAGGCAGAGAGCAAAGGCAGCTGAGTGTGAAATGGGGCTGGGCAGGTGGGAAGAAAGCTGTTCTCTTGTGTCTGAGAGAATCAGTTATGGTTTGGGGAGTGGAAAGAGGTTGCTGAAGCTGGGTACTGCTCAATTTAGAAACACTGTGCAGGTCCACAACATTTCTTGGCTGACCACCTCTCACCTCACGCTGAAGATGTTGTGAAAAAAATAATCTTTTTTTGTCTACGTCTTTTGTGTGCAATTCAGTTACACAACTTCTTTTTTCCTCCCCTCTCCTTTCTCCCACATCTCCATTCTTCATCCTTCCAGCTGCATCTACTGCTTATATTTGTCTAAATTGGGAAGGTTTCAAAGTACAGAACCTTTGCCAAAGTTTTTTCTGTGGTTTTCATCCAAGCTGACTACTTCTATTTCTGTGTTTTACTTGGGGCTACACATTCATCTGTAATGGAGATGATAGAGTGGAAAATGCAGGCATTTGGTATTTGGCCTAGCAATTCTAATTCTGTGGAAAACAAAACAAACATAGAAGTCCTGCTTACTCTCAAAATACCTGTTTGTCAGGCCTCTTATCAGTTGCCTATTGTATCTTTTCTGCAATGAGCAGATAAAAAGCAGTTTTATTCCCTTGCACAACAACAACAAAATAAAAAAGCATTGCGTTTGTCTGTTCATCTTTTCTTCTGTTGCTCATCTTTTTTTTTTTTTTTCCTTTCTGGTGTAATAGGCTTCTTTTTGTCCCATTTCTACTATTTTATGCAGGCTGAAATGCAAACTGTATTTAAAGGTATTTGTGAAGTGTCTTGGGAAGAAGAGTTTAGACACCTCTGTTCTGGTATCTCTGCTGATGGAAATGGACAGAGAGGCCATGAGTGTACTCCTGGCTGGCTGTGCTGGGTCATGATTTGAGGGGCAAGATGGGAAAGGGGAGCTGCTCTTGGAGAACTCTGAAAGGTTTTCCCGATTTTGCTGTGAATGGCATAGGATGTTTTCACCCCTCCCTTGCCTGTCTTGCTCTTTTCCTTTCTCTTTGCTTTGCAGGACTGCTTCAGTTCCCTCCCTGTCCTGCAGTGTGTACCCACATCCCAGCCTGATGCTGCTGCTCCAAACCCCACTCTGCTTTTTCTGCAGGCTGAGCCCTTGGCTGTGAGGATTCACTGACCTCCCGGAGCCTGACGCTTGGACCTTCCAGAGAGGAGAGTCTCCCATCTTCCTCTCCCTCTCTCCCTGACCCTGTGAATGGAGGCTTCCCTGTAGATCCAGCCTTTGCTCTCCAGTTCCCCAGGATGGGTTCCTTCCGACGGCCACGACCTCGGTTCATGAGCTCCCCTGTGCTGAGTGACCTGCCCCGCTTCCAGGCGGCCCGGCAGGCCCTGCAGCTCAGCTCCAACTCTGCCTGGCACCGGTGAGCAGCACCCACCTTCCCTCTCAGCAGGGCTCTGGGGCTCTGACCTTTGTGCCTCAGCATGTTCATGGCAAAGCTCATCTCTTTATCAGCGGGCAGGAAATCTCGGGGCGAACGAGCTTTGCCAGCACTGAAAGCCTGCATGGAAGTGAAAAAATGAGACCTGGTAGTGTTCAGCCTTGGGTTTGGCCAACGTTGTTGGGAGGGACTGTCTGGAAGTCAAATAGGATTGCTCCTTGTCAGCAGTGGCATCCTCTGTGCACCCTATAGGAAAACACATTCCTAGTACTGTAAAAAAGGGCCAGTTTCCTAATGGACAACAGGCATTTGTTCATATATTATGAAGCTTTTACCACAGTCAAGTTCTGGCAACTGCTAAGTTTGTGGCTTCTACTAAAACTGGCAGTCAGATCCTGTCTGCAGTACATGCCGTGCAGCAATGGCAACTGGAAAAACGAGATGTCCTGATCTGATCTCATGGGCTGCTGCTACTAAAATTAGGTGTTCCCATCTTCCCTTCTGCCACCTCGCACCCATTCTGCACTCCTCAGACCCCTTTCCCCCTCTCCTAGCTCAGCTTATTAATGCCACACAGAAAAGTAGCCTGGCAAAAACATTGCAGTTTTGTGCTGGGATAGTGAGCTGAGGTCCATGGGACATGCAAGTGGCATCACTGGCCCACAGAAAGGATTGCCCACTAAGGATATGACACCTCCTCCTGTTATCCCATGGCAAGCCTGCAGACCTCCCAAACCATCTTGTGTGCTGTCCCTTCATGACTTCCTCTGCACTGGTGAGAGAAGTGTGAGTTGGAAGATCCTCCAGCAGCACCTTGTTGACATTAATAGGACTTAAAGTTGGGTCTGACTGAGGTGGTGCTGGCTGCAGAACATCTCCCAGCACTACAGGGGTCCCTCCAGATGCTGCAGATTGGGTGGTTCCTGGGAGCATCACTGAATAATGCAATGTGATGTGCTTGGCAGACTCTGCCAAAGATCTGTCTTGTCAAAGCAGAGATCCCCTCAACAGTCACATTACAGCTGTATCTGGTGTCAGTGTTCTTTGTGACTGGTACCCCTGTTAGCAACTTCCCTTCTTTTACTCTAGGCACAGCTTGAGGTTGGTTCTGCTCCATCTCCCTTGAGAGATGTGGGTAAATGAGAGTGATGATTTCCAGGGGAGAAAGAGAGGAAGCAATTATCCTCCCCACTCCATTCTGACCACTCAGCTTTTGCTGATGAGCTTATGTTGTGCCCTGTGTCCATACTGGTGCCTGTTACTTAGAGATGTTGTATTGTCTCTTTTCTTTTTTGGCAGTGTTCAAACAGCAGTGATAAATGTCTTCAAAGGAGGAGGCTTGCAGAAAAATGAACTTTACACCCTGAATGAAAATATCAGGTTGGTTGCTGAAATGTTGCTGCTTGTTTGGTTTTCTTCCCCTACAGAACCACACTTCAAGGTTATTGGTGGGAGGAGCAGGGACTGAAGTGAACTTAAGCACAGCTTTGGGGTTTTAGGCTGGCTTGTTTTTTTGCTCCTGGGTGGAATGAGTAGCATGGGGTACTTGGATAATGTTTCTCTGATTTATATGGCTGTGTAGCTTTGACAAGGACAGTGTGTGTATGGACTTGGATTATAATGATTTTGTCCCCTCCTTGGGAGTGTTTGCCTCTTATGGCTGGTTTTTTTTTCCCCTTTTTTCCAGGACATTTATGATAATAATATATCTTTTTCTAAACCCAGGCTTCTCAAAACCCTGGAGTGTTTAAAATGAAAGCAAAAGACAAGATTTAATTTAAAAACTTCACCTGATAATTGCAGAGCACGACCTGAAAATACCAACACTAAAGATAAAAAACCTGAAAACTCAACAAACATTTTCTAACACTTTTTTTTTAAAAAAAAATAATCAGTTTTCATTATTATCTGTGGTTTCATTCTGATTACTTGTAAAGTTTGGTTAGCAATATCTGTATCTACTGTAGAGCAGATAAAGAAAAATTTATTCTTGCTTTGGTTCCAACTGCTGCTAAAAGGAGTACAGTCAGAGGTCATGGATGTACTTCCTCCTCCCTTTGTTTTCCACCACGTCCATATTCATTCATCAGGAATGCTGCCCTATAGGTCTCCTTTTCTCCTCTTTATGCTCCCAGCCACCCCCTACCCCTACTGCATTTCTCCTGAGTGTGAAGATTCAGATGGCACTTTAGGCTCAGTGTACACAAATCAGTCTAAACTACCCCTTTCCCTACTTTCAAAATAAATGCAGCTTGCAGGGCACAAGACTCTGTCCTACTTGATCTGGTCCCAAAGGTGAAAGTTTAATATGATTCCTTTTGAGAGCTGAGTGAGGGCAATGCCTGATGCTTTTTTGGTGTTTTAGTGTGCTCAGGTCAGAAGTCCTCGAGTCGGGTTTAAGTACTTGGACCACTCTTAATTTTTCATTGGAATGAGTAATTCTGTACAGGAAAAGAAAACCAAATGTCATAAGACCCAGAGGCTTTTGGCAGAGTTGGGGGCTGGCTGTTGGTTTTGTTACTCATCTTCCCTGGTGCATCAAGTACTCCTTCCCACCCTTGTGCTGAGGCACTGTGTTGGGCAGAATAACTGGGTTGGCTGGGCTTGGCCTCGTGGCTGGACCATGCTCTCTTCTTGGTTACTTACACTGAATCTGGACTGTCCAGAGCTGAGCAAAGAGCAGCAAGTTCTCTGTGACCTGTGTATGCTTAGTAAGCAGTGCTGCTGCTGAGAGGAGCAATGCCCCATCTCACATCCAGGCACTCCCAGTCAGCACTTGGAAGCACTCACCTTGGAATAAATGATTAATATTCCTGCAGGTGGCCTGAGTATTGGTTACATCTCCAAATGTCATTCTCTAAATAGGACACTTTAGCATTTAAATAGTTCATTGTCCATCCAAGGAATGGGGAGCATGCATCTGCATCCATGTTTGTGTGCACACTTGTGGCCTTGCACCTCTGACTGTGGGTGTTGCTCCTCACACAACTTGACCTCTCTTTGCACAAGGGGAATCTCTAGCTTGACACTGAGCAAAAAGCCAGACCTAAAGCAGAGGGTGGGTTCCTCTGTTCCACTGGGTCAGGCTGGTGTATTTTTCTTCTTTGTAGCTCTCCATGCAGCCCCTTGGTGGAAGTTTGCAAATGCAGTGCTTTAGTTATTTGGCAGTGGGAAATGCAGGAGAGTTTTGAAGCAAGGCAGTAATGACAGGACCAGGAGGTGAGCAGGTGGGAATATTTTGCTCTGGATTGCTGCCACCAAGTTTGCTGTGATTTGGTATCATCTGACTGGGTGCTTTTCACTGGTCTGAAAGTCAGTTGTCACAGCAAGAGGAAATGTAAGAAGTGTCAGTGGGAGATGGGATTTCAGGAAGCAGGAGGTGAGCTGGCTGTGATTAGGAGGACACCTCCCTCGGGTTCTCTCTGGGGTACAAACCTCCAGTTGCTGGTCTGCCTCTGTGTGAGGCAAAGCTCTGCCATGGCCTCCCCAGGCAGCTGCTGGAAGAGCTGCTGGCAATCAGCCTCAAAGGCTTACCTGCTTTATTCATCTCATTAAAATAGAAATGGGCTTTGAGATGGGTGGGGTGAATATAATCACAAGGAGGGAAAGAGGAAAGGCATGTTGGCATGCAAATAGATGTGGAAGTGTTACAGTATGATGAGGAAGGAAGATTGCTGTCAAAATCAACTTTGAGAAGAGAAGGAGAAAGTGTAGTTTGTTAGTAAGAACCCAGCCTGAGGACTAGCTGGTCCCTGATTCAGAATGCCATTTTTGAGCACTCGTAATTATGCTGCACATTAGTGAAAAGCAAAACTCAGAACAGCAAAAAAATGCCATGTTTTTCAGTGGAGAGTGTTTAGCACCTTTAAAATTCCAGGCAGAACTAACTGCTACATCATTTATTCTCAAAATGCAAATGTTTCATACCTTCAGTTGGGTTTCCTAGTACTTCTTATGTAAAACTGCTGATTTTTAAATCAGGGTTTTGAAATATTAATATGTGTTAGAATTTGAAACTTTTATCACAGCCTGATTTAAAATTCAACAGCTTTTATTAGAAATATTTTTAGAGAGACTTTTGCTTGCATGTATTTAAAACATGCAATCTTGTTAAATTTCTAGAATTTCTTCTTTGAAAAATTTACTGTTGTTGTTTTTTGTTTTTTATGCAGTAGTCATTGAGAAGCCACAGTTTCTGCTTGTGTTTACTTCATTACTCCTCTCCTTATTCTCCTTCCTTCTGCTTCCAAGAGAAAAGGAAGTATAGCACTAGAGAAGGATGTTTTATTCCAGAGAAAGGAAAGGTATCTTTGTTTAAACAAAAAGCAGAAAAAATGATGAATTTCAAACGAAATAATTTCAAATTGTCTCCTCAATTTTCTGTGAATTCATGGAACTAAATGATTTTTTTCTTATTGTGTATGGCTTATCAATAGATGATGTCAGGGAAACTATTTCACTCCTTCATGATCTGAGAATGGCCTCCATGTGTGTTTGTACAATACATGCCTAACTCTAAAAGCAATCTGTCACCAAAATGACACATTCTTACCTAACTTTGGTATGACTGGGAGCCAAGTGCAGGTATACCTGTGAGAAATGATCAGCAGTGGCTGTTACTTCATGGCTGCATTTCCTCTGTCTGCAGGTGGCTGCTGAAGAGTGAGCTTGGATCCTTCATCACAGATTACTTTCAGGTATTATATGATTTTCTTGCTTTCTTTTGCAGTTCACTCTCTTCAGCTTTTTGGCTGCTAAACAACTGGAAACCCCTTTTTACATGCATGCAACCTACAGGTTTCATTTTTGTGTTGCTTCAGAGGATGGTGGAGGTATGGGACTTCTGAAGTGTGAAGCACTGGTTACTTGGTAGTGATCATGTGCATGGGTGTACATGCTAAATTAGGGATAACCTTGTATTGCTCTTAAGAAAGGCTGCAAGGAGCCTGCTGAGGTCAAGAAGGGATTCACTTGAACTTTTAAAAGAAGATGGGATACCTCTTTATAGGCTTTTTTCACCCTATTTTTGTAGCATGGAGAACTCAGGAGTAGGTTTTCTGCAATGGGGGCCAGCAAAGGGGGAGAGAAAAGATATCATCTGTCTTTTTTTTGAGGAGGGGGGGAAGCGTGGGGCAGGGAAGGAAGTCCCTAACAGCAGGAAATCCACCTGGGCAGTGTTTGCCTTTTAGTTCCACGGCTGTAAATGCAACATGGGAAGAAGCAAAAGATGAAGCATGAATAAATAACAAATGTGAATAATTGTTACTGCCTTTTACTGATACTGTCAGTATCTAACACAGGTAGCCAGGAGTTCACATGTGACCACGTGAAAGTGTGTTGGATGATTTTAAGAGAGCACTGGTGGCTTTCAGTGTTGCTAGTTTGTCACTGTGGTGTTCATTTAAAAAAAGAAAAAAAAGGCTGCTGGAAAAAAAGGTTTTCTTGTCTTTGAGTAAGAGAGAGAGAGAGAGAAAATAAGATTTCAGTACTTCCTGAAGCAGCTGACTCTGCTACATACTGTACTGACTGTAAAGAAAGGGGAAAAGACAACTAATGTTTCCTATCAGTATTAGGTGATGTGACTTCAAAAAATCCCCTCTGCCGTGCCACCAGGTGAGAAGCAAACTCCTTCCCCAGGGATAGTCATGTTTCACTTCTTCAGACCTCATCTGCACCAGTCAGTCACTGGGAACAGGCAGCTGCTGGCTCTGGATGAGGATGGTTCCTAGACAGCCAGTGGGATCTTGTGGCAGCCCAGCAGAAAGGCTGGGAGCTTGCAGCTCAAAGGGCCTGGCTTCAGTTGGAATCTGCTACTGCTCCTGATGGTTTAAGAACAGGCAAATTAAAGTTTGCCTGAATTCAAGTGGTGAATTGAAACTGCAAAGTTTTTAACAGGTACCCAAGCACTGTTAGACTTGGTGTGCAAGGCTGGAATGATTGGAAAATGTCCAGAGGGAACTTTATGCACTTGTAAGCCTGAATGAAGCATGGAGCCGAACATGTTCTCAGGGGATGTGAGGTGCTGATGTATGACTGTTATCTGGTTTGGAAAATTCAGAGTGTACTGAAAGAGACCTGAGTGGGTTCCAGTGCTGAGTGAGACACAGCTGTGCAGGAGAAGCTGAGGATGGCTCCCAGCACTGGGGTTTGGATGTGTTGTTCTCTGCCTCCAAACTGTGAGCCTGAAAACTGTCAGAGCCATGCCAGGTCTGGTGGCATTAGCTGAGGCTCCCTGGGTCTCTTAGGAGCAGAGCTGGTGACTAAAGAGACTGCTTCTGATACAGCTTGCTCACTGATGGAGGTGTTGGGTGTCTGTGTTGCATCCTGGTGATCAAGCTGAGGGCATCTGATCTTGTCCTGGGAGAAGGGTCTGATCATCAGAATTGTTCTCAGAATTGTCCTTCAGCTGCAGGCCACAGCTGTAACTGGGTACCACTGCACTGCTGCTGTCTTCTGTCTCCCAGAGCATCCTCTGCAAGTGCCTGGCTGGTCTCACCTCTAGGCTTGTTTTTCTGTCAGTCTCTGTGTCCACACTTGTGCAAATACCTCAACATACCTGCCCTCGTTCACCTGCAGTTCTCCCACTGAAGCCACTGGGACTTGAATTTCTGGGTGTTGTTTTGCTCAGTGTTACAATGAGTAACTTGGCATCCATCAGACTGAGCCTGAAGTACATCCTTGGATGCTGGCAAGCTGTGAGACAAGCTGTAAGACAAAGGCTATTGTAAGAATGAGGGTTTTTCCCCACTGTGAGCTAAGGTGCAGACTTAGTTCTGATTCTGGACTGGCAGGGGTGACACTGATAGAATTCTATCTTAAAAATCCTTGGGCCATGAAGTGGACTACTACTGTGCCAAAGGAGGGCTGGCATCATTGTTCCATTCATCTGGGTTCCCTTTCACTGCTAAAGTCTGTAGATTTAGGGCACTTCTGTTGCCACCAAAATGAGCAGAGCTGAATCAGGCTGCTGATTTTGGCTGAAAAACAGCCTTGAAAGAAAAAATAGTTTTCAGCTGCTTCCTTTGCCTCGTTGTGTTCCTCACCTCTGACACAGGGAGGTGATGGGTGCAGGTCATCAGGATGTGCAGTGGAAGGGCTGCTTCTGGCAGCTATGTCCTCCTCCATCTGTTAGAGCTCACCGAAAAGTTGTTCTGAGAACCACGTTTACTGTTCTCTGAGCTTGAAAGGGACCATGAAGGATCTGCTCTTTTGAGTAACCAGGCAGTTTTAAATATCCTAGCAGCAATTAGAGCAACTAACTGGATCATGTCAATATTTGGATATGATAAATTAGCTTAAATGTTATCCATTTCTTATGCCACAGCACTTGTAACAAGGGCCACTAAGATAATATTTAAAACCACATTTTCCATTGTCTTAACAATTCTGTGTCATACACACATGTGCACAATTTTTCTAAGCACTGAATACTTAAGACTAAAATGTAGCAGAGCTTTTCTAGTGAGACAAATCTACCTTCATTATAACCTTGACTTGATTACTCACAAGTCCCTTTCATCAACACTCACAAATTTTTTAGTTTTTAGCTGCTGAGGTTGTTTAGGAAACTACATGAAGTGGTCTCTCTGCTACCAAACCATCATCATAGCAGAGTTTCTGTTTTGTATTTGAAAGACAAATCCAGTTCCTGTAAGGATTTTTGAGGGAGCTCGGGTGTTTTATTCTGCAGGATATTTGTGTTTATGGATCTGCTGCCTTAGCAGCCCTATTTATATAATATGCAGGTCTGAGTGTAAATGCTGTACAGTCAGCTTTCACAGTATTTGCTGCAGATCTGCCTTAGAGGAATGCTTCATGCTCCAGGTTTCCCAGTACTTCCTTGGCCCATGAACTGGCTGGGTACTTTCCTACTGCTGGAAGGGGCACTTTGCACCCTCCCTCTGCTTGGTAACCCAGCAGGGCAGCATCTGCCCTGACTTCTGGGTTAGTTCTCTGCTGCTCAGCTGAACTGCATTAGGGAAGAATCCTATCACCATGGGAGGTAAGAGGCTGGGATTTGGCAGAACAGGGATTATTAGCAGTGGGGACTTCTTTGTGGCAGATTTTTCAGATAAGCTCCCTTCATTTTCATGGTGTCTGATCCTTGTGGTTGTGAGAAATTTCTGAAATATAAAACTAGTGAGTGATAAATTGATGCATTATTTTCCTGAAATGGCAAACAGCCTGAAACAAAGCCTTTGGAAAAGATGAAATGTGTATTTTTCACACTCTTGTTAATGTTCAGGCTTACAGGGGGAAATGGAAATGCTATTTCCCAGCTAACCACTTTAGTGGAACTGCCTGGTCTGCAGATTAACTCCGAACTGTCCAAAGTGGGGAGTCCTGATCCATTCTCAGGCACTGTAGCCTCTCCCAGCATCCATGGGCTGCAGATGCAGGATCCATGTGCCCAGAGCTGATGCTTCTCCAGCCTGATGTCCACTGCCTGTGTTGGCAGGGCTGCCAGGTGAGGGGTGGTGAGTGGACTCCAGGTCCTCATCCAACCCAGTGAAAGCTCAGATGTCTTAAAGACAGAAGAAAAACTGTTGCATGATTTCCAGCCAGCTGCAGTGGAGAGCCTCAGGAGATTACAAACCCAGACTTGGAATTAGGCCCAGATTTCTGTTTGTATGCAAAACCATAGAAACCACAGTGTGCAGGCACCCGTGTTGCTGGGCTGTTGAGCAGGATCAAAATACCAGTGTGATACTGGGGAGCTGTGACAGTCAGAAGCAGCAGTGACAAGGCAAGCCCAGATCCAAGCCAAATTGACTTTGTCCTCTACCTGAGTGCTCAGAAGTGGTCAAGTGGTGAAGCCTCCTGTGGTCAGAGTCCCTTCTGCTGTGGGTTACCTGGCTGGAAGGGTTTCTGCAGTGGAAAGGGAACTTCTCTCTTCCCTGTAAAGTCCCTTCCTGGGGCTCCAGCCTATCCAGCATCTCTCATGATGCTGCTTTGCTAAACCATGCTAAGCTGAAAGTGCCATGTGTCCCTCCCTCCTGCTTAGTCAAAGAGAAGAAGCCAGGCAGACCCGGCTGGTGCCTGAGCCTGGCACTTGAACAGAGCCAACAGCTGTGTTAGATGTGAGCAGGGGATGATCTGCTCAGCAGGGTGGCTGAGCTGAAGGAGGAAGTCACAAGAATAAGGACTGTAAGAGAGTTGAAAGGGAGATGGGACTGCTGGAGCCATCCCTGAAGGAAAGAGCAGGTACAGGCTCTATGAGAAACAAGGGGTCCCCTCTCCTCTTGCCACCTGGAAAAAGAAAGGGACCTAAGAATCAGAGGGGAAGGGAAATGGGTCCTCCCTGCAGAGGCAGGCAAGTCCTTTCCTGACCTCCCTCATCTTCCCAGTTGCCCCATACACAACAGGAATCTCTAGCTTGGAGGAGAATGAGGAGCAGCCTTGTTAATGTTTATACATCTGTAAAGAGTGAGTGTCAGGAGGATGGAGCCAGGATCTTCTCAGTGACAGGACAAGGGGCAGTGGGTACAAGCTGGAGCATGGGAGGTTCCATGTAAACATAAGGAAAATCTTTTTCAGTGTGAGGGTGAGGGAGCCCTGGCCCAGGCTGCCCAGGGAGGTGGTGGAGTCTCCTGCTCTGGAGACATCCAGAACCCCCCTGGATGTGTTCTGTGGGACTGCTGGAGGTGACCCTGCTCTGGCAGGGGGACCTTTCAACATCCTTCCAAACCCTAAATTTCTGTGATTCCATGAAAAACCTGTTGCATGTCACATTTCTTTCCTTGGCTTCTCCCACTGTCTGTTTCAGAGCAAGGCAAGGAAATAGTGGTGTAGGTTGTTGGAGTGATGGTTATTGCTGGGTGAATGCAATGCTCTTTGGCTAAGTGCTGTCTCATGCCTGCAGCCAGGGGTTACAGCAGCTTGGCCACTATGCACAGGGAGAGAATTCACATTTGTGTGATTTGCAGGGTTCAGCCATATGTCTGCAATACTCTTTTAGGCCAGGCTGGTCTTCATTATTGTATTTCTGTCCTCACTGGCTGGGAGCCCCTGTTCATGCTGGTCTTGTAATTATTTCTGCTTCATCTGGCACTTTATAGGGCTGAGCTTTCATGGAGCAGCTCCAGAGACTCCATAGCAACTGCCCAGCTTCATTATCACAGATGGGGTCACCTGGAAGCTGAGCATCATTACTGCAACTGGAGCAGAGGACCTTGTCCTGGGTGGCAGCAGGGACACAGTCTCTTTGCAGCTTGCCCAGCCCTGTTCCTCCTCAGCTCTCCTGACAACTCTGCTTTGCTCTTTCTGTCAGCCCTAGTGCTCACCTGAACTGAGGAGTAAGCCCCAGACAAAGCTTCCCAACTATTACAAATTTCTCACTGGGAAGTTCCCTTTTGCTTCATTTGGCAGCTCTTTGTCATGTTGGTGATGATGAATAAATCAGAAAACAGGCTTCTGCAGGAATCTTTTTTATTGGTGGGGTCTGAGTGTGTGAACCAGAGTCCAAAAAACTGCAGGAAGTAGGTTTTGGGGTTTTTATTTATTTTTTTATTTTTTTTCTCAGAATAAGTGTATGGCTTTTTAGCTAAAGCTGAGTAAGGTGGTGTTGGGAGGGTGAGGTGGAGGTGCCATGAGCTGCTGAGCCCTCTGTGGTGTGTGTCCTGCTGGAGATGACTGATTTTGCTCACCCAGATGGGCAGTGGTGCTGTGGAAGGAGTCAGAGCAGAGCAGAGCATCCATTCCCAACCTGACACACGCTGCAGCAAGCCCAGCAAGAGCTGCTTTGCTGTCCCCACTATTGCCACAGAGCTCTGCTTTTTAACTCCTGGCAGCCACAGCTTTCCAGAGGCACTTCATGGGTCATTTGTAGGGTGTGTGAGTGGGTCAGGTCCCATGGAGAAGTGCTTTGGGTTCCTGTCTCCTCATGGCCACCTGGGTGCAGAGTTTGGGCAGGTTGCTCTTACAAACAGGACTCTTCACCTCGGCTGGTTCCTCTGCTGAAATTCCCATCATCAGTTAATAGTGGAGCATTTAATTTGTTGACAGTTGGCCTGTCCTGCTTGGATAGAATTGCTTTTGGACTCTGCTAGAGCAAAGGTCAAAGTCTTGTGACTTGGATGGGTGGTTCAGACAGCACAGTTCCATCCCATGGGTTCCTCCTAAATTTGTCTGGTTTTGTTGTGCAACTGATTTAAAGGAACATAAACTCTGAATTATTTTGTGGATAACACCATGCTAATTTTGGGGGAGTCTGAGTTCTTAAAAAGAGGTACCTGCTAGCAGGGCCAAATTACCTTAATTACAAGCATGACCATTAATTATTTTCCCGTTGTATGCATTATGCAGTATTTAACCATTACTGCCACTAACAGAGCTTCCCACTGGTGAGCTGGATGGCCATTTCCCCTCTGTCATCACTCAGTTCTGGGTACACACTGGGGGTGCAGGTTTGGTTTGGTTTTTGGTTTTGTTTTGTTTTGTTTTGTTTTTTAAAGCAGCATCTCAAAAGTACTTACATTTGGCTCATTTAAGACAAGTAAGACATTGCATCAAAGCATGAGTTAATGTTTTAATATGGGTGAGGTAGCCATGAGATGGGACAGCAGCCAAGAAAAGGGACCCATCTCCTGTCTCTTGTACAGCACTGCATTTCTCTCACTTCATGAGGAAGACAGGGTCCATACAGTCTTGACCTGACTGGAGATGAAACTTTTCATGGAAGTTCCTCCTCCTGCCCTTAGCACGTGAGGTGACTGGTGAGCTTGTATGGTGTGTTTTTTCTTCCAGGCTCTTTTTGCTGAAATCTTGACAAATATGCCAATGGAAAAAAATTCTCTCTGGTATTACAGTGGCATCCTTGCACCATTCTTATGTCTGGGGAGATGGGAACAGAAAGCTTATCAGGTATTCAGATGTGCAGCACTGCAAATAGGTATATGGACATCTTCATCTGTCTGGTCTGTGACAGTTAAATTTATTTATCAAGCTCCTGCTACTTCTTTTGCTGTTTGGGACTGCATGCTGAGATCATCTGACTGCTCAGTATAGAGAAAAAGAAATAAATAACCTCATAGAAAGAGAATAGGTAGGAACAGAGAAGTAAGGGGTAGGGATCTGGAGTGGCTTTCTGTCCAGTCAAGGAAGCACTGAGATAGTGCAGAGGAGAGTGGGATGTTCTTGTTTATCACTATTTTGTTAAGAACCATTTTATTTTCTTGACTCCCTCCCTGTGACTCAGGAAAGGTCCTTTGCAGTTCTGTCAAGGCTGTCAGCTATCTGCTGTGTCTGTGTTCTCATTTCTGGCTGAACCAGAGTGGATCAGTGAACGTACATCACTCACAGTGAGACCAGGTGTGGTGCTGGTGCTGGGATATAGTACTATACCTGCATGCAAAGCAGATAACATCTGAAAAAATGTGTTCTTCCATATTTATTTGAAACCTCAAAAGAGGCAAATACTTGTCTTTCTTTCTTTTCTCTCTTGGCAGAACCAGCTTCTTGCGAAGGGCTTGCTGTTTATAGAGGAGAAGGTTAAGCTGTGTGAAGGCAAGTATAGTAAGAAACACATTTTGGAAGGGAGTTGTGCTTCTGTGTTTGGTCAGAAAAGGTTATTGCATGCCTGGAAAGTGTACAGTCCTTTCTGGGATTGTCTTAGGGTGCACAAAACCTCTGGGAACCGAGTTGCACTACAGCCCTTGTAAGGCTTAAGGGCTGGTGAGCTCTGACAGCCACATAACTGCAGCACTTCCCCCCAGCAATGTCCTTATTGTGAGGAGCTTGGGTCTTGGGTAGCAGCTGGACCTGGACTCACCTGGACAAGCTCTGGGCCAGACATGGATCCTGTTGCAATGCTGCTGGGAGCCACTGTCTGCCTTTTATATTTCAGTGTGATTTATGTCTTGGTGTAAGCATTATTTTGGTTGCTGTGCCATGCTTTTGAGAGCTGAGATAACTGGTTTTGTGTAAATTTAAAGGAAAGCAGTCAGTTGGGAGGGAAGTAAAACCTTCAGGAGAGATGCTGGTCACACCTGAATTCCAATCAAACCACAGGGGTACAGAACCTTACTGCTTCTAAACCTTCAGATGGAGGTCAGCATGGTGCAGCAGCTTTCAGTGGAGAATTCCTCATTTATTGACAGTTTGCTCGAGCTGAGTGAGCTGTCTGAAGCACGTGTCTTTATTCCAAACCAGGCTGCCATTTGGTTTGACCCAGTTTTGTAGCTTGTTGGGAAGATCCCTTGCTAATCCCCAGCTGGCTGTAGCTGGGTCCCTAAATGCCAATAGGCACTTGTAATCCTGTCATTGTTGGTGCTGGATTCCTCTGCTCTGTTCCTCACAGAGTCACTTCTCCAGCCAGCCAGCAGGCTGTAGGACCTGGGCCCTGAAGCAGCTCTGCTTGGGGAGTGCTGCTTTGGCACTGGTCCTCTAAGGGAGGAAAAAGGCAGACTGCTGCATTTTCCCAGGTGTGGGTACCTGTCACTGCTGGCTCTTCAGAATGTGTGCTGTGCAGCTTATTGAAGGTTTTATTTTCTGTACTCACATAAAACTGTTCCAATATCTGCTTTAGCATTACTAAATTTGAGGTTTGGTCTGTAATAAGCTAAGAGCAGCTCAGGAGGTGTGAGTAAGGTAAAATTTCCCAGGCACACAGCAAAACGCTTTTCCTGTGCCTCATTTTTATGGTCCCTAGTTTGAAGTGACACTGGGGCCACTCTGCCCATTCGGGCTGGCATCTCTGCAGGGCTCCTTTCTTTCATAATGTACAGGCTTGTGCCAGGGCTTGTGGTCACAGCAACAATTCTTGTGCACACTTCATGAGTAGCTCTGTCCTCCTGGAAAATTTCTACTGTCCCAGTACTCAGAGATGGGATAATGTACCTACTTCAAGACATGGCAATGTTCTACTGTGTCTGTTTTTCAAATCACAACCTCTTATTTTAATGTGAATCTTATTCTTTATACTGTCTGTCAGAATATCTTTTGATGCCTGTGGGATTTATAATTCCTTAAAGAAACAAACCAATTTCCCTGGCTGCACACAACAAAGCATTGCAGTTCTGGGGAGGAGACAGAAGGGGGGGGGGAGCATGTAATTTGTCTGTTTCCTGTTTTGTTTTTCACTAGCAATTGGCATTTTCTGGTAATGGAAAGCTGTTATGGGGATGTTGGGTAGATGCTCATCTGCCTTTGGTTCCAGTTGGAGCTGGCATCCTATCTGACATGTTGAATCCTCCCTCTGAGTCCTCCTGTGGCTCTTGGTGGGCTCTCTGCTCAAAAGGGAAGGTCTGCAGGATCTGTTCTTGCTGGCTCTCTGCTCTCTGACCATGTCCTAAGCAGCACAACCCATGGGCCAACATGTAGAAGTGCCCAGATGGGGAAAGCACTTGAGTGCACAGTGATAAAGCTCTTTTTTAGTTGCAGTTTCACATACCTTCCAGTTCTCCATGTAGGGCCTTTTAGTCACCTTGAGGCTGTCTTGAGTAGCTGTCTTCCACTAGTGCTCCTTGATTCCTCACCTCTTGTGAGCTCCAACTGAGGCCACATGGAAGGTGGCCTGGAAAATCCTTTTGTTGGAAACTTGTGTTACTTAACCTGGGTCTGTATTTCCTCCTGAAATTTCTGGGGAATGTAGCTGAAACTTAAAAAACCCACAACATTGCAAACTTTTTGCCTTTAGGATGGGAAAAATCTGAAAAGCTTAGAGGCTTTGGGACAAATGTTGATGAACACACAGCTCTATAATTCAGACCTGTGAGCATAATTTAGCACATCTATTCAAATAGTTCAGCTCAGTAAAGTACCTGTTGTTAATAATAAGCATTTGGCCTCAGTTGTATTTGTGTTATGGGAACCATGAATTGCATAACTTAGTCTGCCTTCATTTTAAATACCCACTTACATTTGGGGGTGTTTGTTTGAGGTGGAGTTATATGAGGGGTGGCCATGAGTGTATTTCATTCACAAACTTTCCTAAGTGCCATGTTTGAGAAGAGCACAGTGTCTTTGTGTTTCGTTGGGGCCCTGACTGCCCTGTCTTTGCCTGGGAGCTGGAGGATGCCACAGAGGGCTCAGCTCTTGTGGCTCTTCTCCCTGCAGAGCAGCTGATGTTGGGTGTGACCTCCTCTTTGTCAGATCCAGCTCTTAGTGTGTGGCTGTGCTCCCATCATCACTGAGCATGCTAACTGGGAGCTGTGGGGCTACATAGCCCTTTGCTGTGGAGTTAAAACTTCTGGCTGAAGAGAGGCTTCACTCTTTTGGGGCTGTTCTTGTGGTTTGCACAGAGCTGTAGTCACTGCAGTAAGTGACAGAGCAATTTATGGCCACAGACTTGGGTCTCTGCCAGCTCAGCTAAACCCTGTCCAGCTTTGGATGGAGACTGTGAATTTGAAGGGTGGGGTTGTGCCTCTTATTTGGGGAATTAGAGAGAAGTGTGAAAATTCAGCTTGATTTTAGCATCCCTGCTGCTAAAGCTCTTTCTTTTTTCTCTGTTTTGATAGGTGAGGATCGCATTGATGTCCTGTCTGAAATCTGGGATCACTATTTTACAGAAACTCTTCCTACGCTCCAGGCAATATTCTACCCAGTCCAGGTAACATTAAAGATAATTCAGTATTCAGTAGGTGAGGCAGTGTGCCTGCAGTGTCTGCTGATGGCACACAGACACTTCTCTTCTGTTCTGCAGCACTGTTTGGCCAGTGGCTAAACAGGTCTGAAAACATATGAACTAAATCTGAGAGGAAGCAGAGTTTGATCAAGCCATCATTAACTGTGTAAGGAGGACTGTGAAAATCTACTGGGCAGGCACAGTTTTGGGGGGCAGAATTCATTGCCACTTGTCTACCCTCTGTGCTTGTGTATTTTTCAGTTCTTCTGGTTTTAAATAACTGGGACTGTTGGTGCAGCCTGTCTGCAGAGGGACAGATCTGAAGACTAGATCAGGAGCAAATGGTGCTCACCTCACCCTAACTCCTTCTGGAGGGCTTATGTCCCAGTTGTGCCTTTGGGAAAATCTGCTGTTGTTTTGTGGGGTTTTTTAATCTTTAATTGAACTTAAATGTATGGGTAGAGAGTGAATGAACAACTTTATGTAAAGCCTGTCTGCACTGGGGAGCTGTGTACACTTTGAGTATCTGATCAGCACTCTTGAACTGTGTCACTTGTAGTTTTAGTAAGGGTTTCCATATGGGCAGCCTAATTACCTCTCCAGAATATATTGACCTTCTCTCCTCTGAGAGGAAAAGAACAACGTACTTCATCAGGGGACTGACTTTTTTGGAAATGCAAGCCTCCTCCTCTTGACTTTTGCCTTACCACAAGACATGCCTTCCAGAGCCTTCTAAAATTATATTCCCCTTGTGTTGTTTGAAAGGGAACAGGTAAAGCTTAAAGGCTGTAATTTTCCTCTAATTCTATAAAGTTGGCATTTGCTAGGAGAGAAAAGACTTCTGTAAAGACAGACACTAACCTTTCCACTGTGTTTATTCTTTCCATGCTGCAGATGCTTCAAGGTAGGTGTTTGGCAGGTAAAACTGCACAATTATAACAGTAACATCCTTCCTTTCTCTCCTTTAGCAACTAATTCTCAGTCATGGAGTGCCCTACCTATTTCAGTAGCTGTTTGTCAGCACTAATTTATCTGTGCACTGTGGAAACAGCTGAGCTGACACACTGATGCTAATTAATAATTCTGCCATTTATCAGAAAAATCTACTCTCCTGCTGTTCTCTAATGAGAAGCTGAACAAAAGTTACTGTACAGTGGACACAGCTTTTAGAAGTAACTTGGTGGTAGTGATGAAATTGTGACTATGGGATTTTGAGATTCTTTGAAAGCATAACTTACTCTATTTGTCTTGTCACTGTATCTGAGTCACTCAAAAACACTTCATAGCAGCTGGGAAGTTAGGGAAGTATTGCTGCTTTACAGATGGGGAATTGAAAGGTCACAGACAGCATATTTAAAGTTTTGTAGGCATGTAAGATTTATGTGAGTATGTATTTAAATAGCTTAAATACATTGAGGAATTTGATTCTGAGTAAGCTGCCTTAGGCTACAACAGAGATGCTGGGACAGCAAGAAATAAGAAATTTCTTGTCCCTGAAGCCAGTGCCCTAATAACAAGGTTGGGGTCTTCCTACAAAAAGGGAACTGTATATAGCTATTTATACTGCGTGCCACCACGTGTGAAGGAGTTCATCTAGCAAGTCTCTCACCAAGTCACAGTTCCTCATGGGCTGCTGTTAGATGGGAAAGTCAATTTGTTGCTGGCTCCCCATCCTCCCCTACAATTGTCCCCAGTATTATTTAGCTGTGCTCTTCTGTGATCCCAGAAATTGCCTATTCTTTCAGTGGGCCACACAGTCCAAGTAAGTCTGCCAAATATGTGAGAGTGTGTTCCTGAAGGCAGTAACTGGAAGTAACTTCTTATCTTGGCTAAACCTGAAGCTCAGAGCTGTTGCAGAAATACGACCTTTAAGCAACCTAGCTGGCTAAATTGCTGTGCAGAGGGAATCTATATAAAAAGGTCACTGGCTTTTGTATACTTGCAGCTGTTATGTAACTGCTTGGTGTGGAAAAATAATGGAAAAACTTGTTTTGTTTGGCACAGCAGGATGTTTGCATTTTGAAATGGGGTGTGGAGTTAATAGGACTAAACTCCATTATGTAATTAAAAAGTGTGTGTGGCTGCTAAAATAGAGTTCTGAGCTCTGTACCAGTATTCCCTACACCTCTGTTCTTCTAAACATGCATTGGTGGTTTAAAACAGAAAAATATATTTATTATGGCCAAGCTGTCCTCCAGACTATTTACTTTAATTTGTATTTGTGATGTTGTTAATTATGACATTAAATCCATTATTAATTAATGATTAACTTTCTCAGTTCCTTCCAGCTAAATATTTACCATGTTGAGTGTGTTATGGAGAGCAGAAAATGGTTCCCAAACAGGCCATGAGGCAGAGATTAGTGTGCTGGGGAAGAGCAAAGGAAACTCTTCAGACTGGAAACTGCTGGGCAAGACTGGAAAGAAAATTTCTGCTCTTAAGATGCAGTGGGGCAAGAGAAAGTTGTGCAGATGTTAAGAATAGCAGAGGGAAAGACAGTAACACCAGAATGCCAAATGGAGTCCAACTGTGTTTAAATATGCAGAGAAAATTACATCACCTTCCTCTGTTAAGGCTGTGGTGCAAACTTGTGTTGTTGGTGTAAAAAAATAACTGGGAGTGCACAGAGCAGCCAGTGGTAAAAATCAGTTCCTGCTTTTTAAAACTATGTATGGTTACAAGCAGTCTTGCTAGCTTTGTTCTACCCCAAATCCTAAAATCTATGATGGTCTGAACTGTGGATTGCTGTCATGTCAGGCAGCTCTAAAGTGCAGATGCTAAACAAAAAGAGGATCCAGTACAGACCAGAGGCAGGCTTCTCTACCAACCTCCTTCCCTACCAAACCTTCTCTGGTTTTTTAGCTCTGAGCAGTAAAAGCAAAAGCTGCATAACCATCCTGGGCTTTGGATGTTTGTGACCAAACCCATGGCAGTTGGGTTTCCTGAGCACATAGTCTTTTGGTGAAATAGAGGCCTGGTTTGGGCTTCACTCCAGAGGCAGTGGCACCTGGATGAGGTGTTACTCAGGCCAGAATTTGTGTGGGACAGACACTGAGAGGGAATCAACCAGGGAGTACCTGGAATCCTCCAGCAGAGCAGCTGGGGGGGCTTTGCCCCAGCAGCAACCCTTCCTGTCTGTGACCACACATACATCTGTCCCTGCAATGCTCTCATGCACCTTTACCAACTCATGGATTTTGCCTTCTGTGTTTTTTAGGGTCAGGAGTTGACTATTCGTCAGATTGCTCTTCTTGGCTTCAGGGACTTGGTCTTGCTAAAAGTCAAGCTGGAAGAAATTCTTCCTCTGGTTCAGACAAAGCTTCCAGCTTCCATTGTGCAGATGCTGTTAATTCTGCAGGTGGGGAGCCTCTGCTCTGCTCTTCTTTGTCTGGCTCTGATGTATCTGCCTCTTTGGACTAACAGGAACCCTGGAAAGCAGAGGGTGTGATGAAGGGGAAGTGTTGTGTGCTTATGTGGGAGCAGTAAATGTAGAAATGAGAGCTGAATGTGCATGTTTTGAGTTTTCTTAAGAACAGGAAAGGATGTCCTTGTGAAAGGGCCAGGTTCTGCTCTTTGGTGTTTGTATTTTTCTTGGTACCTCTCCTCCCTGTCTAGAAACAGTCTCAGTGCTCCTTTTTCACATACGTAGATTTTCCTCTCCCAGCTTTTTTGGATGACTCTTTGTCCCCTAACTGTTATAGTGTCTCAGCTTTGCAATGACAGGGGCCACAGAGGATCTCAAAGCAGTGCATTTGAGAAAGAAAATCTTACTGAGGCTTTGCACAAAGTTAATTCTGAGAATGGTATCTGAAATTACTGTTAAATCTGTTAGTGTTTACCCCCATCTTCACAGCTGTAAGCTGAACTGCAGAGTGTGCTTTTCCTCCATCCCTGCCTAGGAAAAGAGCAATTCTTTGCCCAAGGTCTGTAAAGGCTTTTCTACAAAAAACCCCAACATTTCCTGGTGGAACTGCTTTTTTATAATTATATTGCTGTATTTACACAGTACAAATCCTTAGTGTGAGTGTACCATAGGGTTATGGCTATGACTTGAGCAAGGAGGTTAACCCGAATGTCACCCAAACAAACACACAGCCTTTTCAGCTGTGCTTCTCCAAGTGTTTTACTGATATGGTTGGGATATTCCAATGCAGAGATATCTGACAGACCCCAGGATTTACTCAAAAACCTTCCTCAGAACTCTGTAAGAGTAATTTTGACTTCTTATATTTGAATTTCAGAGCGTCCATGAGCCGACTGGCCCCAGTGAGGGCTACCTACAGCTAGAGGAACTGGTCAAGCAGGTGGTATCCCCTTACTTGGGGTTGTGTGAGGATCACAGCTGCTCTGGTAGCACCTGTGTGCTTGGTAAGACATGCTAATTGTACAGAATATTAATATGTTTGAGTGTAGTTTTTTGTGACAGACTTTTTATTTTTCATGGTCAAATGAACTGTTACTGCTGCCCCCCCACTGCATGCAAACACACACACAGATGCAAAGTGTTTTCTCCCCCTGGAGAGGGGCAGGATTTTCAAGCTGGCCCATGCCTGATGTTCTGCTCTCACCCCAGCACCTGGTCCTTTGCTGCTTGCTCTCTGCTCCTGCTTGCTGGCCCAGTGTGGTCCCATGCTCACTGCTGCCTCAGCCAGCCCTCACAAACAGCAAAACTGCTGGATGCTTATTTATTTTTTTGCAGGTAGTCTTCCTTCTGTCTGAGGACTCTTTAAAAAAGAAACAAGAAAACTGTGTTTTAAGCTGTGGATAAATGGGTCTGTGTGAGGGAACTGGCACTTCACTTCAGGAAGGGGATGCTGATAGTGGAACACTTCTCCACACATGATCCAGAAGCTTGCTTGCACCTGTGGCCAGCCAGAGGAGATTGGCAAGCTAAAAAATGGGTTTAGTGATACTGGTTTGATAGTAAAAAAAATGTAAAGGGAGCAAGTGAAGAAAACTCCAATCTCCCTCTGTTTTTACAAAGTTTAGCCTTTGCTTTGATGCAAATTGTAGCCAACTGGAGACAACAGCCAGCTGTCTTGTGCTAAACCTTAGCACCCTTATCCTCTCAAAAGGTCACAGAATCATAGGAGAGTTTGAGGTGGAAGGGACTTGAAAGATTTCCTAGTTCCCACCCCCCTTCCACGAGATCAGGTGTCCCAGATCCCCATCCTTGAACACTTCCAGGGAGGGAGTATTCACAACATCCCTGGGCAACCTGTTCCTGTGTCTCGCCACCCTCCCAGTAAAGAATTTCTTTCTAAAATTTAACTTAAATCTACCCCTTTTCCAATTTAAATCCATTACCCCTGGTCCTGTTGCTTAGTAATTTTTCATAAAGTCCCTCCCCAGCTTTTTGTAGCCCCCCTCTGGGTACTGTAAGGTTTCCCTGAGCCTTCTCTTCTCCAGGCTGAACAACCCCAGCTCTGTCTGTCCTCACAGGAGACATGTTCCAGCCCTCTGGTGGGCTTTGTAGCCCTGCTCTGGACCGGGTCCCAGAGCTTCATGTCCTCCCTCTGCTGGGGGGCTCCAGAGGGGGAGAATCCCCTCTTGCTGCTCCATCTTCTTTTGATGGAGCCCAGGACACTTTTGGCTTTCTGGGTACACATTTCCAGCTCATGTTGAACTTCTCATCAGCCATCAAACTCAAGTCCTCCTCCTCATGGCTGTTCTCAGTTGTGACTTTTTGCCTGGCTTCTCTTGCAAGCAGCAGCACCTTTGCCTTAGAAGAGGATAGGAAGGGTCTCTTTACCCTCGGGGAGGCAGCCCCCAGCCCCTGAGTGTTGTCCAGGGGTGATGAGCTGGGAGGATGTGTTTGCACTGCTGAGTGCTCTCTGCTCCCTGGGGCCATCCAGCTGTGTCTGTGCCCCACTGACCGCTCCTCCTTCCTTTTTCTCTTCCAGAGAGACAGTTCTCCAGGTCCCGTGCCAGGGCTGGGGTGCAGAACCATCCATCTCGTGTGGTGATGAGCAGGCAGCCCAGTGAGATGGCCCTGAGCCCCCTGACAGAGCAGGAGGGGGAGGCTTACCTGGAGAAATGCGGCAGCATCCGCCGCCACACCGTTGCCAACGCTCCCTCGGATCTCCAGCTCCTGGCCGTGGCCTCCATGCTGCACACAGGGATGGTGACTGAGGAGGCAGACAGCCCCGAGAAATGCCTCCTCCTGCAGCCCAGCTTCAGCCCCAGGCACTGCTCCAGCGAGCCCAGCATTGCTGAGGGAGCTGAGGCAGCCAAGGCAGCAGGGAGGCAGGAGCCTGCAGACCTCAGCTGCACACCAGCCAGCTAGGAGGGTGACTGAGGAGAGAACTCTGTGCCCCAGCCTGGGAAAGGTGTCCTGTCATCCGTGCTGGGGGAAAAAAGAAAAAAAGGAAAAAAGAAAAAATTGAGTTTTGCTCACGTTGTTGAAATGACATTCCTCGAGGAATCTTATGTGTCTCTTTGGGAACGTTCTGGAGATTTGTTTGGCTTGCCTGTCTAGCATTACTGTTGATGGAGGTACCAATCTGCCCCCGGATGAGCACGGAGAGCTGCAAAGGTTTTCTTGTTGAACAGCACAGTCTGCCTTCTGTAAAGCTTTCTTCCTCTACTAGGCCAAACCCTTTTCCTCAGGGTTCCTCCTGTTTCTTTGATATAACACAAATTAGCCTCTTTCTGCTTTTCTCCATCTTTCCCAGCTTGGTGCAGCTTCTTTGCTCTTTGTTCCTGCAGCAGAGAGCTCTGTGCTAAATCTTCTCTTTGTTTCTTGCACTGGGGTGATGCTGGCTGAGGACTGCATTTTTCTCTTTAAAGTTGAACTCAGGAATGAAACTGTTTGCATCTTGCAGGAGGATCTGTGCAGGTGGATTGTAAGAGAACTTTGCCTCATGTGGGCATGGATGAAAAGTCCAAATCCAGACATATCAGAGTTCTTTTCCTCTGACCTAAAAAGAACTGAGTCTACATGGACTCTGGGCTGAATATTTCCTATTTTCTGTATCTGGTTCCAGTAGTATCTCTGGGATGGTGGTGTAAATTGAGTGCAAAGGAGGGTGTAAACTGGGGGCAAAATATAGTCCTGAGTATCCTGGAATTTGGCATCAATTTGCTTTCAAAATTTCAGTGGTGGTAGTGCTGCAATGAAAGAAGAAATCTAAATGGGTTCCTTAGGGATGGAGATGCTGGTCAGAGTCTGAGTTTGTTCAGGAGGTGTAAAGGTGCTTCTCAGCACTGCCCCATCAGGGGTGATGAATGGGATTTCATCATTAGTCTGCTCGAGTACTTCTGGCACTTGTAAATTTAATGAGACCAAGGATAACCAGGGGGCTGTAGAAAGGAGTTCTGTCTCAATAGTGTATTTGTGAAGTGCTCCTGACCTCCAGTGGTGTCTGGCATAGTGCTGGGTTGCTTTTAAGATGAAGCAGGGACTCTGTACAGTCTCTGGTTTTGGTTTTATGTTGAGGATTAGAAGGGTCGAGTTTGCCAGGGTCTGTCAGGCACTGCAGTGTCTGCTTTGGTACTCAAATACTGCTCCTCTGGGAACAGAACCAATCTGTTTGAGCAGCCCCCTGGGATCTGCTGCTGATGCCTTGCTAAGCAGTTTTTCAAGGGTAATTACAGTCTTTTAAGGCAACATTTCAGTTCACCTGTAAGTCAAATCGCTTAAAAAATACAGATATACCACCACTGCCACTTGAATCTTGCTCCTGTAGTAGTGACTGTAAATAAATCTGTGGTCATGAGGAAATAGGTTAGGATGAGCCTTCAGGATGTTTTTTTGGTTTTTGGTTTTTTTGTTTGGTTGTTTTTTTGCATGCTGTGATGTTAACAGCAGAATTTGCCCTGCTTCAGGGGCATTAAGCATCTTCTGCTAGACTGGCTGTGCCAAAAATACACCTCTGACCTGTGGGGATTTTTCCTCAGTGGCAGGCATAGCAAAAAGGAAGGAGGTCATTATGTGGTAACAAAGCATCAGGTACACCAGCAGTGAGCACCGGTCACCTTGCCTCTGTAATGAAGGTGTTAGTTTGTCTCCTGGGCTGCTTTTTCCTGCAGCCACTGGGGAGCCCGCAGGTATTGGCCTTTGAAATGCTGAATGTTTTGATCACAACTGCTTGCATGGCAGAGAGCAGAGATTTGGTTGTGCTGCTTGTCTCCTCCTGGGAGCATGCAGAATCCAGTGGAGGCCATGGAGACAGAGCTTTTAGCAGCCTTCCTTCCCTTCAGATGGATTCTAGGATAAACTGTCCTCCCATCCATCACTCTAAGTGTTCAGGGCAAACTATTTGTCACCTGCTAGAGAGTGGCCATGGGTTGGGGTGGAGCTGCAGAGCCTCTGGTGAGAGGCAAACCTGGGAGACCATGAGAGTCTCACCTGGGCATGGGGCAGGTGATGGCATTCTGCTCAGAAGTTTCTTTGGCCATTTGCAGGGATTTAAAGCCTCCTTTGAGTTGCAGTGGGGCATCTGGGGAAGTACCACCCTGCAGCATTTCAGTGCACTCTTATGAATGCTTTTCTTTTTTCTTTTTCTCCTCTTACTCATTTACCTTCTGCACATATCCAAACCATTTGGAATAGTGAGCAGAGCCCCCTTTTATGGTAAAAATGAAAATGATTTATTTATTTCCTGATATACTCTTGGATCATCTCTAGGGCTAATAGGAATCCAATCCTGGTTTTAACTTGAATTTCTTTTGTTTTACAATGTATGTATAATTGGAATTGTTTTGATTTTGTGTCTGTTAATACTTTGCAAGAATTTGCACCAAGCCACTCTTCCAAAGTTGTTTTGGTTTTTAGGGAGAATTAAAGCTGGTGGCCTTACTTTGTAAACTAAGGTGAACAAAGCTTTTTCTGTAAACCACACTGAGGGTCTGGTCATGAGCACTTTTACAGCCCGGGGAGATGCACAAATCCCTGCAAGCCCAGAGCGTTCACAGGCAGCCTGGAAGGGGCTGGAAAGCTGCACCCTGAAGCTGCCATGAGGAGGAGGTTACCACTCTGGGAGGGGGTAAGAGAAATCCCATCTTCCCATTCCAACAGCTCTTCCAAGAGGTTTTCTCAGGTGAGTGACCGTGATGGTAACACAAGAGCTGCCCTGTTACAGCTGAGTGACACGGGGGGTGGGGAAGAACTGTAAACCCAGACCCAGGTCTCTTACTGGATAATTGGCTCTAAGTTAAGTCACTTCCCATGACACCAAATCTGTCTCCTCCTCTTAAGGTGATTTTTTTTTTTTTTCCATATCCATACAATTCTGTCAAACTTTCTGAGGTGGCCTCAGTACACAGCTGTTAACACAACTTGGCCTTTTTCCTGACACATGGTTTTATTGCAGCAAACCTTCAGTCCCAAGCTGGGTGGGCACCAATTTGGGTTATTTTTTGATTTATTTATCTGAAGAAATGCAGTAGCTCTTGGAGGTGACACTGGTGGCAGCAGAGGGAGTGCAGCAGGGTTTGGATTGGTGCTGAGCATATTTCAGGTCCAAACAGCAATGGGTTCTCCTGGAAAGAGTGGAGACCCCGAGTCAATAGACTGAAAATGCCTGGCTCTTCCAGGCAGCTTTTGCATTCCAGAGAACAGAAACTGAGTGTCTAGTGAGGGACAAATTGTGGTGTTTATGGTGTATTTATTTACAGGAGCTTCTTCATTCTGCTGTAGACCCAGAGTAGTCAGTTTCCCCAACTGGGTTCCCTGTTCCTTCCCAACCTGGGAAGCCCCAAAGCTCCTGGGACAGACACAGACTCTGCAGTAAAGAATCTTTTCCACAGATCAGGTGAAATAAGTAAGGTGAGGTTTGTCTTGTTGATTCTTTTTTCTTTGTTTTTTTCCCCCCAGCATGCCAATTGTCACGTGAGTTTCGTGGAAATAAGGCCTTGAGCAGAAAGATAAACTTCATGATGCTGTAAACCACATTTTCTTCTCCTCCATCATAAATTAGCAAGGTAAATTAATTTTTACATTATCACTTTTTTTTTTTAAATAGGGAAAATTTAGGTCTCTTAAAGGGGATGACAAGTGATAATAACAGCAGGAGGTGATGGTGGTGCAGCATTTTTCAGTTGCATCTTAAATTACAGGATTATCATGAGAACATTTAGTTTATTACTAATTACATTAGCTATGTCTTCTAGTAATGAAGAAAAACTATTGCTGCCACTGATAAATGACAGACATTATTTATAAGGAAATAGTTCTTTGCCTTCTTGGTCTCCCTCACTAAAAACCAGCCAACACTGAAACTCCACAAGATGGGGAAATAGCCACAGAGGTCCTGTGTATCACAGTCTTTTTGAATTGCCTTCCATAGGAATAAAGATGCAACACATAGTGCAAAGTTTAATTTATTTATTTTTTAAAATCCTGTCAGAAATATAGCTGTGCATTATTTACAAAATATATTAAACAATCTATTGATACTTCCAAGGGAACAGGAGTACTTCCATTCTGGTGAAGCACAAATCAATATAAACCTTTAAGACTGACCCCAGAATAATCTTTTGCATCCACCATCAGTGTATCTGACAGGAAAGCATCTCTAACTAAGAACTGGAAGGCCACCCTGGGGTTTTTTGGTTTTGTCATTAGCAAGTTTAATCCCTAGATAGCCAACCTGACCAGGCAGATCATGAGACCACTTAAAAAACAAGTCAATACATCTTACATTATCTGAGCTCCCCCTATACATTACATTCCAACATTATGAGTAAAGTAACTTTTCCCTGCCCTGCAGGGGAAGATTTAGAAGCAAAAATAAAACACATTTGCAATACATTATAACTGGAAAATTTGTGCCATAGCAACTCTGCAAATACACATACTAAGAATGGCTGACTTAAAACACATTCAAAGACAACAGAAATTTGGAATATAAAAGCTAAGCCACTTTTCTTAACCACCTTGAGACCCAGTAATGCTGCAAAGCATCAAGAATTACAGAACTAAAGAAGCCCATTCCTGATGAAATTACACAGGCACCTGATTAAATCCCTGTATTTCCTTGTATTTGCTTTAGAGGCAACTCTAACTCCCTGCATACCTTACTGCCTCTGTTGAAGTAGTTCTAGAGTTATGCCTCAATCCACCATGGTAAAATGATTGCTCAAATGAAAAGATTTGGAGTAAAAGGAAAAGATGCTGTTTCATTGAAATTATAATTTCACATAGTAACTGAATCTGCTTTGCTAACCTTAGAAAAGTTTGAATAATAGTCAGGAATACTACACATTGAAATAGTAACTGTGTACTCAGAAGTTGTCTCATTAGCTGAAGATGACATTCTTATTGGCAAACAAAGCTCTGAAACAAACTGTTGAATGAACATTTTGTCATTAACATTTAAAATTTTTGTGATAGATTTAAAGTGATCCATTGAAAATTAGCTCTGAAAGTCTCTCATGTAAACTCTGGCATTACAGTAATTTGCTAAGATTTGATACACTTCTGTCTTGGGAGGAAACTCAGTTTGGTGGCAGGTTTGAAGTAATTCAGCTGGACATAGTAGCCTTCTACTTCTTACTGGTTTGTGTAGAAGGCTACTGTGTGTATAATCCTCTATCAGCCACAGTAATGAGTGCTCTGTTTACTGTTGCTACTCTGTTGGGCTTCTATTTTACTGTTACCAAGTGGTAATTTTAATCTGATGCAGGCAGGCAGAGTACCCTCCCCAATCAGTTGACTGTAGTAATCTTTCATTAGACATACAGAGTAAGCTTGTGCTTCTTCCTCATTGATGATCCCCATGGGACTGCTTTGATGAGGCTAAATAATATTAACTTAAGCTTCAGTGTCTTAAATGTAGGTTGTTTTAGTAGTTTGGAGAATATACTTGTGCATGGCTTAGTTCTTTCTTCAGTATCAGTGTACAGAACTCACATGGTGAACAAAACTTCTCTTCCTTTTAGAGACGAGTCAGAACTTTACCAGCACCATGATCAGTTTAAAGTTTTAGCACCAGTGAACTGGGACTACTCAGTTTCTGCTGGTCCAAATAAGCATTGATATAGCATACGGTCAGTACAGAAAACAGTAATACATGCAGTATCAGGAAGCTCATGAATTGTTGACATAGTGAATCTAGTGTTTGGTGCATGAGCCACTCCAGAAGCCAGAGCCTTTCTGCTAAGAGCAAACAGGACTGCAATTCCTCCTCACCCTGTGCCATTAATGAGCTTCCCTTCCCCTCCAAAGTGCCGAGGGGAGCCCAGCTCTTCTCTGATGGGACAGGAAATACCAGGGCAGCTGAATGGTGACAGGCAGCTCTCCACTGAAAATTCACAGCAGGCAACAGAGCTCCTGTGTCACCCAGAACACCAAGGGATGGCTTGAGCAGTTGCAGGGCACGGGGCAAGTGTCAGCAACAGTGAATTCTGCATCACTCTTCCTACTTAGCACACACCTCTTCACATCTACCCACTGGCAACCTGAAAAAAAGTCCAGTACTTGAAAAAGATCCCACAGCAAAAAGGTATCTCATCCAAATGCTACACTTTTATCTCTCTGGTGATGGTGACTGACATCACACACAGAAAGGTTTATCAAAGTAAAACCAGGGGAGGCAGTTTCAGACCACATTACAAACTATTTCTTCAGTGAACTCAGACTAATTCAGCCCTGCCACAATACTACCATCTCTTACAGAAATACAAGCATCAACTCTACATTGAGGTGCAACTTCCTGAAGCCAGCTCCATGGGGGAGAAGGGCCAAAGCCTCAACTTAAGGTGACGTGAGCAAAGTCTTAACCTGACCCCAGATTTCAAGAGAAGCATACCCAATTCAAAATTCCAGCTAAGGCAATAAAGAAACTGCCTCCATCTTCCTGAGCTTTATGAAAAACAAACACCCCCTCCATCTTTGTTAATTTAGCTATTTCTCTGCTACATCATCTGTTCCAAGGCACTGAGGTGAAAAGAGTTACAGGCCTTTCCTGCTGTGCCAATTAACACCCTGAGGTGTTTTGATGGGATTTTCTTGTATGCAGTTAAACTAACAATGCTTAATTCACTGGCTAGAGAAGTATCTTATTACTTGAAGAGAACAAAACCAAATATATGAGCACATGACCTCAGGAAAGAAAAAAAATGTACACCAGCAACACCAACGGTCTCCTCAGGTGGACTCCAGCTGTGTGGGCAACTCTCTTTTACACAGGCAGCTTGCAGGGATGGTCACACACGTTTGTCACCTGTGGTGGAGGGCCAGGAGCAGTGTCCCCATCCCTGTGTTCAGGGCTACAGAGGTGCATCAGCACTGCGAGGCTGGAATCCCTCCCTGCGCAGGGCATTGAGGTCGAGGCGGGTGAGGACCTCGCAGCGCACCAGGAGGGTGTCATCCTTGATGAAAAGTCTCTGCTTCAGGGCCTGCAGGTGCATGAAGGTGACGTACCCAAAGCCCTTGGGGTTGCGGTGGATGGTGGGTCTCTGGAAGGCCAGCAGCTCCGGCTTGGCCTCCATCACTTCCTCGTGGTTCTGCCTCTCGGGGCCCTCGGACTGGTCGAGGATGGAGAGGCGGATGGTGCCCTGGAAGGGCCAGGGCAGGTGGCTGTCGTACTCCCCCTGCATGGTGTGCACAAAGAGGGAGATGAAGTTGGCGCAGCGCTGGGCGCTGGGCAGCTGGATGTGCAGCCTCAGGCACAGCTTGTAGCCGGGCTTCCCTGTGTAGAAGCCCGGGCTGTGCATCACCACGGGCCTCTCCTCCTCCTGGGCCTTCTGCAGCCCGCTGAAGTTCTCAATCTTCCAGATATAAATCCCGTTGCACTGCTGGGCCTCCATCTCCGTCAGCCTCCCCTCCAGGCTGCGGATGGTGCGCTTCAGCTCCGCCACGTGCGCGTTCTGCGTTTCCATCTTAGCAATGAGCTCCCTGATCTGGTGGTCCTGCCTCACCAGGCGGCCCTCCAGCTGCTGAATTGTCTCCTTGAAGTTCTCCACCTCCGGGTTGCAATCGTAGGCGGCGTGCGAGACGTGTGAGAAGAGGGCGGGCTCAAAGGGCAGCCCGTTGAGGAAAGGCACAGGGTTTGTGGCAGCAACGCTGATGTTCTGAAAGCTCTGAGCCATCATTCTCATGTGGACCTGAGTGAACTCCTGCATGTGCCGTGCCAGTTCATTCCTTTGCATCTACAATTTAAGAGAACGTTAGGGAGATCTGAAACGTGACCTGTGATCACAACTAATGCGTGGCTCTGAAGAAAAGAAAACAAATACTTGCTTCTGTTATGGACAAAGCAGCACTGCACCACTGGAAGGCTCCAAATTTAAGATGACTGCTATGACAAATGAAAAAAAAATGTTCAAATGCCAGTGGGCAAATGTTGTCCAGCTCTTAAGAATGACAGGGTGCAAGTTAGCATTCTATTTCCTTCACTGATTTGCTAAAATGCTCCAGAATAAATGATGACAAGATCCTTTTTTAAAAACAAGTATTAAACCACTAGAAGTGAGTATCCAGATTAAATAATTTTAGCACTTAGTAAAATTTAAAGCACTGTCTGTTTTTTTTCACTGAACTCTTAAGAGCCATAACTGTGTTTGGTCACAACTTTGGAAAAAATGCTAGAAGCTGCTTTATTAACATAAAAGCTGAGAAAACACTCGTGGGTTAATAAAAGCAAGTCCATCAAGCAAATTATTCAGAATCAGAAGATTACAAAGTTTTTAAAATTTGGGATGAAATTTTGACAGGTGCAGAATCAATGTATAGTGTTTTAGAATGTTTTCAACACTGCAAAACCAAAGCCCACAAACCACTGAAGATTTGGGCTGGTGGATGAGACAAGAATAGGAAAACATTAACAAAAAGCACAACGCAGCACAACAAAAGCCATGCAGAAGGCCTGGAATTCCTGATTCTGATGCACAGCTCACCTTTTCAGGACACCCAAAGGAACTGTAAAAGCATGGCACTGGGGCAGTAGGACAATCATTGTCATAATGGTTTGGCATCTAAAACAAATGAGATTTGAAATTAATTTTTCCATCATGAGTATTCTTTTATTACTAAAACCTAAAAGAACAGGGCTGGATGGACTCTATGTAGGTGCCCTATCCATTCCCACTCCAAAACCTGGATAGCTTCAGCTGAGGCCTTTTAAGCCTTAAACTGAGCAAAAGAAAATTCTGGATTTCACAGGCAAAATACCTGTTTGTATCACCCAGCACATACAACTTCTGTAAATATCACGATGGAGTAGAACACAAGCTTAACATAAATTAGACATTAATTCTAAAGCATTACCTAGTTTAGTATTTTCTGCTCTTCATTTTTGCAGCTTTTTATTCTATCTGAATACAGATTTTTGCCTTTCTCATTACTGAACTCAATCCTGCTTTTCAGAAGATCATTCTTTTTTTTTTTAACCTAGGCTATTAACACAGTTGTCATTCAAACAGGGATAGGCTGCAAATAAAATATATATAATTCTCCAGTTGATGAAGTTATTGTTGAATAGGAGAAATAATAGATATTACAAAAGCAATGGACAATCAGAATTCCAACCAGCATCTACAGTTTTTTGTAGCTACTTTCCCACAGTAGCTTTTCAATTACTAATGCTCTCCCTCTCTGCTCAAATCGAAGCCTTGTCTTCCAATATCATTCATAACCACTGGTTATGAGTATTCTTTAACCTCCATTTGGTATTATTTCACCTTCATTCAAGACCAAAACCATGCAGCACAGCCCCTGTTCAAGCAGCAGAACAGCTGAACAATGGGATTTGCAACCAAAACTCCTGCAGAGGTTTGCCAGACTGTAACTGCAAGCTGGGGCAGCATTTAAAACAGTATTACACCTGCACTGGATGCAACATTTTCAGAGACAGAAAGTGAAAAAATCATTAGCTAGTAGACAAAAATGTAAATGCCAAACATCTGACCCAGGTTAAGCACAGAGCAAGGTGTCTCTTACCTGCTCCCTGATGAGAACTGTGTTGCAGTATTCACAAAACACATTGGCGAGTGGGCAGGTTTGGTCATGAAGCTTAGATAGCAGAGAAAAAGAGAAAATAAAAGTTACACCATTTAAAAGAATGATAATCACCTCGGATGAGACAGGAAATTTTTATTTACATTTCAAATTTTGCATTTAGCTGTATGCAACTGTGAAACAAAGACAATTCCACTACCCTGCATGGCATGTTTTCTATGATTACTGCTGTTTTCCTGGGCTCATATGTGAGATTCATGCAGGTGCAGATACCTTATTTCCTGAAGCTCTTATGCTCCACAGAGTCTGAATTTATCCAGAAGTTTCTGAAATTCATGTTCAATTGCAGTGGTCCTATATTACTTATTTTTTTGCATTGTTGGACTATACAAGGTATTTTTGTTTGACAGTTCCCAATATGATATCATAAAATTAATAGTCCTTTGGATAAAACACATCCACATACAGCTACAGAAAACCACACACATATACAGATAAAGAAATGGAAGCTCAACCCAAATGAAAAATGCAAAGTCAGGAGAATTCAGAAGAGGTCTTGGTCTTGTATGTCAGCAGACCTCACCCAGAGATGTGTCTCCTGACATCTTTTGTGCCAAACATAAAAACTGAACATGGGATATTGCTTTGGCAGTAGATATTGGCCCCTTTGATGTCAAGGCCAAACCCCAGTGGTTCTTACTCAACTCTTTTCACACTACAGAGTTCCCAAGAGTTTTGTATTTGAGTGCAATCCTCTCCCCAGCTTTGGCCTGTTCCAGACTAATGCCCCGAGTCTGCAGCTTCTCACCTATGCCACACAAAGAGCTATTCCAGACCCAAACGTGTTTGGTTTTGTTTTACAAACTAATGTTGCACTTAAAAACAAACCCCTATGAATAAGGCTGAAAAAGTGAGATGCCAGCTAAGTACCTCTTTATCTTCATAGGCCATAGATGTGGCACAGTTTGGACAACAGACTTGCCTCCTTGGGCACTCCTGTGTCATGTGCTCTTTCAGGTGATTCTTCTGGAAGGCTCCTTGGCACTGTGGGCATTCCACAGGGGAAAAATCACACTGCAGCTGGTGGTCCTGAAGAAGGACAGAAGAGGGATGTGGCACCACAAACAGACACAAGTATCTCCTCTGTTCTTTCAGATAAAGCACAGCACAAGAGGGACAAACTGGAATCTCTCCTTCATGGCACCAAATCTGTAGACACCTAGACTGACTGCACCAGTGCCCTCCTGCTGCCCCACTGCTACCATCAGGGCTGCAAGATTGAGAGCCTTAAAGATGCTTTCAGATGGAAATTTAGTTTTACATTTATCCTTTTTGTTTTTCCAAAACTATTATTTCAACTAATACACCTGGCTGCTTTGAGAGAATATTAAACTGATTGATTGGTGAAGTACAGATAGAGCTGATCAAAATATCAACAATAATGATCCTAAAGAGAAAGCTGCACTAGTACAGTTTTCATCCACTCCAATGTTCACTTGAGAATCACTTAATTACAATGAAACACTCATTTAAAAACAAATCCATGTATCTGGTATTGAATGGGCTGTATCAGCATGTAGAGGTATCAGGCATGAACATCTATGTTAAGTTATTTTGAAATTTTACTTGTCCATAAAAACACAGTTCCATATTTCCAAAGCTTATTCTCACCTCTAAATGCCTCAGCTCCATCTTCATGCTGCAGCCCTTGTTGGGACATTTAACCATTAATGAAAGGATTTCTCGTTTAGCAAAGTTATCAGGAAAAAGTTGATTTTCAAGAAGAATTTCATTGTCTACTGGACACTTGTGACCTGCATCTCTGCAACAGAGAAAAGAAAGCAAAAAGGGATTACAAGTTTCCTTTGCTCTTCATTTAAAATATTTTAACACTTGGAAGACATGAGTGATCAAATTATAACACATTAAGAAAGTCTTTGAAAACAATGGCATTTCTGTGGCAATTGCAGGAAGTCTGCAGTGTACATCAGAGAAATCAGCAATACCTGAGCTCCACCTGAGGTGGCAGGACTGGGATCACTGTACTTGTCTAATTCCATTGCTATTATCTGGAAAAATGCCATGGAACTCTGGAAATGCCATTGTACTCTGGAAATACACTTTAGGAGGATGTCAGTAAAGTAAGAACTTCATGCACCTGGCTCACCTGAATAGCAGTAAGGGACATCAGGTAAGGCCTGATGTACTTTTCTTGCAGAAATAGGAGCACAGAGAACAATGCAAGGCAGTAAGGGAGCAGAGTGATCTCATGGTGTGGTTAGTGGAAAACCAAGTATCTCTCAGTTGCCTTTGGATAACCCACAGGTGAGTCACTTTCTGTGGGCAAACACTGGTGGTGTTCTGCATTTTCTGGATAATGAATTTGTAACCTTTTCTCAGAAAAACCCCATGAAACTGAAGTTAACAAGAACTGTGCTTTAAACACACACAGGAAATTTCTGGAGAGGAAAATAGCCACCTCTTTTGCTATCATTAAAAAAACAAAACAAAACTGTGACTTCTACTCAGGTTCAACATTTCCCTTGCTGGATCTAAAAGGGATGCCAGATAGGAATACAGCAGCATCAGATACAAGAGTGACAGAAGACAGAGAAGACCACAAAACCCCACAAAATACTGTATCCAGAGAACATCACTGCTGCATGCTATTAATTCATTACAAATGATGGAGCACGGAGAACTATGGATAATGGTATGGAAAACCAATCAAGAAAGCATTGTCCTTTCTGCAGACTGAAAATAAATGCCTGGGGAAAATAACATCGTGCAGTAATAGTCAAGACAGTCTGATGATCTTCATGCAAAGGTTGAAAATTCACCAATTCTATATGTGGACCACAAAGAATCAAGTATTTAGATTGCTAGCAAAGCACTGTGACATTTGAGCTAAGTGAGCAATTGGTAAGAACAGTCTGGCTTATGCTGAGAAGGAAAAACCCTACAGCATAATACCTAGCCTTGCATTAGTGCATCCCAGTACTCACTGACACAAGTGTGACACTGATGGGCTGTGTTCCAGCTTTGAGAAATACTCTCCCAGTGTACCTTCTGCCCTCCTCACTCTTTCAGTCACTCATTTTCATGAGCTCAGCCTGCTCTTGTCTACACATCTCCCTCCCACTCTCTCTCATGCCAGGCTAGTTTCCTCTCCCAACACTTTGTTCCAGGCTGTTCCCTGATTACCTTCTCTCTTCAAGAAGAGGTTCTCTCTTCAAGGAAGCTGGTGATTTCAAGAGAGGATCTGAAAGCATGAATTGTCATGTCTGCACTAAGAAACCATATTGTCTCTAGATGTCAGCAGTTATAAAAGAGAAGCAATCACAGGGGAAAGACAGGTTTTATAATCCTGGGCTGAAAATGGATTTTATTTGAAGGATCTAGATACTTTTAAAAAAGTTATTTTTAATGTTTACTCAATCAAATTTTTAGATTAATAACCTGGGTAAAATTTTATAAATAGCAACATATCTGAAGTTGATGCAGCCTCCTAACTCATGACATTTGAGCCAGACATGGTGTTTATCAGAAAAGCTCTTTAACTCATTATAAATACTTAGAGTTCTATTAGCACTCGCTAGAAACACACCTCCAGCAGAGTCCTGCTCAGTGTGCACTGCCCTGGTATGCCCTGCTTTGGTAAGTTATTTCTTATCAAAAGCAGCTGCCATAGGTTTCCCTTTACCTGATGGATTTGACAATGCAGGCTTTGCAGAAGCGGTGTCCACACGGTGTCTGCACTGCTTCCCGAAGAGCCATCAGACAGATAGGACACTCATATTTACTTTCCAAGGGAGGATCAAACTCTACATCGTATCCTTGTGTTTCCTCTGTGAAAGAACTTGGAAGGTTCCCAGTCCCACTGCTAACACTGTCTTCCTTGGCTCCAGCACTGCAGGCACTGGCCATGGCTGTGCAGCAGCCACTTTCCACCTCTGGAGCTCCACAGCTGCTGCCACCATAGAGCAAGCTCATAGTAGCTACTCAGGTGCTACATGGAGGCCCTGTACAGGACAACAAAAAGATGTGTTAATTTAAAGTATTCCAGCACCTCCCCTTCCAGTCAAGAACAAATTTTATTTCTAACCAGAAACACTGGGCTGGTGGTGCAGGTTTAGTTCTATGCAAAAATCACCGTTTCTGTTTTGTCCTGGTTTCTGTTTTCTATCTTTTTAACTTGTCTTTTGAGATATAGAAAAAAGCACTTCATCCCATCAGCTCAGCTCACAGACCTTTCTGCAATCTCTTTGATGTGACAACCTAATTTCTGTAAAAAGAGAAATACTCTTTCTCCTTGCTATCTTTACTGAAAACACCTCTTCACCCCTTCAGTGCAATTTACTTTTAAAGCACACAACTCTAATATGCATTAAAAATGGTGTACAAAATGAAATTTTATTGGATGGAAATGGCTCAATTCCATATTCTCTTCACAGTGAATAAATGTCATTTAACACTGTCTGCATACAGCAGTTCACAGTATGGGATTCACATCTGTTTAGGTGCATGTCCCTGCACAAAATGGAAGTACAAGTGCTCAATCCAAGCAGATGCTGTGCTGCAAATGGAATTCAAACATACACCACTGCTGGCAACATGTTAAAACTGCCAACGGGACTTTAAATTGAGTAAGAAGCTACACAGGAGATAAAACTAATATTTCCACAGCTCAAAAGCTATCTACCAACTACTACTGCTCCCAGTCCTTGCTCACCTTTCCGCTCTCCCAGTGCTGCTGGCAGGAAGGACGAGGGACATGACTGTAGGAACAGAAGATAAAAGTCACATTTTGCTGAAGAGCAGTGAATGGCACAGCAAAGCCTCTTTACAAGACTGCTTACAAAGCAGGTTGAACTCACAGGTATGGAATAATAGAAAATAAAATGCAGGTATCCCTGCACTGCAAACATTTCTGCACTGAATGAGGGAAAAGGTCTGAACAACAACCATCAATCCCAGGCGTCCAAGAAATTCCCCTCTGCCTCAACTACTTGGTGGTTACAGCCATTTTCTTAGAATCCTATTGTAGTCAGGTTTCTATGCAACTTCTTATTTGAAACAGAGGCTGATCACCAGGTCAGAGCAGGCTGAAGGTTACAGGTCTCTAAGCCCAGACTGATCTTTTGCAAAGCAGTTTGGGCACAGTTCTCATGGAATGTTACCCTGCCCCAGTCACTGTAACACCACTGCATTATTTAAAGCACATGAGGAATGGAAAACAGGATTAATCACTGCTACCATGCTATCACTGTAAGAGCTCTTTTTTTCCAGTCACCTAAACAACAACAAAATCAACCCAAAACTTGTATTTTGTTATGTAAATCTGTGAATTTCTACTCTGTTGAGGTATGCAGAGGTGTGAGATGTAAATGAAGAGTGGCATTCCTGACATTGCCAAGGTCCTGTTAAGGTACAGAGTCCCAGAGCACCTGGCAGTTTGGAGCTGTACTGAAGTGGTCAGCAATGTTGACTTTCTGCAGAAATAACCCTACAGCAGAGCTGTCTGGAACTACATCCAAGGAGTGATGTTTACTTCACTTCCAGCTCTCTGCCCCCACGAACTATTCCTGTGCACTGCCTGCTCCCTCAGGCTCTGAAACAGCAGGAATACAAACTGAACACCAGATAAGTTCTCAGCAGCTGCTTCAGGCACAGCACAACAACCAAGTTAACCCCATGGAACTGAGCAGCTCACCCCAGTAACTTGGAGTGGAAGCAGAAGAAACAATACTTCAAAAGATTCTCTGTGACAAAGGGTTTTTTTAGGCTGCCATCAGTAGGTCTGTGTTCTCTGGAGAAAAAGGAAACTAACCTGAGACTAAGGAAGCAAAGAGGAACATGTATCCCTTTAGCAATGTCACAGGAACTCTGGAAGTTGCTAGGAGGAAAATACATATAGCTCTACCCAAATTCAGCTGTCACATAAACTGCAGAGACGTGTGCAACTCATCCCTTGGGCTGTTCCCAGGAAAATCCCACACACTGACATCTTGTTCTTATAAGGAAGAAAAGAGGATCTGACTCGATACAATCTTGGTTGCTGAATGCTTTGTGTATTGAAGTGCTGTGCAAGTGGTGTTCTCTGCACATTCACATGATCTCTACAGACACAGCAGGAATCTCCTTCATTCAGTTTACAGGAACAAAAATCCTACAGCAGAGTAACCAGTCACTGCAGCCAGCCCACATCCCAGCCTCCCACAGGAGTCCCCTCATGCAGTGATACACTCCACTCAGATGCAGGTTTTTGTCTCCATATGACCAAGGGGGATGTAAAAAAAGAAGTGCAAGTACCACTGGCTCCTCCTTTTAAAAGGGGAAAGTCAGGCACAGAGACAACTTTAACCTGGTGATTAAAAGTCAGAATTTTGCTCTCATCTTTGCATCTCATCTGTCATAAGACAGGACCCCTCCTAGTACTCTGATCCATTTCATCTTATCTGTGAGGCAAATCTTCCTTCCTCTGCACATATTTATAGGTGTGGGGTGAGTCACAATTTTCCAAATGAAAATGCAGTGTTAAGGCCACTGACTGAGGCCCAAGAACTCCAATTCCTCTAAAAGTTGCAACTCTTGTGGCAGGAAATAGTTCTGTTCCTTGTGGCATTTATTTTACTCTGCAGGAGTAGGAACACAAATTCAATCTCCTTGAACAGAGCAGAATATTAAACAACACCAGTTTGAATCTGCTGAGAGGCCTGTGCCCTGGTGAGGCTGGAGCAGAGCAACCTGTGGGTCTCCTCAGCAGTTTGTAAGTTCCTCCACTGAGGAGTGTCAGAGATTTTCAGGACAGAAGAAGGTGGATTTTAAAACTCCAGCTACTCTATACCAAACCCTTCACATTAGACTGATGTCCTTTCTGTTTTACCAGTGACATAAAGCCTAACACAATCCCACACAAACCACATTATTTTTTCTTCCTATTGATAAGCTGAGATTCTCTCTCTGTGCTGAATAAAGTGACTCAAATAAAACAATTTGCAAATATTAATTTGTAATACCTTGCTATTGCCATGGAAAGGAAGGGTTTTAGTATTTATGAGTAAGTGTTGAATACAATTAATTTCCAAATGCCCTTTCCTAGAAAAATTCACACCAAGCAGCCATATAAGGAAGGAAATCCCTAGAGAAGACTTCAGATCCCTGTCCTTGAGGTGCACAAAGACAATTAATCTTCCTGCAGCCAGCAGGGGAATGCCCTTCAGTGCCACACAGACAGAAAAAAAACTGGTCCAACTTTTCTTCTGCCTTGCTGAGAACAATTTTGTGCACAGAGATTTCTGGGTCATGAGACTGACAGACCAGTGGAGTGAGTTGGGGTAATTTGTTTATGAAGCAACATTTGCAACATATTTGCAACCTTTTTCCCAGGCCTATCAATCAGTGGCCTCTTGTCTGATAAGCACTGTGTGTCTGCACTCTGAGCTGGGGCCTCACAAACTTCTCTGAGGCAAAGGCAATCAAACAACAACAACAGCTCGGCAGACACTACAGGAGTTTGTGCTGCTGGAGCAGAGTGTCTTGGGGGTTTTTCAAAGCTTTCCAGGTGGTTTTGCTCTCAGGCTTTAATCACATATGTATTTTTGTACTTCAGGGTTCCTTAGAAGACCAGCTGGTGACATATTCCCAGTTATGTTCAGCCTTCAGACTCAGGAGGATGATGATGAGGATGGGGATGATTCCTCCATCACCTCCAGCCCCCGCTGAAGCTGCCGAGCCCTGAGCCCGCCTGGGGATGTGTCCCAGCCCTTCAGCTGTCCCCGCAGTGTCCCTCCCGGAGACGTTTTGCCTCCTTCAGCCCCCCCTTCCCCTGCCCTCCCCTCAGACACCCGGGGACGCCGCACCCGCGGAGGAGGCCCGGGGAGGGGTGTGTGTGTGTGTGTTACGCGCCGCGCTCCCAGCCCGCAGCCCCGGGCAGAGGCGGAGGCAGCGCCCGACCCGTACTCACTGCGGAGCGCTCCCCGCACGCCGCCACTTCCGCCCCGGAGGA
>JAAWXA010000028.1:704154-1022822 GCA_038090715.1 Florisuga fusca
GGGGGGGTCGGTCCCGGCTCTCGGTACCGGTCCGGAAAGGTTCTGTCCCGGGACCCCACCAGTGAATAAAAACGCCTCGGATTGCTGTGCCGGCGTGGGGTTGCGGTGCCCGGCCGCCTCCCCGCGGCTGCGTTTATCAATAAATAATAAACTCACTCAGGATCCGCGCGGTTCCGTGTGAATATTCTTAAAAAGGGTCCCTGGGAGCTGGCCGGGGGTGGCGAGTGTGTGTTTGCCGGTGACTTGTGAGGTGCAAAAAAAAAAACAAACAAAAAAACCCAACAACAAACCCAGCTCCCCCCAAAACCCCGCTTTCTCAGGGTAAAATAAGTTCTTAATGAAAAATAATTTTCTTTTTCAGCCGCTGACCCGCGGGGACTGCTGCAGCATTGCTCCACCTCCCTGAGGGGAACCTTTCCCCATGGAAAACGAGGACATGGAAAAAAAAAAAACAAAAAAAAAAAATGCAGGGACATCTTAACTTTCTGTAAAAATTACAAGGGGAATTTGGTTGTTTGCGGTGAGTTTTCTTGGCGAGAATCTCTGAGTAACAGATACCTCATTCCAGGCAGCAGCTGTGTTCCCAGCCTTTGGGGGGCTGTGGTTCCCAGGGATGCTCCCTGGCTCTGCCTCATCCCAGGGAACGGGACCGGAGTGCCGGGAGCTCCCAGGAAGGGGCAGGGGGGGTTCTGCTGCTGTGCATTGCTTTCATTATCTGTAAAATGAGGAAATTTATCACTACATAGCTTTGTAAAACAGATAACCTTAGATGGAGGGTTTTCTGTGGGTGGATACTGTTGGTTTTAGTGATCTGTAAGGCACCCTGAGCACTGATGTCCAGCCTGTTTTAATTGAGAATTAAAGGAATTTATATAGAGTTTTTATATCCAAGTGTAAATGAAATCCGGAGAAGTTTCCAAACCTGTATGATTTACGGGAAGCTCAGGTATTAATCACCTTGCTGTAACAGAAACCAGTTAAAAATTGCTTTTCTCCACTCGGTGGTGCCAGTTGCACAGGGAAAGCATTTTCCAGATAGGGATCCGTGCAGCTCCAGCTCTTGAGCAATTATGCTAACCCAGACATTAAACACACCCAAAGCTGTAGCATTTCAAAGGCATTTGGACCTGGTCCTTAAGGACATGGGTTAGTAGTAGTTGACTGTGGTCCAAGTTGGTCCAAGGTTGGGCTGGATGAGCTTGGAGGTCTCTTCCAAGCTAAAGATTCTGTGCTGAGCCCCTGTGCCAGGTTTCCCAGGGAAGCTGTGGCTGCCCCATCCCTGGCAGTGTCTCAGGTCAGGTTGGATGGGGCTTGGAGCAACCTGGGCTGGTGGGAGGTGTCCCTGCCCATGCAGGGGGTTGGCACCAACCCAAACCAGTCTGTGACCCTGTGGTAAGATTATTCCAGTTTTGCACGAGTTGGAATCTGAACAAGGATATCAGGGTTTGATCCCAAGCTTTGTTTTCTTTCTCCATGTATTACTTGCCTTGGCATGAATCATTATAATTGATTACTGAGGAACTGTTGGCCATTGACCATTGGAAGAGGGCCACTGACCTTCAATGAAATATCTTTGATGTGGGATGGTGGTGAGACCAGACACCAGGTTCTTCTCTGTGAGAGTTCACAGTGAAAAAACTAGCTCTGAACCTCTAAAGAGAAAAGCCAAATGTAAAATTTATGTTAAAAACCAGTGCAGGTGCTCCTCAGAGAGATTCTGCATACTTACCCTGGAGCCCATGACTCTCATACGAGAAGAGCTTGTTTGTGAGTTTTGTGGTTAAGCCTCATAAATTGCCAGGTGCCACCTGGATTTCAGAGTTCTGTATTGGCTTTAGTTGAAGTAACCTGTGGTTAGCACCAGGGTGGTACTGGGACCTTGGAGGGACAGGGATAAGTGAGATAAACAGCACTGCAGTGGCTTTAAAAAGCAGAGAGTGCAGAGAAAGAGTGAGAGCATGCAGGAGAGAGAGCAGGCTGGGCATGGGGGCAGATGGAGCTGACATGCAGCAGTTCTACTGACTCTGAGCTAAAGGTAGGCTGGCAGGACTAATGACAACATCCCTGTTTGTAGGACAGCCAAACGTTGGTTGATTTTCCTGGTTTAATGTGCAGATCAAAGGTTTTATTTTATATGTGCTTCCAGCCCTTGGAGGTTGTTCTGTTCATTTTGGTGAGAGGATTTGTACAGCAAGCTCTTCCCTGGTGTCAGCTGAAGTATCACAATCTTGCCCATCTTCAGAAATGTAGGAAATAGGGACCTGAGAAGAAAAGGGATTTCTTTTCCCTTTTGAAGATAAAACGAGGCAATACACAGCTCTGAACACAGCTGTCAGAGCTGATCAAATCACCACAGCTGAGGGTTCATTCCTGGGGTTCACTCCATAAGAACGAGTGGGGTAGGCAGGAGGAAGGAGGATTGTTCAGTGTGGCCCCAGCTAGAATAACAGAACACAGGAGAATTTAGCATAGGTAGCAGAAACTGTTCCTAGCATTGTGAATATTTCTAAAGGTATGTAAATATTTTTCGCTCAGAAGAGCTGTTGAAATCTCCATTGTCTGGGAGTAGCCTGTTGGCAACAGTTATCCAGCGCAGAAGGCAAAGGCTGGGTGACCTGAGAGGGCATCTTTGTCATTCATTTCTTCCAGGGTACATTCACTGAAAGAGAGAAAAGAAAATAAAGATTGAACTCTTCTTCAGCAGTGGTGAATACTGTCTGATTCATTGGAGTTGGAGATTAACAGCAAGGGATAAGTGATGGGTTTAGAGATGAGTATGGGGCTATGGTGGCACTTAGTCAAAGGGTTAGAAGAGTACAGAAAGTATTAAATATTTTGCTGAAGATGTACTCAGGGCAGGCTGTTTCTGTACAATGATTTAGATACTTCCCTGAGGAGGCATTGCTCATGGTTTTAAGAAATTCTGAAAATGCTGCTGGAGACAGAGAAATTACACAGAATTGCACAGGGTGTTACGTAGAAGCAAATGGTTGGTGGACACAACTAGCTATTCAATTATTTTGTGTTTAATAGGAAGACAGGACTACTCAGGCCCAAATGGGTTATTGCTCAGTGGATAGACTTTACTAAATCTGCACATCACAGATTTATGAAGAGCAGAATACATGCAAGCATGATGCCAGGCTGGAGGGGTGATGGGCAGCAGGGCATCCCCTGCAGAGATATTCTGTAGTGTAAGCAGCTGGATGCAGGCAGATGGGGACAGAGATATGGGCAGCTCTCTCTCAGCAGGGCAAAATGGAGAGAAGCTGGGAAGGAACCAAACCTAAATTTTAGTTGCCAAGGCCTAACGAATGATTTTGAGGTTAAATGCAGCTCTTAAGGAAAGAGCTGAGCAGACTGATTTGTCATTCTGGATCTGGAATTTAAGCATGCAGTCCTTTCCCAAAGGACTCTGAAAGGCTGTACTGAAATGATGCTTTATTGAAAGTTTATAAATGAAATAATCTCAGGAACATCCTGGCCACCATCACTCCAGACCATGACTTGAATGTATTTCTTATGAAGGACACCTGAACAGACACTGAACTGCAATTAATGTGAATTGCCAAGTGGTGATATAAGCAGTTAAAGAAACCATGCCACAGCCACATTATTTCTAGTTCTAGTGAATAGTCTTAATGTACAGTTTTCCTAATTTTTATTACTTACACCAGCCAGATCAGTAAAAAGAAAACAAATCAGAACATGTAACTGAAGCTTCTCTGTTTGTTTGCTTTGTGCACATCCCATAGCAGAGTGCTGGAAAGCAGATTAGTCATTTGCATTGCTGTTGCCATACAGTTTTGTTTTCTAAGTCTGACTGAAAAAGTTCCAGTGTTTGAAAACTTGTACTTATTTTTATACAATACCATGTTTCCATGGCAACCACAGTGATGCTGCTTTTGGCTGTGTCTCTAGGAAAGATGAAATTGGGGCCAGATTTGAACAGGCATTTTTGTCTTTCCAGTTTTTGTAATCCTTACAGCCAGTGTTCTCAGCAGGGTGTTTAAACAGACAACTCAGCTGCAGTGCTCTCTCTCTAGAGTAAATCTGCAGCCAGTATAAATTTCTGTATCTCCTTTAGAACTCAGGTGACTCATCAGCAAGAGGATTCATTCCTCCTGCTCTGATGGAGCTCCTCACATTCATGAAGCACATGCCTTGCATGAAGGAAGCCTACAGTGGGATGAGTGGTGTGTCCTGCCCTGCCCATGTGGGATGTCCTCTGGGAGACACTTTGGGGCAGAGCAAGGACTGACAGTGGTGTGAGAGCAGTGGTTTGGCTCATTTAGGTAACATAGCACAAGGCAGACAAAAGGGTATCTTTTAGACACTAATGAGTTCAATTTCAGATAAAAAAAGTCACTAACCTTTCAGAATTCAGTCCTGTTATCTCTAGGAGCTTTACTTAGGGTGGTCTCAGTTATTGGAAGGAAGGGACAGGTTTGGATATTTGTACTGGATAACTAATGGCTTTATGTATGTGTATTAGGCATCTAATAGACACGTGGATGTCTCAGGATCAAAGTCAAAATATATTTAGGTACTTACCTTGGGTCCTGATTGGACAACCTCTCCATTCAGAAGATGTCTTGGACAAGTAATTCACTTTCAAAGAATTTCTCAGTTAAAGTTATTAGAACTGTTCTGTTAAAGACTACAGCATTAGTATTAATTTTGGAAGTTAAACTCATTTACAGCTTTTTTCTCTTTTTCAGGTCATCTTCTTTCTTCCGGATTTCAGATGGCAGTAGCAGCACAAATGGACCTACCTAAAGAAATTCAGCATCCTTATACAAAATTTTCTGAATGGAAATTCAAGCTCTTTAAAGTGAGATCATTTGAAAAAACACCTGATGACAGCCAGCACATGAACAAAGATCAGGCAGAGGGGGTTGCTGCTTCAAACAAAGAAATCAGACTGCCTAGTGATGAAGCAGTGTCAAGAGGAGAAGGGATGGACTTCATGGGCAAGAGGCAGCCACTTGAGAAAGATGTAAATGACATGAAAACACAGGAGAATGGAGTTCATCAGAGCAATCTGAGGCACCTTTGCCGCATCTGTGGAGTTTCATTTAAAAGTGATGGTTACAGGAGAACTTATCCAGTGCATGGGCCAGTGGATGAGGAAACTCTGTGGCTTCTGAGAAAGAAAGAGAGAAAAGCAACCTCTTGGCCAGAACTTATAGCTAAAGTTTTTAAGATTGATGTGAGAGGGGATGTTGATACAGTCCATCCTACTCAATTTTGTCACAACTGCTGGAGTATTATCCGTAGAAAATTCAGTAATACTGCAAGTGAAGTGTATTTCCCTAGCAACAGCACAATGGAGTGGCAACCTCATGCCCCCAACTGTGATGTGTGCCACACTACCCAGCAGGGAGTCAAGAGGAAAAGCCAAGCACCCAGTGTACAACATGGCAAACGTGTGAAGGCCACTGCAGAGCGTGTTCGAATAAATCAACCACAGATAAATAACAAAAAATTAATGAAAGAGATTGCCAATTGCAAGAATATGCATCTCAGCACCAGCCTGCTGGCAGTTGATTACCCAGTAGCTTTCGTTAAATCCATCTCTTGCCAGATCTGTGAGCATATTTTGGCAGATCCAGTAGAAACAACATGCAGACACTTGTTCTGCAGAACTTGCATCCTTAGATGTATCAAGGTTATGGGCAGCTATTGCCCTTCCTGCTGGTATCCTTGCTTCCCTACGGATCTGGCAACCCCAGTGAAATCCTTCCTGATCACCCTTGATAGCCTCCGTATAAGATGTCCTGTAAAGGAATGTGATGAGGAGATCTTGCATGGAAAATATGGCCAGCACCTTTCCAACCACAAGGAGATGAAAGAGAGAGAGCTCTATGGATACATAAATAAAGGAGGGCGACCAAGGCAGCATCTGCTGTCTTTGACAAGGAGAGCTCAGAAACATCGTCTGAGAGAACTGAAGCATCAGGTCAAGGCTTTTGCTGAAAAGGAGGAGGGTGGTGATATAAAGGCTGTGTGCATGACCCTCTTCCTGCTGGCTTTAAGAGCAAAAAATGAACACAGACAAGCAGATGAACTGGAGGCTATAATGCAAGGGAGGGGATCTGGGCTTCACCCCGCTGTCTGCCTGGCAATCCGAATTAACACGTTTCTCAGCTGTAACCAGTATCACAAAATGTACAGAACAGTAAAAGCTGTCACTGGGAGGCAGATCTTCCAGCCCCTGCATGCTCTTCGCTCTGCTGAGAAAGCCCTCCTACCAGGTTATCATCCATTCCAGTGGAAACCTCCCCTGAAAAACGTGTCCACCAACACAGAGGTGGGAATCATAGATGGGCTGTCAGGATTGCCCCTCTCAATTGATGACTACCCAGTAGACACCATTGCAAAGAGATTTCGGTATGATGCAGCCTTGGTCTGTGCCTTAAAGGACATGGAGGAGGAGATCCTGGAGGGCATGAAAACAAAGCAACTGGATAACTGTCTGAACGGCCCTTTCACCGTGGTGGTAAAAGAGTCTTGTGATGGCATGGGAGACGTCAGTGAGAAGCATGGCAGTGGGCCTGCTGTCCCAGAGAAGGCAGTTCGGTTTTCTTTCACAATAATGAACGTTTCTCTGGGCCATGGTAATGAGAGGAAGAGGATCTTTGAAGAAGTGAAGCCCAATTCAGAGCTGTGTTGCAAACCCTTGTGCCTTATGCTGGCTGATGAATCGGACCATGAAACTCTGACAGCAGTCCTGAGCCCCCTGGTAGCAGAAAGAGAGGCTATGAAAAGCAGTGAACTGCTGCTGGAAATGGGAGGCATCCTGAGGACATTCAGATTCGTCTTTAGGGGCACAGGATATGATGAGAAACTTGTGAGGGAAGTGGAAGGGCTGGAGGCCTCGGGTTCCACTTACATTTGTACTCTGTGTGATGCAACCCGCCTGGAGGCTTCCCAGAACTTGGTCTTCCACTCCATAACCAGAAGCCACGAGGAAAATCTGAGGAGATATGAGATATGGAGGTCCAACCCATACCACGAATCTGTCGATGAGCTCCGTGACAGAGTGAAGGGTGTTTCAGCCAAACCTTTCATTGAGACAGTTCCCTCCATAGATGCCTTGCACTGTGACATTGGGAATGCAGCAGAATTCTACAGGATTTTCCAGATGGAGATTGGTGAAGTTTACAAGAATCCTGATGTGTCTAAAGAGGAGAGGAAGAGGTGGCAGCTGACTCTTGACAAGCACCTAAGGAAGAAGATGAACTTGAAGCCCGTGATGAGGATGAGTGGAAATTTTGCTAGAAAGCTGATGTCCAAAGAGACAGTGGAGGCAGTCTGTGAGTTAATAAAGTGTGAGGAAAGGCAAGAGGCCCTAAAGGAACTGATGGATCTTTATCTGAAGATGAAGCCAGTGTGGAGATCCTCATGCCCTGCCCAGGAGTGTCCAGAATTGCTCTGCCAGTATAGCTACAATTCACAGTGCTTTGCTGAGCTCCTGGTTACCAAGTTCCAGTACAGATATGAAGGCAAGATTACAAATTACTTCCACAAAACCCTGGCTCATGTTCCTGAAATAATTGAAAGAGATGGGTCCATTGGGGCCTGGGCTAGTGAAGGAAATGAGTCTGGAAACAAACTCTTCAGGAGGTTCCGAAAAATGAATGCCAGGCAGTCCAAATGCTATGAGATGGAGGATGTCTTGAAGCACCACTGGCTCTACACCTCCAAGTGCCTCCAGAAGTTCATGAATGCTCATAAGACATTAAAAAGCCCAGGTCTCACCACTGACACAGAGGACAGTGCAGGTGACTCCCTGCCACTGCAGGAGGTCTTGGGAAGCAGTGATGCAACAGAACTCTAAATGCAAAGTGCTTTTGGTGTTGGGCTTGTGTTGGGTCTTCCTGCAAGGAGACACCTTCTTTTTCAGGCCTGTAGAGGTACAGGGAAATCTGAAATGATAATTTTTACACTGACTGTTAATGGTGCTGAGTGGAGTCTGATAAACACCACGTCTGTTGGGAGTGTCCAAAGGAAGCAATGCAGTGATGCATTTACCAGTTGTTATGTGAGATAAAAGCAGAAACAAATTGCAAGGAAGGGCCCTCAGTTTATTTTGGTCCTAGAGTGTTTTTATAAGTGAGAAAGTCCAAGTTCTTACATAAAGCAGCATTTTGGAATTAACTATTCTGGAGAGTTTGACAGTTGCTGAAAAAGAAACCGTAGCTTTTTATTCTGCTTGCAACTTAAAAATGTTTAATTAGTTACTTTTTAAGAGGCTTTGATTATTTTATTGATGATTCTTTGGCTTTTATAAGTGAAGACTTGTCAGTGAGATAGGTGGGTAATTTTTAAAATAAAGTTCAGTTATTTTTGTATGAAATACTGACTAATGATGCAAAATTGATCTCACAAACTTAAAAAACTATGTTTAAATATTTATGTTACTGTACTGCTTAGGAGTAGATGGTGGTATCACCATGCTAATTTATGATATGAAGACACAAGAAAGGTATCTGGAAATTTTACAGATATTCTTATTATAGTCTGTTTACTCTGAGATGCAAACTGGTATTTGTGCTCCTCAATCAGGATTTACAGTGCCTGTTATCTCACTATACAAATGACATTCATCCTCTGCTGTTAACCTGGTGCTTCATGAGCATTTTCAGTTTCTCTGGTAACTTCAGTTGATAGTATAATTTGTATTAGTGGAATTTTATTAGGCGAATTCCTGTCCTCAGTGAAGTGATCAGTAAATTGTAATTATCAGCAGCAGGCCCAGAGTTTTGCCAAACGACTTGAGTCCCATCATTCCCATTTCCCAGGAGATGCATCAGGTAAGTGCCAGAGTTACCACCTTCTCTCTGAGGACACTTCATCCATCACTGCTGAGGTGCTCCTGCTGTGTCTGACACCAACCCTTGTCACCCACACCAGACTCCAGGGCTGTAAAACAATGACATTAACTAACCTCAAGGACAGCTGGCATGCAAGGTTAGCTAAAAAGCAATGAACTGTCTTGCAATGACTGTGTACTGTAGTTTACAATATTGCAGCAATGTGTATTTGTCATTCCTCTGTACTATATTAGATTTGGTGGGTGGTATTTGCCTTTCATATGCTGAAATTATACTAATTGCAATTAATAACATATTAATGAAATACACTCAAAAGTACCTGAGGTGCCTTGAAATCATCTGGCCTTTCACCTGTATCTAGGGCATTCCTCTGTTTCAAGAAATTTTTTTAGAAACCAGATTTGTGAAGAAACAATCACAGCATGAATCTAAGAATCAGCTTTTTCATGATTTATTTTGATGTGGCAGAAGTTGATTTGTTAGTGTAGGTGAACAACAAGCTTGAAGAATTAGCAGTCTGAGGTTTGTTTAGCAGTATCTTGTTCATGTTATTTACTGTATCTTAGAGGGTCTTAAATATTTATCATTTATGGATTATGAAAAAATAGTTAAGTGTTAATAATTAGTAGAAACATTAGTGTTATTCTGATTATGTCTTAATTAATGAAAATGCTATTTTTGAAATTATTCTGTAATTTAGGATTTTGTTTTAATATGTTTTCTTTAAGGATAGTTTAACATACAAAAATGTGCATTTGGATATAATGCCTTTTATTGAAGAGATTTACTTTTCTAAGCAGTCATAAGGACTACAGTGTCTTCTGTATGGTGCACCATGGAAATCTGTATTTAATGAGTGCTCATGTCTAGATTAATTAATTTTTTTCAGTTCTTTGAATAAAACAAGTATTTCCAGTAAAGCATAAATACCAGGCTTACATAAGCATCATTCTTTACCAGGAAATGTAGACAACAAGTACAGGTGTTTACCAGTGAGTATAAATATCAGGGATAAAGAGCATCTTGTAAGAGTAAATGCAGATACAATTTGCATTTTTGTCAGCATATATTTCATTGTGCAAATAGCTGCACATTTTTCTTTTTTCTCTATATGTGTGTTTGGCACAAATATATTACCTTATGCTTTATCTTTGCTTGAATAGCCTATGGCCCAGTTTAACAATCTTGGCTCATATATGGAGATTTTCAATCCATTTAAGTGCTATATGCAGTTTTTTGTTGCCTTTTGCCACAGGAATGAATTTCATGGATTTTTATGCTTTTCATTATTATTTTGCAGATCATAGCTTTTTTCTTCTTCCTGTCATTATCACCCTGGGAAATTAGCCCCTAAAATCTTACTAATTATTTGCTGACAGTCTTTAATGGCTTTGGGTCTCCCAGGGCATTTATTTCATCCATTTGGTGGCTGCCTGGGCACTGCACTGCATTCTTCCCTCCCCTCTATCCTCCTCCTCTGTTTTATTTATGTTTTAAATGGCTTTTGCTCCATGCACTGTTATGTACATGCTAGTATGTTAAGCCTCTTTACAGGCTTTTGTGCATCAGAGTTTGTCTCCTTGCCATAGACTGAGCTGCAAAGATTAGTTCAAATCTACCTTTCAGTTTGTTATTTGTAGCTTCCCTTTATTCCACTTCATAAAACCTTTATTCCCTGAAGTAATATCTCAGGGTCACAAGACTCTTGTAAACCACCTGGGTTGGATGGAATGATGAGCAAATGAAGCTATCTGATTTCCTTCTGCAATCGGGTGATTGGGCATCTCCTTTCTGGACTTCCTATCACCAGTTTGTTTCTTTCATCTGGCATGGAATAAGAAATGCTGGATAGAAAAAGCAGAAGACATATAAAACAAACCCACAAGTGGCAGTAATTTTCCTGTAAATTGGGATCATGGAACCACAGAATCATAGAATGGTTTGGGTTGGAAGGGACCTTAAATGTCAGGTAGTTCCAACCCCCTGCATGGGCAGGGATCCCTCCCACCAGCCTAGCCTGCTCTAACCACACACTGGAGTTCACTCTCACTCAGTGGGTTTCTCACCACCAGATCAGTGAATACTGTGATCTATTAAAGCATCAGTACCAGTTCCCTGGGTTGCTGGTAACAAATTTCCTGTCTGCAAAGCAGGTGCCAAGCACCCAGGTAATGAGTGACACAGAGTGGGGAGACAGCAACTCTGCAGAGATTTCCTGCTGGGGGACAACCTGGCCAAAAGGTTTATTATTGCCAGGGGGCCACTATCAGGCCAAAAACACGTGGAAAGGAACCATCCTGAAGAATTTTACACCATTGAAGAGACTCCACAGAGATTCATGCTGTTCTTGGGCAGGCACTAGATCCAGCTGGCTGCTTGAATGTTACCCAAAGGTGTCCTGGGGGTGGGGAGGAGGGGCTCAGCCCCTCAGCTGCTCCCAGAAATCAGGGGGATCCCCATGATGGTATCTTCCCTGAGACCCTTTCCCCCATTGGCTGTTTTTACATTATTTTACCTGACAGGTAGAGCCTGAGTGACTCCAGTCAAGCCCTCTTTGTTGTGACTGGTGCAAAGTTCTCTTGCTTCCCATTTCAAGGTATAGGATAGAGAAAATTCAGAGTGGAGGCTCAGTGAGGAGTGGTTGCACCTAGGAGGCAGGTAGCTTTAGGGATGCAGGTGTGTTTTTGTATTTTAATAGAATTATAATGAGCAAAGTTCACCCTAAGGACAGCATTTTGTCAAAGGGTGTCAGGATGTTGGCCCAGGGTATCAAAAGTGCCACAGAGCATGGCCATGGCATCTGCTGCACCCTCCATGCAGTTTCTCCTGGAGTCAGCACACTGAGTACCCATGATACTGCCAGCTATGCAGGGCCCAGGGATTTGTGTGTTTTCAGTTTACCCAAGCCATCTCTAACCCAGTCCCCACTGAGCAGGGGGGAGTCTTCCTCCCTCCAGTTATGCTCCCTGACTTTTGTGACTGGGGTTCCTGAGGGATGGTCTCTGGAGTAAAGACTGAGCCAAAGAAGGCATTCAGCAACTCAGCCATCTCTGCATCTCCTGTTGCCATGGTACACAAGCCGTGTTCCAGCTTCTCCAAATGCTGTACCTTCCCTTCAAATGCAAACATATGATCAAAGTCACTTCTATCAATTATTTCAATTATTCCACAGCCTGTCAAGGTCCCACTGGATGGCTTCCTTTCCCTACCATGTGTCAACCACACCACAAAGCTTGGTGGGGTCAGCAAACTTGCTGAGGGTCCACTCGACCTCATCATCCTTGCTGCTGACAAGAATGCTAGGCAGAGCTGATCTCAGTGCCTCCCCCTGAGGAAGGCCACTTGTCACTCCTCTTCACTTGGACGTTGGGCTTTTGAACATAAACATTTGAGTGTGACCACCCAGCCAGTTCCCTGTCAGCAAGTGGTCCATCTGTCATGTTCGTGTATCTCTAATTTAGAGGCAAGGATGTCAGGGACAGTACCAAATGCTTTGCACAAGTCAGGTAGATTACATCATTTGCCTTTCCTTTATCCACCAGTGCTGTCAGCCTCTCATAAAAGGCCATGAAGTTTGTCAGGCACACTTTGCCCTTAGTGAATCCATGTTGGCTGTCATCAATCACCTCCTTATTTTCCATGTGCCTTAGTACAGTTTCCAGGAGGATCTGCTCCATGATTACTGGGCACAGAGGTGGGACTGACTGGCCTGCAGTAAATCTCTAACAACTGACTGAATTTTATTTCCATCTATTAGAATTGGAATCAGATGAAGAATAATGAGAGCTGACACAGCTCTTCTTCAGAGCACTGTTTTAGTTGACTGAACATGGCATAATTTTCAAGCAGCTGATCAGATGCATCTCCTTACTGGGGGAGTTTTTCTACAACTTAACACTGTCTGTAATACAAAAAGACATATTAGAAAGGATTTAAGTGGCCCCTTTCATAGCAGCAACAGGAGATAGGTCAAGAACATTTTTTTCAACTGTACTTTCAATGCTGCTGCTTGTTGTGTTTACAAAGCACATAAGTCAGCTGAATGCAGATACAATAGAGATTTACTTCTGCACTCAAAATTACTTTATTTCATCTTGTAATTCCAAGCTGCCTGAGGAAGAAACATCTTGTACTGATCATCTGGTTTTGAAGACAATCAATGCTCTAACAAGTACACGACTCAAAAGTGTCATTAGAATTATCAGGCAGTTAAGTACTTTCTGCAGTCTTGAATGCTATGTCAAGTATCTTCTCTACAGGCTGACTGATCATTCTATGGATCTCTGTATTCAAGTCCTTTGGAATATTTTATTTTACTTTACTTATGACTCCCTCTTCCTGTAGTGACTACAGTCTCTGAGCCATGATTTTGTGCAGCTTGTTCTGCCCTTCACTGTGAGGCTAAGACATGTTCTGCCCAAGCAAGTTCCTACTGAAGTAAACCACACATTTTAAAAAAGTGCAGCTCAGCCACACAACACAGCAATGTTATCAGCCCATTATCAGATAAGGAATATCCTGAAGTCTGAGTGTAAATTGCTTTTTTTTTTCATAGCCACAGCGGTAAAGAACAACTCAGGTAAGGACTGGCAAGGGCTGCAACATGTGTTTGTGCTTGACACATGATGACTCTACCTGATCTGGCTCCTAAGGGCTCAGGAATTCACTGCAGCTGCAGAAATCAGTTCTGGAAATTCAGAGCTGCTTCCAAGATGCTGAACCACACCAGCATTGCCTGAGCCACCAGCTTTCCTCTCAGCCTGAAAGGCACTTCTGTTAGGCCAGTGTCAAGCTTTCTCTTTGGAAATGTTTCCATCTTTTTATTCGTCTGCACTAGCAATTTTTTCACAATATGAGGGGTCTGATGAATTTGAGATGCTGATAGTAATTGGGAGAGATAACAGGCAAAAACCTGGATGGGACAGACCTTGGCAGGGAGCTCAATAGTGTGGAAGATCAATGGAAAGGAGAAGGAGTGGAATTCAATCGTGTGAGTATATTGTCCCTCTTTGTTGGTGCTGTGATGTGGCTTTTAATTTTGGTGTGGGCTGGTGGTTGTTGTTGATGCAAATGAAGGCTGTGTGGTCACTACCTTTTAATGACTATTCAGATGATTAAGGCTTATGGTTAACAAACAAATGGTGATGTTGACTATTGGATTTCACCAGTTTGAAGGGGTTTTACTTGTGCATAATGGGCATTAATTCATTCCTTGGATAAAATACAGTAGTATATAGTCTGAGCTTACAGAAAGCAGCATAGCAAAGGAAACAGGAATCTGGCACTGAACTCTGTGAGTTTATACCAGTATCAGACTGGTGAAACATGAGTTAGGGTGATATGCTTCCCATGTTCAAGCTCTACCCAAACCATAGCCCACCTCAGCACATGAAAAGGTTGGAAATGGAAACTGTACAGCCTTAACTGCTAGTTACCTTCTGCTGGTGACTTGCACTGTGAAGATTTCAGAGTCCTGGGCATACCTGGCTATACTGAGAAAAACACTGTGCTCCAGACACTGTGTGTGAAGGAGTGTCTGCTCAGGGTCTGCACGTGGTGATCAAATGGTTGGCAGCTGCTCCTGTTTTTCTTTAATATTCAGAGGTCCAGAATGAGAGCTGGACTGTGAGTACTGATCTGTTAATGTTGGCTTGCAAATGTTGAGCTGATGGTATTGATTTTTTGAAAAGATGTTCGGAGCAGTCAAAAAAATAAAAGTCAAGAACTATGAGGCCTTACTAATAGGCAATAAAAGAATCCACAAAATAACCAGTAAATTCTTGGGCTATTCAGCCTTGACAATGTCCTTTTCATTCTGAATGCAATCTTCTCCTCATGCTCAGAGCTGCCAACGGCATTTGTTTCCTCCCTGCCAATGCTCTGCTGGCTCAGTGAGTCACTGAGATACACACAGCTTGCACTTTTTAGCTTCCACACTCTCCACAGTCACTCTGAGAGAAATGCATAGTGGAGAACCTGGAGTCCTGTTCATCAGAAGGGACTTTTCCTGAAGCCAATGGGAGCTCACAGCATGGGGTGTCTGTGACACTTGCCCCCTTGTTGTACTTCAGATGGACCCCCCAAGCATGTATGCTGTCCTTTTATAGACTTTGGGATTTACAGTGTTTGATTTACCCCATGAGTAGGTGAAATAAAATGCAGTAATTTTTATGACAATCTTTATTAGTTTACCAGATTTAAAAAAATACATACACAAAGCAGTTGATGAGCACAGTGGTTTAAAAAAAGCAATTTAATCTTTATTATGAGATGATAATCCAGAATTCTAGCCAAAATCATTCAGCACATCTCAAAATAAAGTTAATTACCCAGAATTAAATGCTCAGTATGTAAGCTTTCCATCATGGAAGTCCCTGAAGAAAACTGACCCTCACTGTCTGAATATTTCATTGCTTCTGACACACTGAGGGTAACTGGAGAGAAACTCATGGCACAGAATACCTCACAGAGTTACCAGGGTCTGGCTGTGTGTTTGCACAAAGCCATCTGTGATAGCATTACACAAATACACATAAGAGACAAAATGAATTCATGAGCTTTGAAATATAACAAAAACACTGAGATAATTGCAATGAAGATCTCTTCAAGCCCACATTACCCATCCTATTTCAAGCACCACAACTTGTCTTTGTGGTTTCATTTCCCCCCACAACTCCACAGTGTGAATCTATTCAAACAGCCTCCGGAGAAAGGACTTTTTCCCTGGGGTTGGTAACTTCCTGGCAGACTTTTTCCCCAGTGGTTTCATGGGCTGCTTTTTGAGCTGCACCACCCTCTGGGGGGTTTGTAGCCCTCTATGAAGGGCAACATGCTCCTTGCAGAAGTATTTGACATTTGCTTCTGAGAGATGTAGGAGCATGCTCTCTGACAGAGCCATACACTGTGCATGGACCCAGTGGGCAGCCCCACTGGAACACAGGATCATTGCAGGCTTATTGAGTTCTGTTGAATAGAAAGGGACCCAGGTGTTAATGTCAACACTGCAGCCAGCAGAGCAGGTGATCCAGTAGCCCGTGTCTGATTCATCTTCTTCATCATCTTCATTGTAAGTGTCAGCATCACCAACATCAAAGCTGTTGGCTTCAGCACTAAAGCAGAACTCTTCTGAATCTTCAAATGCAGTAGAGTCCCCAGGGTTTTCTGTTGATGTCTGACTGCAAATTTGTACTGCCAGTTCTTCCTCCTTCTCCTCTTCTGCTCCTTTGCATCTCAAAATGTAGAAGTAGTTTGCATCTGAGGGGAGCTGCTTGTTGGCACCGGGAATGCCCAGCAGCACAGAGCCTTTTCCCATGTCACAGCCAAACCACATCCTGCAGTGTTTAATATCTGCTGGCCAGTCTGGGCCCACCCTTTCAAGAATCTCTATCTTATTGTCTTCCAGAAGGATTGTGTTACACACCAACCTTTTCTGAGTGTCAGACTGGTAGCCCCCCACAAGGACAAACTCAGTGTCTCTGGTCTGGGTCACTATTGCACTCGACACAGGAATTCCCCCTGGCAAGATGGTGCAGGTCACAGAGGGGCTGCCCAGTGGCAGGTCAACTTTCAGCTTATATAAACTAGGAGACCTGGTGTTATTTTGAAGTGAGTGCCCTCCCAAAATGTAGATTGTATCATTTTTGGCAATTGAAACATGGAAAGCAAGTCCGTCTTGAAGCTCTGGGAGTCTGTATGATGTACAGCATCCAAACTCAAAATCAATGAGAAACACGGATGGCAAACAGTCAACTATGCTGTTCCATTTTTCAGTGGTTCTTTGTGCAAGAGGAATGTATGATCTCCCTCCAAATATAACAGTCATGCTTTTTCCCTGGCTGTGAACCACATTAATTGTATGCCCGTATCTACCTTCAGGGACATCTCCACACAGCTCTTTTTCAATGCATTGGAACGTGGTTTTCTTGCTGTTTTTGCTTACCAGACTCATAACATAGACCTTATCAGAAAGGTCATTGTTAGGTGTTTTCCCCCCATGGATAATATACTGGTGCTCATCAGACTCCACGTTGCCTCTGAGCATGCAGAGAGCGGGGTAGCGGAGAGGGGGCAGGTAACAGGAGTCCTTGGAGAAAAAGGCAGGCTTCATTTTGAGCTCATTCTGGTTTATATCCAGGAGGAAAACACCAGTGGGACAGGATCTCTTTGGCCATCCTTTTTGCCCCAAAAAAACAACGTGCCCATCAAAATTCAGGAGAGAGAAGCCTGGCTGAAACAAGGCTGCATTGCTGACAGTGGGTAGCACCTGCAGTGGCATTTGGTCTGCAGACTGGGCCATGCTGTGTTCAGGATCTGGGATAAAAAACACAAACCAAGCACAAGAGAAACAGGTGAAAGACGTCCATGGAAATGGGCAGAGTAAGCACAGATACTACTGAACCTATTTTAAAAATAATCTATGGAATAACTGTATTAACTCCTTGCACATTGTGGAATCATCCAGAGATCGTGCTCTGCTCCCTGTCTAGTCAGTCCTAATGCCTCTGCCCTGAAGGTGGTAGTTTTTCCTACATTTAGATTCTTTTTCAGAAGAAAAAGAAGTTCAGTTAACAGTGAAATTAGTGAACACTGAGCATGGCAGTGTGCACAGCAGGTTTTCTTCTTGTTATTTGCATGAAGAAAGATTTGCCAAATGATTTATGTTCAGGTGATGCACTGGACAGGAATCTCTGCACCTTGTGTCTTACATCCATTCATAGTGATATTGCTACAGGAGCTTGCACTAAGCTGAGTTTACTGGGTCAGATATTCTTTGTCTGTGGTATCATGTGGTTACAGAGCTTTGATTTACAGGAGTAAAAGTAGGAAAGTCATATATTTCCCACACTGAAGATAGCACAAGCACATCTGTAAGTTAGTGCTCTATATTTTGTAACACTGGTGTTCTGCATGTGACTGCTGGTTTATGTTTGAAGTCTATATAAGAATATCAATAATGGCAAGCAATTTAATTGAAAAGTTTGCATTCATCTTACATACACTTCAAGAATCTCCAAACATGACAATTATTAGTGTTCACAGTGTCACAAACTATTTCCCAAATATTGATCTGTACTCAGTTCTGAAGAGACTGATGAGCAGGCATCATCTGTTCTCAGCAGAGAGAGTGGATAAAAGACCAAAGAAACTGATGAAAAGTGAGATTGATAGACACACAGAAATTATTAAATAAACACACTTTCTCCTTGTCATCCCTTAGTATTGGTTGAACTTTACATAAGAAAGCAGTTCTCTAAGTAACAGATAAAATATTGACCCTGGATTCTCTGGCAGAAATAGGCACTTCATGGAATTGCTTTGGCTTCCCAGGTTGTTCCATTCCAGGTGTGTTAATAGAGTGCTGCTGATGTGCAGCTATGCTGCCCTCTCACCTTCCAACACCTCTGATTCCTTTGAGCCAACACTCGTCTGCACCTGAGGAGCTTTGGGGAGCTGAAAGGTAGGAATATAATCAAAAAGCTTAAAGTTTTTTTTTCTGCAGCTTTATGCTCAAAACCATGTCACTGTGGAGTTGGATTAGAGTCAGTTTATATTTTCAAATAGCAAAATGCCTTTGTTGTGGGTACAGTACAAGATAGAGGGGAAAAGGCACCATAGATAAATAGAGAAGTTACATGAATAATTACCAGTTATGGTGACTTGAGTATCATTTAATCTTATTTGATATTTTTTAAAAGACCAAACTAGAAGGATTATACAAATAGGGAGAATCTCAGCATTACTTTTAAAACCCCTGTGTTTGAGAAATGAACTGTAAGGATCTGAGATAGAAGCTAAGATAACAGAGAGAAGAAAACTAGTATTCTTTCCTATTTTATTGTAAAATCATACTTTGGGGTTTTTTTGGGTTTGTTTTTTTTTCAGTTAATAGTGTTTGTATGGCAAGGAGACATTACAAGAAATTCAGATCTAGATAGATTTATGGGAAGATTTATTTACAGAACAATCAAGTGAAGAGAGAAGGCACTTTCTATCTAATGTATTTGAAATGTGCTTAGTATGGAAATAAATGGACACAGATACAATTTTGTATGGGGGGTATTATTTCAGAAACTATGCTAAGCACACACTGAAAAGTACCAGATAAATTTGTTTTAGAAACAAGGGGTAAAGGTGCCAAAACATCAAGTGACGTGCCACATGCCTTTGGATATTCTTCTTGTCCTCAAACTTCTGCCATGGAAGGCAGCAAGTCTCCCAGATGTCCTATGTCCTAGTAAATCTAGTGCTTGTAAAATGTCACTAGGTTACTGTGTTAGACACTGAGTCATTCAAAAAATGTATTTACTACTTATTGTTTTCTTCGACCCAAGTAGTAATTGTTTATTTCTGTTGCTGTGCTTGTTACATGATTGGGCAACAAAAACGTTTTAAACAGGAGAAGAATGAATAATCAGTAATGTTTATTGTGACGTTTCATATTAATATTTGCCAGTATAACAATTACCATATTGGTAATAATTTCACAGTAATTTGAATAGTAATAGTAACAAATAATGAATGTCTTCATCCTGTGAACTGTAGCAAACAAAAAGCACCTTTCATTTACACAAAAATAAGGTGTGTAACCAGCACTGACTGGGTTCTGAGAGAATGGATTGCAGGGTAGCATGAAGTCTTAGTTGGTAAATATTCATTGCTGACCATGAAATTCTTTCTTTAGTTTACAGTTATTTTTAACTTGGCATGAATACAGATAACTATGGTAGAGTTAAAATTATTTTGCAGCAGTGTGTATTGCTTTTTTTCCCCTTGACTGAACTGCAGGCTCTGCATTTGGAGAATGGAAAAGTACACTCCTGAAAAGCAATCAAAATCACAGCCAGACACCCACGGAGCTTTGAAGTCCCCCATAAATAAGCTTAAGGAAGGACATCTTTATATACCATTTCTCAAAACATTTCCTAAGTGTATCCACCAAGTTTGCTTTGGGCAAAACAGTAAGTTAGACATACCTGGCTGAGAGGGATTTTTGTGTCCTCCAGAATGTCTCTCCGTGGTTTGAATTCAATGTGAGCACCCTGAGGAATCTTCTCTGGCAGCACAGGGAGTTTGCTGCATTCAGACACAGCCTGATGGAGGGGAATCTGTCTGCTTCATTTCTGGATGTGCTCCTGACAACTCATTCTACTGTGGCTAACTGGCTGTGACTGGTATTTTTTTTTTTCTTCTCCATTCCTCTCTTGTTTTCAGGTGGCAGAAGAAGGAACCCACCAACCTCCAGGAGGTTTAACTCTTTGCAGTAGGAGCAGAGCAGACTGACAGCAGATGTCTGATAGACTGCAAATGTCTCCAGCTTACACTCCTTTCTAGTTTAATTTTTCACAGTGTTAAACCTGTCACCCTCATGAGCTTTTCTGGAAATTTTTAGTGCTATTGGAATATACGAATGTAACCTAAAGTAATCCTTGACTTCAAAGAAAAAATAATTTTGAGATCTAGTAAAAGCAAACAACTCCTGCTGATGGGTGTACTGCTGCTTTCCTCACTGCTTACCCCAGTGCAGGTGGGCAGCAACCACAGCAAAGGGAATGCCAAATGCATGCAACCCCATGAGTGAGGGCTGATTAAAAGTCCAATTCAAAGTCCACTGAAGTAATTAGGAATGTCATTCTTCTTCTCAGTGGCCTTTGATCAGAGCTTAAAAAAAAAGATAAAACTTTACACCCTTCTGTGGTATTTTTCATCAGTTTCACAGAGGTTTTCTTCAACAACAACAAAAAAAATTAGACTTTGAGAACTTATCCTTTCAACAGCTGGCAGTGCTGGGGCACAGAGGTTAAACCACTTGCATAACGTCGCACAGCAAATAAACAGAAAAACCTGGAAAACAATTCACTCTTCATTGCTCCCTGCTTTGGTTTTTCTGGCCCTACTTCACCCATTCCTGAGCTACAACATCTGCTGCACAGGATTTTAGAAGTGTCTCTTCCCCCACTTGGAACTGCTGTGGAAACAGAAGCAGGAAGAGCTTAAATGTGCTTTGATTAGGGCAGTAAAGAAAACAAACTGAATGTTTATGAAAATTGTCTTGAAATGTTGAATAACTGTACTGCAGATAGGACGTGGTGCTGTTGTCATCTGAAACAGCATCCCTCAGGCCCTGTGCCCTGTGTATGGACCTTTTGCTTCTGAAACAAAGATAAAAGTAGGCTGTACTGAAGAGTTGAATGCTGAAGAACTTAACTTGCCACAAATTTTAGGGCTTTTTAAAAATATCACATTTTTTTTCTGTTTTATCCTAGATGCCATTTGACAGCTTCTTATACATGTGCTTGGCATAGTCTGACCCTTGTTTGAAGATCTATTGGCAAAACAGATACAAATGTTTAGGTGAAAAATCCAACTCCCTGGCTGGGTCTCATTTAGTATTTACATTAATTTTATTCTCCTGCCAGCTGACATGCCTTATCTTCAGAAATTCTTTTCCAGTTACTGTGGCTGAGAAGACAGAAAAATTAGTTTGTTGACAACAGCATGTCAGGTTTGAACGAGGATGTGGTCTGTCCAAGCTGCCTCTGTAACTGCCAGTGACAAAAACTGCTTTGGAGGAGCTGCAGTCAGCAGCTTCAGAATAATGCATCTGCAAGGCAGGAAAATCATGTGCAGAACAGCCCAGGTCATAGCAAGAACATCTTGGATTTGCATCCTGAATTTACCTGGCAGACAACCCATGCGAAAATGAACAAACAGACTTTTTCTTCACAATTTCTGTTTTAATAGCACTGACATAGGTAGGGTGTTTTCAGCAGGTTGCTCACTGTTGTGGAAATGCACTTGATTTTCTTTGACAATCAATTACCTAAAATAACCTGTGGTGTACATCTTATTCATCCCAAACAACTCCAGGTTGCACTGAGCTATTTCCAGGTTTTTCAGCATGCATTGTGCCACTGAAACACAGTCATCCCCGATGGTTTGCTGTGGGTTGCAATAGTGCCCTACAGCTCAGCCAGGAAAGGGAGGGCTGCCTCATTTGTGCAGGGTTAGCTGCCCAGAATGCAAATATTCTGGGGATTTAGCCAGAACCCATGAGCTCACTCACACCTTGGAAAAAATGGCAAAGGGTGTCCAGCATGCTACAGTCTTCAAATACCTGTCACAGCCATGAGCACCAGCAACCTGTATTTAATGTGATGGGCAGGGCTTTATTGGGAGGCCTCAACTAAAAGAGCTGACTGAACCCAGCTCTGCTCTGATTGCCAAATCCGGGGTGCTCAGGCTCCAGGGGACAGTGCCTGCCACCTTTTGGAGGAGTGCTTGGTGAACAGGGAAGTTACCCTTGTTGTACTCCTCCAGGGGAGCTCTGAAGGGAGCAGCACTCTGGAAGCCACTGGAAATTTACTGAAGGCACCTTCTGACCATGGCTGGGGCTGACACAGTAGCACTGAAATCAAGCAGGATCACTGTGCTTGCTTACAGTTGAAGCCCTTGGATATATCCCTTAAAAGCTCATATGAGGTGAGCATGAGAGGTACATGTTTCTGATCATAGCAAAGGTCAGCCCTGAGGCTTAATAATGCACTTGTGTAGGCAGATCCATGCAAATTGCTTATGCATTGAGTGTGTACCCCTAAAGCCTCCTGCTGAAGGCAGGGGCAAGCACCTGATTTGAGCAGGGCTCTTCTCATTGAACTGAGGATGCTGCAAGGAACCTCGCCTGAAAATCTTTCTCCTTTGTCATTGAAACATTTTTTTGCTTGTTTGGTGTTTTGGTTTTGTTTGTTTGTTTGTTTCTTCCCATAGCTGAGCTGACTCCCAGCTGCAGAGTTTGGGGTTTGCTGGAGGAGCTCTGCCTGCTGGGAGGTGTGGGGAAGAGCAGAGCAGAGGGGGTGCTTCCTCCTGCAACCGTAGCTCTGCAGCTGTGCAGAGGGGCAGGAAACAGCTGCCTGCCTGCTGGGACCTGGGTAACCTCCTGTGCTGCCCCACTGAAAATGGATTTCTTGTCTTTCTGACTGCAGAAATTCCCAGAATCACTCCTTTCACTTGGCCCACTTCCGAAGCCCCATCCTGGGATGTTTGTTATGGCAGTAACCACAGCCCAGAGCTAATGAGCATTTTTTAAGGACAGGTTGAGTTCCAGCTCTGCTTGCCTGTCTGCATCGTGGGGCCTGAGCATCTGCCCTCCAGGCTCCAGCTGTAGTGTCAGTGCTGGGATGGGTTCCCTGGGGCTTTGGGGTTTCTGATGGGGCCATGGCAGGCTGCCAAGAGGGGCAATCCTGCATCTTTTCCTTGCCCCCCCTGTCCCTTTGTGCAGGCACTGGTGATCATAGTGCTGTAAGGCACATCAGAAAGTGTGTTTCAAACTGGATATATGCATTTGCCAAGATCAGTTTTGGGTTTTATATTGGTAGTTTATTTTGTTTGTCCAAGAGATGGGCTGGAATGAAAAGCTGAGGGATGAAGAGGGAAGGAGAGTTCCTTTTTTGGAACAATTGATTCTGACTGAAGCCATCTGACACAGGACTGTTCCTTTTGCAAAGGTGCTGCCTTGTTGTTTATTGCTGCAGCAATATTGCATTGCAGCAAATACATACTCCTCTAGAGTCTCTGTCTCACTAATGTGGTAAACACAGGACAGCAAGGTGTGGAAATCAGATACTTTTCCCTTTTCCTCCAAAAGTACTAATCCCTGCTCCTCAGACTGAGTTTGAAGTGTTTGAAGTCTGGTGGAGAGAACAGAGGTACCTCCAGTCAGAGGAACTAGGGTTAGAACCCCAGATTAGAACCCCAGATTAGCAGGCAGCATCTGCTCTTTTTCCTAAACTCAGATGAATATTGGGAAATTCACTGGAGTGTAAAATATGTCTTTTGACTTTGTACAAAACGTACAGAAACCAAAAAATAAGTGGTCCAAGCTTCGAATTTTTCATCTAGATTTTAATTTACTCCTCTCTCACTGCTAAAAATATGGGATCCTGGATCAGTCAACTGCACTGACTGCATGAATGAAAAATGCTTCCATGAATACAATTCCTATCCAACGATAAGATGTATATTTTTTCCACGGTCCTGGGCATTTGACCACTGGGATGCAATTCAACCCATCCTGATATTAATATTTCTCTGTTCCATATGCTTCAGGGTGTCTGGCAGTGTGCTGAGGACTTTGATCACCCCCTGTCTAAGACAAGCAGACCTTGGGTATATCCTCGATTGCCTTGGAGCTGTTATGATGCTCCTGTGCTGAGCAAACTGCCAAGGGGAGGATGCTGGAAAGGGGCTGCCTGCTCCTCTGCTTGGGCTGGGATCACAGTGCTGAATTCCCCACGGAAAGCTGAGCAATGTGTTGAGCTCACAGCCCATTTAACAGCAGCTGCCTGCTTCCCTTTTTCATCAACCACGTTTAAGAAAAACAACTTTAAACTTCCTAGGTAAGTGTCAGTGGAGACACTTTACAAATGTGGGTCTCAACAGCAGGAAGCATAGCAGAAAACTGTATAAGAAATGACAGTAAATTCACTTTAATTTTAAAAATGGACCAGTAGGACAGAGCTAGCCCCAAGAGAAATTTCCAGCCTTCTTTCTATGAGTGGATTTGCCAATAAAAGCAAGTAGGCAGCTCAATAAAACTAATTAAATTAATCTGTCATCCCCAAGGAACTTAAACAGGGCATGACATAGAGAAACAGTGTCAATTCAAAGCTTTTTATTGATGTGTTGTGCTGGGTAATTGGAAAGAACTGGTTGGAAGAAAAAATTTGCAGTTTTCTATTGACTGTAAATTTTGTAGCTATCTCTTTGTAATATATATATATATATAAATATATGTAGTAGATAATATATATAATATTATAATATGATATAATATATAATATAATGATAAATATACATCTCATATACTACAAAATCAAATACCATACAGAGTCCCTAAATGCAGGTAAAAAATAAATATAGGAATGCAAACATAATAGATTATTTTTGAAGTAATAGGTGGTATGTTTTATGGATATATGTCATCCTTAGATCTCCATGGTATTTGCTGTGCAAGGTGTTTGGTCTTCATCATGTAGACAGAAAAAAAAAAAAGGCATGAAAAGAGAAATAATTAGGGTGCATTTACACTGGCAGCAGCAGACAAGGATGGAGGCACTTGGACCCCTGACCTATAGTGCTTCCTGATAACTGTTCTGTCTTGTTTTCTGTGTTGTCTTTATTAGCAAACAATTTCTAAAGTTTGCTTCAGGTGGAAGAACAAACCAAACCAACATACTGACATCCTGTGGCTCAACTTAGATTTTCTGGAATGTAAGAAAGGGAAATATTTGGTAATGTTGCTGTTGTTATTTTGTTACAGATTCCATCCTACAGTGGCATATTGCCTATGGCTGCATTCTGGGGTGCTGTAACAAACAGGAACATAGCAGGAACTCTTGCTGCAGCTGGTCTCCTCCCATCTTATGAAAGAGATAAAAGTATGGGGAGAGAACTGCAGATTTTAGAGGCTAGGGGTATAGATTCCAGATGAGGCAAATATTTAAAGTGCTAGTGGAGCAGGTAATGGTTGCAGAAGAAGCTGCAGGAATCACATTTGGCACTGGCATGTGCTCCACTGAAAAGCTGCCACAACCTGAGTGATAAATAAGGGTCCCTGCAAGGAGCTCTGTGGTGCTTGCCCTGGAGACTGCAGCAGAGGTCAGGAAAAAGGGAGCTCCTGGGGATGGGAATGCAGCTATCACAGATCCAGTTTGTTTCTTGGGTTTTAGCAAGTATGACTTCTGTGTTACTAAACTGCTTCAGCTATATTAACCAACTAGTAGGCAGGCCAGAGGCATTTTTAATCTTCTGAAACATACGAGATTATGGATTTAATGTCTAGTGACAGGGAAAAAACAGACATCATCTGAAGAGAGCAAGATATGAGTCTGAGTCCACTGGTGCCCTCCTGCCTGAAGAACAAATAGCTAAGCTGTGACAGAGCCTGTACTCAAAATTTCCCCACGTTAAACTTTTTATTAGTAAGTAGCAGGTCCCTTTTCACAACTCACAGTGCAGTGTGCTCCAGTGCCTTCAGATGATGGGGCTGCCAGGATTCACTCAAACAGCCCCAGCTGCTGTTTTCCTCCCTCCTGGCACAGCCTTTGAGCTGGAAGCAAGCAAGGCTTTTAAAACAATCACATTCTGTCAGCTGATCATATCATAACAACAACAGTATTTTTCTATTTTTCTCATTAATATTGTTGCCTCACTGGGATTGCCTATGGGTGTCTCACTTTAGCCACTTTTTTTTTTTTTTTTTTTTTTTTTGCATTTATCCTTTATTTAATAGAACATCTCAACACTTTGTTGCTGCAGTAAAAATGTCTCAGGCATGGCTGCAGGTTTTTGTCACATTATCAGTTTAAGAAACAAGTACAGAAATAGAAGAATGCATCAGAGAAACTGTTTGTGTTGTAGAGGAGGAAGCTGTAAAGCTCTACGTTGGCCACTCTGACCTTTAAGCCTTCCCTGAGGAAAGAGGGAAGAGAGCTGCTATTAAAACAATACTTCTGCTCTAAATGCTGCTTTTTAAGCATTGTTTTTGATTATTTGCACTGTTCCAGTTGATTCAGCCAAATCCTGTGTAGCATTTCAGAGGATTACCTGCATACACTCTGATTACCAGCATCTTGAGATGCACTGCATTTAATTATTAAGGTACAATCTTATAGAAACTATAGCAACAAAATGCATATTAAAATAGGAAATGGTCTTGCTTCTATTGTGAGTAATAATAAAGTAACATAAAAGAATATCCTTGGATTAGTTCTGAAGAATCCCAGTTAGTTTATCAATGAGGCAAAGTGTGACACAAATTTGGGCAGTGTCACAACCAAGAGCAGCAACAGAGATGATAACAACCCCTTCTCCAGGGACTGATGAAGAATGTCCAGTACTTACATTTTGGCAGCAGAATTCCTTACTGGGACTGGTGACAAATCACTTGCTTCAGGGCTCTAAGGGTAGTTATTAGGTAATAAGAAGTAACACTTGTATAAAGTACACACAATAAGTAAAAAGCACCTTTAGAGACCTTGACTGTGCTATTTTTCAAAATACAAGAGAAAATTAAAATAGGAGTTATTAAATGTATGAGTGAGGCTGCATAGGCAAGGAAATCAGAGTCTCTTACTCATCTGGCTTGGAGCCCTGAGGTAGTGTAAATTTGTCTTTTCAAAATTCCACTTGTCTGTAACCCCACAGAGGTTGAGGAGAACCCAGAGGACTCAGTTACTTTGAAGCCAATTTCAGGTATAAATATTTGATACAAATTGCCTCTAGAATTATTTATTCTCTGATATTTTCCATAACCTGTGGCAGTACACTTACAGTTTGAGCCTATACGACCAGCAAAATTGAGAAACAGATTTCAGAGCTAAATTCTATGTTTTTTTCAAGTATGGGATTCCCTTCACCTGGTGAGTGTTTTTCCTCCTCCAGTCTCTGCAATCCATTTAACATTGCCTTAAGATGGACACACTGGGCAGCTCTTCAAGGCTAATATCCTGAAGCCTGAGTCAGTGGAGACAGGAAAGAGAGTTTTTAACCTTTTTGCTTTACCACTGCCTCCCCCCTTGGCTCCCCATCAGCAGTGTTTTTGTGACATGTAGTGGCTGAAGCTGGTAAAGCCTGTGTTGGCCCATCTACAGCTTGGCACCATTGGGCTGCAGTAAAGCCAGACATTTAGAGAAGACTTTGAACTTTCTCACTCTTGAGAGTTCAGATCAGGTTTGTACCAATATATTCCTTTTTTATTATTTTTTTTTTCCCCTATACTTACAGCTGGGTACACAATGAGCAAAAAACTTGTGCAAAATAATAGGAGTTTAGAAGTTCCCTGCCAGATCATTCAGAAAGTTGATCACTCATGGTATGAGGAGTGGTGCCTTTCAAAATCTCAGATTTTTTATGTCACTGCCTGCTCAGTTATATCTAGATATGGTACCATTAGCAGGGTCCAGGGCTCTCCTGTTTCTAATTAATCACCTCCACAAAGAACATAATTAGCAGCTAAATTAGGATCATCATCCACTAGTGCTGTAGCATCAGCCCAAACCAGCTGTGAGGTACTGGCTACAACTTGGAATGGCCTCCAGTTCCTTTGGGAGCTCCCACTGACAAAGGGGATTACCAAAACTCCCTGATTTTTTTCTCTGAAGGAGTTTCTTGATTAAACAGTAACAGGGAAAGCAGCATTTAGCAATTAGACTTTTGTATGCTGCCATGCAGTCAGGATAAAGAGACAGAGCTCATTCCTGGCGTGTCTCCTGGCAAAGAGGGGTTGATTGCCACATTTTTGTGGGCTGATGGAAGGGAATTTGAAACACTGCTTGCATTACTGACGAGCTTTACAACAGTGGAACTGACATCCTGAGGTATGAGAAACATCATTTTGTCTTTCTAAAAGAAAAGAAAATAATTTTTTTTCTGTTGTCCTAATTTTTAAGAGTTCTCTTTGCTGCCACCTGACAGGGCTTCCCCCTGCCTTCCCCCCAGAGACTGGGGCTGGGGGAGCAGAATGAACTGGTGGTTATATGAGGAGTTGATACAGACCTCCTGGTGTCCAAGCTTTTATTCCTTCAGTGAGAGTATATATTTAGGGTGCAAGGTTAAAACAATAGTGGAAGATGCCATTACCTTTAAAGGAGCATTCACATCTTGCTTCTGTTCTAAAAATAGTTTGGACCTAAGTTATGAAAGATCCAAAAAAGCAGTTGCAGAGCATGTGAATGCAAACCATATATACCTGTGGTGCAGGGGTGAAAACCAAACCACTTACATGTCAGTCCTAAACCCAGAGACAAAAGTTGAGAAATGAGATATCCCAGGGAATTGATTCAGATCTTTTTAAAAGAACAATCTACTTTACTAGTTCAAAGTCCTGCTGGCTTTAAACAGTACCCAATTCCCAGAAGAGAGCTAAATAAAGAATTAGATTATGGATTTTTTTTTGAAATCTTATCTAGGAAATCTTTGTTTTCAAATGCAGATTTACAGAAGAATGAGGTCTGTAACTCCACTAACTGTGATAAAAGTGTGCAGAGATTTAATCACCACTTCTTGCTTTTCACCCAGGATCTTGTATTCAAGTCTTTGAAAAATCATTCTAACATTTCAAGAGGAAATCAAGCTACTAAAATGTAGTATAAAGCTGTAAAGAAACTTGTGTATCTGCCAGAAAAAACAGACTCCACCGCTCCTTCCAATTTTGTGTCATCTGAAAACTTGCTTAAAATTCCTTTCCTTTCCTGTGTCCAAGTTATGGATGGAGATGTTGCAGAGGACTGGGCCAACCATGGAGCCCTGTGGGACCCCACCAGTGACAGGTCACCAGCCTGATGTGACCCCACTCACTGTCACTCTCTGGGCTCCACCTGCGAGCCAGCTGCTCATAGAACATTTACCTGCCCTAGCCAGGTATTTATTTTTTCCTTTATTTTTACTTAAATATTGTCTTTCATAAAAGACATCAGCATGCTAGGGTCTTTATTTGTTGCTGTTTCTGCCTCCCCTGCATACCTACGAGTGCAGTTGAATGTGTATTTTCCATCCTATGAACATCACTATAAATGTGTTGAAAGTGGGTTTCATTACAACTAGCTTCAGCTTTAAATTTAGTATAATTTAGGCTTTCTGTGATCAAGAGTGGGAAATAAGCTTCTCCAGGAAGTAATTCAACCCACTTGCTGGGGGCATTTACCCAAAGCTGGGGAATATCTCCATCTACAGGCTGACTCTCATGCTGTGTCTTTTCCAGGCAATTGACTAACTTAATCTAGAAGCCTAATTTTTATGTGGCTGGGATTAGGACAGATGAATTATCTTCACCACTTTTTATCAAAAAAATATTTTCTGTGCCTATAATTTATCTTTGTGGAGCTGAAGCATCTATAATAAAAAATACAGCTTCCATCTAATTCCTTTGGTTTAAGGTTTTGCTGGTAAACCTCAGCTAATGTTTGTTTCTCTTAAGTGCATAAATGCAACAAGAATAAGTAGGAACTTAAAGACAGGACTGGTAAGTGAAGGAGGATGGGAGTGACATCTTCTCAGAGGCCAGGGAAGACACAGATTAAGTGCCTCGTGCAGAATGATGAAGCAGAGGTGGGAAATAGGTTAAGATTTATTGGCTTCTAATCCAGTGCCCTAAGCTCAAGACCTATTTTTTTTTAACCCAAGTATGCCAGGATATGTTTAGTACATGAGCTAATAGAGATAATTATATTCATGCCTCACTCCACTCTTTTTTTTGACTTATTGAACTAGTAAGTTTTTCCTTGGGTATACAATGAAATAGTTAGTGAGTCCATGTGCATGCTTTACATAGTTTGAACAAGTGAATCATAGAGTGACACAACTATACAGAAATAAGGCTTTTAGAAGGACAGAGACAAGCTGTTCACTTAGCTGCAACTCCACACAGATTAATAAAAACAGCTTAATTCCACTTAATAATGAACTTTTGAAAGTCTCAACCTGAAGGTTTTTATTTACAATGCTACTTTATGAGACAGCTTCCAGCAAAATTCTTCAGTCATTACTATTAACATTTCATTTCTTTCCCCTTTAAATTGGACATGCAGGAACTGTAAATGAAAATGATTTTTGCTTCAGAGAGTAAATCACAGGAGCAATTTTAAGCAAACTGGCAGTTTTCTAATAGAGGAAAATGCTGTTCCCAGAGCACTCTCAAGAAGATTTCAATTAGATGTTAAATTAGATACCTGAAGTCCACATATTCCTCTCAGCTCCTTAGGCAAAAATAACAAGATAATAATTTGATCAGCTCAGAGGATTCAGTGTTTTCTTTCAAGATGTCTTCCTTTTCAAATAGATCAAAATTGCAGTATAAAAAATTTAGCTTGCTTGTCTGTGTGGAAGGTTGAAGTGAACGAAATAATCCTTAGTGCTTTGAGTACTCATTTGGGAGATGAAACACACTGATAAATATACAATGTGAATAAACTTTTCAGATGTGCAGTGAGTGGGTATCTGAAAAAGCATTAACAGTGAAGCTGGATGTGTTCTGCTTTGGCATCTCATTTCATTTAGTGGTGTAGGGGTCAAGGTGGTTTTTTTGTTTGTTTTTTTTTTTAAAGTTTTTCCAGTACTTGTGTCACATGCAAAAGGTGTCCCTGTTATGACATGAAGGTCAGCACAAGGGCAAAGTGAGTGTGTGTACACTTTCCATCAGGATGTTGGCAGAGCAATTTGGTGTTGTAGAATCCCTGTGAAGGCTTCCTGTAATTTAAACTCTTAGTTTAGTTACCTATAGATATGGTAACAAATATTGCTACAACCAAACTAACTGAAAAACCTTTGCACCTTGTATCCTGTTTTAAAAGAGTGATTTACATTTCTGCCAAGAAAAGGCAGGTAGTAATGACTGCCTCCTGATGGTACCAGTTCTTACCCAGTTTCTGGGACACTTCCTGGTGTGGAATTTTAAGAAGCTTCATCTGTGGAAAACCTGAAACTAGACACGAATATGATGAGCATGTCAAGGACTTGACCTTAGCCTTGGAAAAGAGAGCTTTTGCAGGCTTTTTCTCATGTAAACATCTCTTGAATATTCTATTTATGAAAGGTAATGATTGTTTAGCTGGGCTGTGGGCAGAAGCAGGGTAATCTGGGCATACAGAATGAATGCTGGTTTCTGGACCAACTCTATTGGCAAAGTTTGTTTGTCTCATCTAGGAAGATTTATTTGCTCCAGCATTAGTTAAAGGCATTGTAAGCCAGATTCCTGGATGTTAAGCAATACGGATTATTAATAAAATTGTACAAAACAACAACAACAATAAGATTTCATGATCAATCAGGTAACAATGCAGACTACTCACAAGTGATGTAGATAGGAGCAAGATACTTGCTGCCATATCTGTTGTGCCACTGACCACCAGAGTGGGATCTGACTGACCAGATGGCACCAGCTGTGGCAGTAGCTTCTTGCAAAATGTTTCCAGAAATTGTATGGGAGACTGTGACTTCTAAACTGAGCAGTGGCTATAGGATGCTGAGCATTCTTCCCCCCTTTCAGAAAAACAAGTAGGTGTATTCTTACCTTAAACACATCAGTAGTCATTGGTTTAAATAAGGATTCATCAGAAGTTTAAAAAAAAAAATAAAAAAAGGCACATGTTTAAATGTTGTGCTGATTTGGTACTGAAGTACTTAAATCTTTGGATCAGAGTTGAGAAGTTGTGCTGTCTGTCATAGCTGAAATTCTCCACATTTTATGTGAACTTCTCAAAGCACATGGAGCATCACTGTGCAGTTTGGGCAGTCACAGTGTCTCTTGTGTATCTCTGGAGCTAATTTCATGTAATTGCTTACCATCAATCTTTCCTGTCATGGCACCCTGTAGTTCCTTATCAGCATGCAGCTTGCCATAGTTATTTGTTTTCATCATTTTATTTTATATGCAGAGCAGGTATTCTAAGATATTTCAATGGGAAGCAACAGAGAAATGCTATACAATTTGTCAAAAAAACCAAATATAGGCAAATGTAGTAACAATATATTCATCTGGTAATCCAAACCAGTCAATTGCTTATCTCTGAAATAGTTAAATTATTAGAGTCTGAAAATCAATTATTTTTTTGCTAATTCCAGGTGTTTCCTGTGCTGAAACCATGTTCTGGGAAGCATCTTACATTAGTATCAGGTGCATGTACACTGAAGCTTTATATGATAGTAGCCCAAATTTTAAGGTAATGGAATCTGTCTTTGAAATTTGACATAGCTGTACATAACTTATCTGTATCTCCACAGCACTGCTGCTACAGGTGTCAGGAATGTAATATATGTTTGAAAGGGAAGCTTTTACATTTCTTGCCTTCAGCTAAATTAGCTGATGATATTCATGCAGGTGCAGTACAGTAAAAATGGGGCACATTAAATGGCTTAAATTAGGTCAAATTGAGTAATTGAATTTATTGTTTTACTTAAAATTAGCTTAATCAGCTGAGGGTGGTAGACTGAAAAAAAGTAGTTTAATTAAATATTAATTAGAAGTTTACATATTGAGCTTCCTTATCATCACTTGCAGTGATATTATTTATGTATCTGGTTTTCCTCAATGCTGCTGCTGGGGGATGATGTTCAACCATTCTCACTTGATGAAGAATTTGATTATGACAATGGGACATGACCCTGCAGGTCATTGAAGCTGAGCTGAAGGCCTTTACAGAATTGTCTGAAGAAAATAAAATTGGGGCAGGTATCAAGTCAACATGCTGAAAATTGAGTCAAAGGCATTTTGTTCAGTGCTGTTGAAATAACATTCTAGGGGGTTAAGCTAGCTCTTCACTGTACCCTTATTTAGTGTTTTCATTGGTGTGGCCAGTACCTGACACGGAGAATTTTTTTCTGTTCTGCCATGGTCCCCAGGAGCCTGGGGCCTTTCTCTCACCTCCTTCCATCCCCAGGGACAGCACAGATTAGGAAGATGGTGCTTGCCCAGGGCTGCTCACACAGTTGCCCTTCAGGCAGTGAGGAGGTGTTCCCATCCTTTTTATATGTGACACTGAGTTGGTCAGGCATTCAGGTTAGCTAAAGAGGTCTTCTTTGCCCCTATGCCCAACAGGATTTTTGTGCAGATCAGACCTTTTTAATATTTTTAGGCCCCAATGCTCAACTCCTTTGGTGTTTTCCAGGTGGCACAAGGCTGCTGGGAGGATGTCTCAAATGGAAGACAGGAATTCTGGTGGGAGGTGGCAAAGATAACGTGGGTGGTAAGGAAGGGATGTACTAATGCAGCAACTTGTTTACCAGAGGGATGGTGGGAAACTACCAAAAAACAGTGGAAAAACACCAGACCTTGTTGGGAGGAATTTGGGAGGGTCTTGCGGGAGGACCCCAGGAAAGTACCAGGGTATAAATGGAGCCCAGATGAATAAACTTTGTCTCAGTGAGGAAAAGGTACTGAGTCCATGACTTGATACACCACAAATTCTCTTTTGTAGAAACATCCTTAAGTGGGGTGAATACTCCATTGGCTCAGGTTAGAGATGCTGGAATAATTGCTCCTTAGGACCAAAACAAACTGCTGGAATTCAGAATAGCACTATGGCTACTCTGGTTATCCCTAGCACTGCTGAAATCCTGGACAGCACAAAGCTGGTCCTAAAGCTACATCTATCTTGTCTTTTCAGAATTCTGCATCTTGGCAGAAAGAAATGGACTTTGCTTTGTCTTGGCAATATTTTAAAAAGGCCTGACATCCTTTGCAAAACAACATACTTTCTGATAATGGTAAACTCGTCTCAGTTAGTGATGCAACACTAAATGCAGAAATAAAGATGGGATCAAATTCCCAGTTATTCAGCAACTTCATGTATTTTCTGGTGTGGCTAAAGAGGCACTTGGTGTCAAAGTGTTTGCTTGCACAGCAGGATGATTTGTATCCTCTCCTCTGCCTTTTACTCAGGAGTCTAAGGAGTAGCTTGGATCTATATAGGTAAGAATTCTTACAGTCCTGTAAAAGAGACAGCAAAACAATTCATTTACACTCATCAAAGAATAAAGTAGTATAAAGCAGTTTTGTACCAAGACTCCAATTTATCTGAGTGTGGCTCTCCCCCCCAGTTCAGAGGCTGCTGTTCAGTCACTGCCAGTGTGACACTCCTCAGGATGTGCAACAGGGAGCTGAGCCCTGCCAGGAGCTGAACCCAGTTCATTTCTTGGGTCCATGCTGAAGAGGTGGCTTCCTGGCCTCCTTCCCAGGCTGTGGTTTAGTTTTGGAGTGCTGAGGCCCCCCAGGCAGAGGGCTCTCCCTGTCCCTAGGGGGTGGGTGAGCTCCTTGCCCCCCAGAGCTGAGCTCTGTGACACGAGGGTGTTCCCAGCTCTTGATGCTTTCTTGTGGTGAGGTGGCAGTTGCCACAGGTGGGTCTGAGGTGCCACCTGCACTTGGAGGGATGTGACCTCTCACAAAGAGGTGGCAGCTTTATTTTTGCTGGTCTGAGGCAGGTGAGGTTCTCCCAGGTACTAAATGTCCTCCCACCCCTGGGGAAAAGGAGACACAGAGAGAGTTTTCTCTGAAACTATTGTATTTGTAGGATTAATTTGTATGATCTAACGAGTTAAGTAAATTTGTGATTGCTGAGTACTGGAGGTTACACCTTGTGTTTTGCCTGCAAAGTTCTGTGCCAAGTGTGTGAGCTGGGGGATGCCCTGGAGTTGGGCTGGATATACTTTCAGTGCTTGTCTTTAATACATTTTTATACATTTGCAAGAAGAAAAGCAAGTGTTAAAATACACTGTCATTTTTATAGCCACACTGCTTCACTTGCAGTGTCATTGCCCAACAGTTAAAATGGAAATCAATTTAAATGCTTTATGAAAATGTAGAAATGTTTGTACAGCACTTCCAAAAAGAACAGAAAGTTCCCCTGATTAATGATCTATAATTTTATGTGCTCTGTGGTGTCCTGCTCAAAACATCTGTTTGCATAAATAATAAGCAAAGATAGGTCTGAACAAAATGCCTAAATCTAACTTCACATTGGATTTCAGGTTGTAGAAAGTCACTATATGTATTCAAAACCCTCTTTGGTCTGAACATTCCCTAAATTTGGGCAAGCAGATAATCACTAACCAAGCATTTCTTGAGCAATCACTTGGCACCTATTTGGACTTAAAAAAACAGTCAGGGACCTTTAAAAAGAATCTTTGGAACATAACAATTCTATAAAAGGACTCTGAATGTAGTAGAATTAAATGGAACTTATCTTTCTCTACAGAGTTAACCATACTAAAATACTATGTTGACTTGATGAAATCCTTGAGAACCCTTTAATGCCCAACTTAAAAATTAGCATAATTATTTTGTAATTTGACAGGATTTACCACACAGTTATCTCTTGAGCCTTTTAAATTAGATTAGAATTTGCATGGGATTTTTCAGTGCATTTTGCAGCATTTTTAACTCCATAAATTCAGGCTTTATCTTCATTCTTTTTTCTTCATTCTTTTGTATGTTACAAGATTTTTTTCTCTTTTCTGAGGCTGCTGTAGTTGAGGACTCCAGTGGCACTGTTTCTGGAGTGCAGGTGTGTACTTGTAGCAAGTGTGCCCTAAGTTTAATAAGCTTTCTCAAATGCATCTGCTTTTCTTCCCATATACAATATAATATACCTAATTCTTTGAAAGGCAAGGGTCATTTATTATGTTGCTTGTGGTCCTCAGAATAACTTAGCTAGAGGAGAAATTCTATTGATGACTTGGAAGTGTTGACTCTGACATTTAGATTTGCTACAGATTATACATTTGTTCTTTGAGAGAATACTGAAAGGAATTTTTTCATCCTCTTCTTTTTTTTGTGGTTTTTTTTTTTTAACTTTCCTACGTGAGATTTGCAACTAGCTTTCCTAAGTTTGACAAAAGAATACTTTAATCTGATGAGCTACTTTTCTGCTGGATAAAATTTTAAAGTAAAAAAGATGGAAGGCTGGTGTCTGGACCAGGAAACATCAAAGCACAGTCAGCATTTCATGCATAAGGTTAGCATTTGCAAAGAACAACGAATCAGGAAAATATAATTAGTGGTCAGCCTGCTTACTGAATGAAAATTTATTTCCAAATTGCCTTTATTAAGTCAGCTATTTACACCTCAGCTCCTCTTCCCACCCAGGATTCTGTTACCCAATGTACTTCATAACCCAGACAGTCAGACAGGCTGGCAGCTTGCACTGGCTGAATAGCACGTTCTGCAGGAAAGTTGTGACCCATTTAAGGCTTTTCACTCAGGTCACGGAGCACTTCTGTATGTCACAGGTTCTTTTGCCATTCATGAACACTAATAAAGTCAGCTGTACACAGAAAATCTCCTGGTGGCTGTCCTGCTGGAAGCAGGGAGGAGTGAGAGGAGAGGATGTCTGAGCAGTCAAATACTGTCTGTGCTCTGAATGGGATTCTTTTTTTGTTTTGGGTTTTTTTGGCAATATTTGTATGAGAATTTTGGTTGCCAAAACTGCTGGCTGAATAGCACCTCTCCCCACCCCAAACCCAGAGGTATGATGGGTGCTGCTGTTCCAGGGGTGACAGCAGTCAGTGCAGTGTGTGCACTGACCAAGTGACAGGATCAGGCTCTGATCAAAGATGTTCAAATGAGTGTTTATCTAGTACTGCCTGTAATCCCAAACTCTCCAGAAATTCATTTTTGAAATCTATTTTCTTCTCATAACTTTTCACTTGCTGGCCCAGAACCAACAGATCAAAGTCATATTTCAATGCTGATACTGGAAAAGGTAACTTGGAGTGCTCAGAAGAGAAGCGATGACAAAAAGAATGGAAAAAAAAAAAGTTAAATTTAGGGAAAACAACTTTCTGATATTCAGATATACTTGTCCCTGCAAGTACCACAAGGGAAGTTGGTGGAGCTGACTGGGTAAATTAAAAGAAATCTCAAAAAAATACTTTGGAATTAATACTCCATCATCCAGGAACTGGATTTGATTAATATTTTCCCTCTAAGACTAAGGTATGTGAGGATGAATTATTGAAGCCTGAGAATTGTACTTAAGGTGGTTATTGTCTTAGGATTCCACCTCTGATAATGGGAAAAAAGATGGTTCAGCTTAGTGTTGCAGGTTCAGTCTGACTGGCTTTGTTTGGTTTTTTTCAGTGCATCTCTATAACTCTGGGTTTTCACACAAGCTGGCAATCCAATATGAAGCATCACAGATTTGTGGCTCATGACTCTTGGCTCAGCCATGATCTTTTTGCCTCAGTAAATGACATAAAATTTAAGCTTACTTTGGAATATGTGTACTGGCAGACCGTGATTCTCTCATTGTCTTTTCTCCTTGCCTTTATTGGTCTTAATTGCCACACTGTTCAGCAGTCAGTACACTATAGTGCAATATACAGAGATCAAGTTGTGGAATTGCTATATTTTTCAACAAAAGGGAACCTTCTCCTTATAGGAAAATGCAGAGGCCGTTCAAACCCTTTGGTTGCCCACTTTTCAGTTGGATTAATTGTGTTAATGTGAGTTAATGTGAGTTAAGCCCATGTTTTTATGAAGCATTTGCATAAGGCAAATGAGGGAGGTGCTGCTGGTTGCAATACTATAGAACAAAACTCAGTTCAAAACTTCAAACTAGGCTTCCATCTGGTCACTGTAAATTCCCACTGTGGCAGTATCAGATTCCAACACAAACACAGGGACCCTGACTGCTGTGTCTCACAGCTGGACTCTGGGGTACTGCTGCCAGTTCTCTGGGGCATTTCCAGGGAGCTGCCCCTTACCAAGGGGCTCCCCTGGGGAAAAATAATCTTTATTTTCTATTCCAATACATGCCTCCCCCTGCCCTCCCCAGAGGAATGGCCAGGGGACAGTACCAATGTCTAGACTGATTACCCCTTCTTGGTTTAACTGGGTGTTCAGTTTTGCTTTCTCAGCTTCCCAAACCTCTCTCCTCCAGATGGGATTTTACTTAGGGTGTCAAGTGCTGAAGAAACAAAAATATGTATTTCTTCAGATTACCCCCATCTTATTAACATTCAGAAAGATGCTTGCTGATGTATTCAGGAGAGGAATACATCTCACAGTAAAGTTTCTTTATTTTAAATGCTAATTGTTATAAGCACTCTGGAGTTTTCTGTGACCTCTAGGTCATGTTTTTCATTTAATGGTGGTTGACACAATCTCTCGGAGGAGGTAGAAAAAAAGTACTTTGCTGGCCTAGTTTCAGGTAACCTCTAAAAGTTCAAGTGCACCAATTACACATAGAAGAACAACTTTTGCAAAGATTCATTTCAATCCCAGGGGGGACAAATGATAGAAAATCAATTAACTTTCCACATGAAAAAATAGCTCATACTGCTAAGCTTTCCTTGCTTATTTTCTTGATTATGTTTGGACACAAATGGCCTTGATTATACCTTTGACGGGAAGGAAAGCCTTTTAATTAATTTAATAAATACTATAGCAGTGCTAAATTGTATCATGGAACAATTCAGTGAGCCAACACTGATGTTTTTGCCCTGTTGAAAATGGCTATTGCTCACTGAGTCGTGCTCTTGCTGGGCTGACACAATTATCTCTTCACTGCAGAGCGTGTAATATAAGAGCTATCAGGGCCTTTTATATAAAAGAGAGGCTAATTGGAGGAAACAAAGAGTCAGTTTTGGTGGATAGTCTGAAATGCCCCCTTCTGTCAAAAATTTGTAGAAATATGAATTGAACTTCAGAGCCTTCACACTGGGAACTCAAGCAGAACCCCAAACCCTAAGACAGTCCCTACTTTGATAGAATCCCACAATGGTTTGGGTTGGAAGGGAGCTTAAAGCTCCCCCAGTGCCAACCCCCTGCATGGGCAGGGACACCTCCCACCAGCCCAGGTTGCTCCAAGCCCCATCCAACCTGACCTGAGACACTGCCAGGGATGGGGCAGCCACAGCTTCCCTGGGAAACCTGGCACAGGGGCTCAGCACCCTCACCCCAAAGAATTTCTTCCTCCTCTCCAACCTCAATCTCCCCTCTCTCTCCCACTTGGAAACCATTTCCCCTTGTCCTCTCCCTACCCCCCTGTGTCCAAAGCCCTCCCCCAGCTTTCTTGTAGCCCCTTCAGATATTGGGAGGTTGCTCTGAGCTCACCTGGGAGCCTCCTCTTCTCCAGGCTGAACAACCCCAATCCCTCAGCCTGGATTCCCAGGGAGCTGCTCAGCCCTCTGAGCATTTCAGTGGCTCCTCTGGACACCTTCCAGGAGCTCTGGGTCCTTCTGGTGTTGGGGACTCCAGAACTGGAGCCAGAACTCCAGGTGGGGTCTGACAGGAGCAGAGCCCAGGGGTGCTGCAGCTTCAGTGACCTTGCCTGTGATGCTCAGGCTTCACTGACTGAGTGCAGTCAGTAAATGGATCTGAAAAACCCACTGGATTTTGTTTTCATACTGTTGGTACACATACATATTTGCTTTTTGCATCTGTGGCATGAATGCTCTGATGTGTCTCTCTACCTTTCAATCAATAGGGATTACGCAAAAAATACTTCCCCCTTTTTGTTATTTACCCATCACAGTTGCCATACATCTATGTGTTTTTTTAGTTCTTCCATGTGAAAAATAGAAGAACATAATATGCATTCAGACTGCTGTATTTTGATTGCACTAAGGTTCTATTTTTAATATTTAGCCTTCTTCATCAAGAGGAAAAAAAGACATTTTCATCCTGTTGAAAGGCAGAAGTAGATGGATTGGGAACCCTGTTAGTACTGGGATCAGCATCTCAGCCAAGACCTAACCCCTCTGAAAGACTGAAGTGTGTCAAAGATGATTGAAAATATCATTGGTGCATAAAGGCAAAAACTGATGACTTATCAATCCCACTGCAGCTGGAATGTGACCTCATTTGGGCTCCTCTAAGAAAGATGCTGCTTGACATCTTTAGCAAAAATACTAAAGACAGCATTTTTAGAAAAAAAATCAAAACCTTACCTATTTCAGATGTTCAACTTTCTGCTTAGGTCTGGGATCATTAATTTTAACTTAAGTTGTGTCCCCACGTGCTGCTCGGTGACTGTCTCTTAGGAGCTGATGGGCAGGGCTTAGGGGACAAGTGACAAAGAGAGAGAAAGGTCACTGACTAAAAAGGTCTTTTTCTCTTGGACAAGAAAGCTTAAAGGGGGGAGAGAAAATATGTGATTCTGCTTGGGCAGTTGGATTAAAAGATCAATGTGGTACTTACAGAATCATTAGGATTGCAAAAGACCTTTGAGATCATCAGACCCACCTGTCCAGCCCCCACCAGCAGCCAGCTTGCAGAGCATCACTGCCAAAATGCTGGAGGCACTGTCTCCTGGTACCTAAGTCCACAGTAATGACAATTACAAGGGTATAACCGTATTGACACCACAAACCCAATTCTCAGAGCAGAACACGGGGTGGCAATGTTGCACCACTGCTGAAGGGCTGTCCTGAGCCTTTTACCCAGCCGGGATTCTTCTGCTGAGCAATAGAAAGATGCAGTACAAGGCTGCTTTACCCAAGGAATTTTACACTCCTACGTGGTGGCACTGATTGTGTTTTCTATTAAGATAGAGAACAAGGTATAGAAAAAATACTCTTTGCCATTCTTGTGTTATTTGCATGCATCCTAAGCACTGATGCAGTTTAACTTTGGCAGTAATAATGTAGCTCGTACTGGGAAAAAAAAAAAAAAAAAAGAAAAAGATATGACTAATTAGCTTCATTCATAAAACCAAATGCCTTAGAGGAGCACTTAGGTAAATAAAAACCTGTACTTATCTTGCACACAGAGAAATCAGGAGCTGTGGGCATTCCTCTCTCTCACTAGTAAACTAGCCCTTTCAGAAAGACCTCTAGCCTGAAGAGAACCTTCCCTAAATGTCTACAGAGAGATAGTGATACTGCAGAAGAACTTAGCAGGAAGTTTCTGACAGCTGTAAGGGTGAGGCTCTGGGCCCACTGGCTGGGAATGGCTCTCAGCACAAAACACCACAGACCCAGGGGAATTTGGCTTCATCCTTCAGGTGATCCCTGCAGCACCTGCCCTACCCCTGTCAATAGTACATGGGGATTCTCCTGTTTTGGGTGATTTCCTGCACTGTTTGCTTTATAGGCCACCTTGCTGGAGAGTAACAATCTGGGTGAATTCCATCTGGAACCCCGGGCCCAGCTGCATACAGTTAGAAGGCAAAGAAATACACCACCCTGAATGTCAAAGTGATTTGGTTTAGCTGCATCTTCCTGGTTTTATTTTAAACTTTCCCTTTTTCTGACAAGAAATAAGCACAAGAACTATTAGTAAGAAAATAGTGAGTGCCTTTAAATAAAATTATCACCTGTGAACTGCCAAGAAAAGCTAAGCTAAACATTCATAATTTACAGAGAAGGGTATTAGGAAGATCTATTCCAAACCACGCATCTTAAAAATTATTCCTGCAGCTTTTGCCTGTTTTTACCAGTCTCACGTAAGTAAAATATTAGTTTCCTAGTCTCAAAAAAGTTCTAAAACCCCAAACATTTTTCAGTACTCTATTATTATTGCTTAGACTAAACAAAATATGCTAAGGGTGTTCTCTGGATGGTGTCTGACTACCCCTCTGCCTGGGCTCTCCTGGTGGCACAGCTGCACACATCTGGTGGGAGGTTGATCAGTAAATCTAACTCTGGGCTGTAAGGAGAGCAGAAGGAGAAGAAAGGAAAGGACTTGAATGCAGAGAACTCAAAGGGAGGAACAGGGACTCACTTTGCAGCATGATGCTTGCAGTGCTTTGTGTTTGTCTTGTGCCAGCTTCAGGAGAGGAAAACGGAGTCGTTGAGTGCACTTACTTCTTCTGGGCCAGAGGCAGGGGTGCAGGACCAGTGACTCACTTATCCAGGCCAAAACCCATTCCAGATGTTGGCAGTTTCTTACAACCTTGCAGCTCAGGAGTTTTTACATCCCTGGGGATTCATGAGACTGCTGGGATAGAGCAGAGCTCCTGTTGCCAGATGGTTGTGCCAACAACAGCTGGAAGCAAGGACTGACATCCAGAGTTACATCAATGTACCTGAGATGCTGTGATGCCTTTGCAGTGTTTGTTCCCAAGAAAACAGCAGTTAGTTTGCTGATCTTGATCTTTCCCATGGAAAAGCTTGTTTTTATCTCTATTCTCAGGGCTGAGCTGCTCTACAAGCTCTTGGAGGTCAGGTCTGCCTACAAGCAGGACTATTTTGTCTGAGCACACAAAGTATTTCCCACCTTCACACTGACATTGAGGCACAGAGGATCTTAAAGAAATAGCTTTAGTCTAGCCTGTCATCCTCTTGTTATCTCTTTCAAGCTTATTAATTATTCCTCAGCAGACAGATGAAAGCTGTTTGATATTTCTGTGTGTTTCCACAAAGCTGAAAGATGAACATTACCAGTGGCTTCATAAAATTAATGTCAGATTGTTGCTATGTTTTTACTTGTCAGAGTTGCTTAGCTTGTGACATCCACAGGGCTCAAAATATATTGCAGTCTTCCCTGGGAGTGCAAGAGAGGCATCAGCCAAAACAGAGAGCCTATTGTCTCCCCTGCTCTCACAGCCAATTTCTCTTTGATGCTGAGGGATATAAAGCACATATCAAAGGGTTGAACTGATGCCATACAAATTTATGAGTCCTGGGGTCAAAGATAAAAAAGCATCAGTAGATACAAAGCTGTAAATAACAAAACACCACGGACTTGACATTCAGCATACACTGAACTGTGTACTTTAGCACGTGAGAAAGAGTAAGAAAAAAAAAAACCACCCCAAACCAAAGACAAATTTGCACTGAAGCTACTATGGTTTCATAAAACATATATTTGGGTATATGCATATAAGTATGCATTAATATAGATTTCCTTCATTTTGCTTTCTTGCAGAAGGCATAGTAACTTCTTGTCATAGTGTGTTACAAAAGTATGACTGCTATATTTTTTATCTCTTTTTCCATAGGCCAGTTTGTTTAGATAAATAACACTTTTACTTCTGCCACATTTTATTGCACTGCTGGTGGCAGATTTTTTACAATAGTGCTACAGGTCCTTATTTCTGCTTCATGTATCTACATTATGCATTTGCTGTGTCTTATCCATTATTATAAGGCCTCTTGAAGTTTTGGTTTAGTTTCTCTGTGGACTTCTCATAACCCAAAAGTAAAAAAATCATATGGAGGCTTTATGTGCCCTTCACCTGCTGAAAAATGAGGGGGAGCATAGGATACACTGAAGGCCCACCAAATTCTGGTTGCTATAAAACTGAAAATTTAATTTCTACAATCCTCAGGGACAAACTGCAAGGAGTAAATCTCATGACAGTACCCATTTAATGGTGTCTATTTCAAAAGCTGTAAGACCAAAGTGAGGGAGAGTCACTCATGTATGTGAGAGAGGTGAACGTGGAGAAATGGGAAGTACTTGGTAGCATTAAATTAAATGACAGAAAAGTCCAATATTAACAGCTCTGCAGTAGAGCTATTCAGAAGTTGTATTTCAAAGTACTAAACTGGGAAATGAATGGCTATAGGGAAAAATAAAGCTGGATGGCAACTTACTGCATTTATGTCAACACAGCATAGAAAATCATTATGCAAGATTTATTTTGTGTGCAGATAGATGGTTTGCAGGGACAGGCAGAAGTCTGCAAGAGATGGGCCCATAAAATGGATCTTGCAAACTTTTTGGTGAGCAGTTTTCCATCGTACAGGAAGCCTGCCCAGGGGCCAGTTCAGCCTTACAGGGGTGAGCACAACCAGTTATTGGTGCTCCCAGTCCTCCTCTGTCCCACAACCAGTTATTGGTGCTCCCAGTCCTCCTCTGTCCCACACCAGCTCTGCACCTCTCAGGAGGAGCACTCTGTCTTTTGGCTTTCCAGGACCAGGACAAGCTAAAGAAACAGCCCTTGGAAGGGAGCACTGCAGGGAACTGTCTTCTTTGCTGCCTCCTGAGATTTAGTTATGTAGTTACTAAGACAGAAGGAAATAATTTACAGGTAGGCAAAATGAAGAGGCAAAAAATACAGGAGTATGACTCCTTTTGCTCTACATGTTAAGAACTAGCTTAGCAAGGACCAGTAATTTTTAACATTGAAGGAATGACACTGTTAAGGCTGAAAGGATTTAGAGACAGGGATGAGGGGGTAGGAGTGGAAAGAAAGAAATACGTCACTCAGAGATGTTCCGCTGTTCTCAGGAAAGATATTTTTGTGGGTCTTCTAGTCAGAGAGTGCCTCTCTGCCAAATCCAGTTCAAGAATTTCTGGTAATTAGTCCAGAGAGATACTAATGCATCTAATCATATTGGAGATGCCTGTGTTCTTGGCACAGGTGCTGTTTCCTTGCTACTCAAGGCTGGCATAAACTGGCATTTAGCTAACCGCACTGAAAATGTGAACGTTTTCTTATCAGTAAACTACTGAAGACTCTTTTGATAAGAGAAGTTGAAAGGAAGATACAAGAAAACACAGGGAGATGCTGAAGCCTCCAATCCCACTGGTAAGAGCAGGTGGCATTACAGACTGTATTTCTCTCTTTCCCCAGAAGCTGCATCCAAAACAATTGCCAAATGCCATCTCTAATCACCTAGTTCTGTGCCACACCACTGCCCGATGGAAAGAAAAGCTGAAGTGAACTCTTGTTATGCTGATCACCATTGCCCTGCAGCAGAGGTGTGCTGGCAGCACTCTGGATGGGTAATAGGAGTGAGACTGTCCTTTGGTCACACATTTTCCTACAGGGGGGACACTCCCTCAGATACTGGAATGTAAACTGTTCTCTGGAGCAGTCTCTTTAAAAATAATTATTTTTCATGTTGAGGAAAGTAGTTCATGCTCAGGAAAGATGTAAGGGCAACCACTGGGATTCATCACACCTCACTTAAAAAACTTGCATGCCTTAATTTATGGATATAGCTGTTACAAGCATCCTGTATAGTCAAGGAAAAAAGGAAATTCTGTCCATCTGTCACTACTGGAGACGCATTATTTTTCTTGACTGAGGGGAACCTTATGGCATTTATGCTCCCAACCTAAGAGCCTTTGTCAGGTGCCTGAAGGTAGAGCAGGTAAAAATGTGTCTGCTAGGGCTGTGAAAGTCGCTATGATTAGTATATCCTTCTCAGAACTCAAGGTAAGGTTTAGGTTATTGGCTCTGGTCTGTAGTGGCTGTAAGAACTGGAAGATCAAATGTCTTTAAGCAACGAGTTCAGTGCTCAGCAGCTGGTAGGGATTAGCAGAAGGCAACCACTGGGGACTGGGAGGACTTGGAGTGTGGACCACTACATCCAGTGAAACTGTGACACTATGATTTCCACTTATAACAGTCTTAAAATTCTTTATACTTTGTAAGGCACTGGAAATAAACTTAGCACAGCTGACTATAGCAGATTTTTTTTCAAGCCATATTTAATCCTATCACTATTTCACAGTGTGTGAAGCAAATGTGTTATTTCCCTCAAGAGTTAAAGCTGTTGAACAGTTTAAAAAAAAAATAAAAATCTGATAGTCCTGTGAATAAATTCCACTGAGGTCATGTTAATTTCGATGGAGCTGAGGATCCTTTAACCATATATCCAGGATCATCTAATAAACAAGTTTTCTCCCTCTACCTCTGGAGTCAAGTTAAAAAATGGAATATGGTCATTAAAAGTTTATATTATGTAAAAGTCTAACCAGGAAAAGGCAGAAGCAGAAGGCTATATTCTTCTTATGAATTGTTTTCTGAAGTATCTAATGGCTTACAGCCAGGGAGCTAAATCCTTTGACGAGGAGATTATTTTACAAGGACTTGTCTGCAGAGACAAAGTGGTTCTAAAGACTTCAGGCAGCCCAGGGATTATCAAAACTGCACATAAATACAGTTTACAGCTACAGAATGCCACAGCTGGGAGCTTTCAACAGGAATCTATGTGTAAACATACCTATGGAAACAAGATTCTTTGAGAAGGTGCTTTCCTTCATTAACTCACCCTATGTTGTTTATGTCCCTAGAATTTTGCTGACAGACATTTTTTTGTTCATATCTATTTCACAGTCTCCTCCTTGGAAAGTCCCAACCCATGGAGCTTTCATTTGGGTCTAAACTGGGTGTTATCCCTCAACCAGCACTGCCTTGTAAAGGGGCTCCAGTTTTGGTTTTTGGTTTGGTTTTCTTTTAATAAGTGGTGAGAAGAAGATGGATCAGATAAAAGTTAAATATCTCCACCTGTTAAATACTATACACTTAAGGAATATTTAATTAAGCAGCAGCACAGAGCAGGAGATCAGGTTCTTAGTGACTGTTGCATTTGTGGGATGGTACCATGCTGGAAAAGCCTCTCTGATTACCTTTAGTAACCAGCTCAGAGGGGTGGTCACTGAGCACTGCAGAAATTCCCTGTCTAAAAAGCACATTTTTAACAATGAAACAAATGAAAATTTTCACAGCACTGCACTTAATGGGCATTACTGCCACACACAAACCAGTACTGGAAAATCATTCTGCAGCTCATTTCAGGTAATATTGAAGCTGCTGCTGCCAGAGAGAAGAGTGGAAGGTCTCAAGGTCGCTTGGAGAACCACTGACAAAGATGTGAAGAAAAGGTGATTTCTGATATAGCCTTATGAAGGTGTGAGCTCACAGAATTCAGTGGCAAGGTTCTCTCTGTTACAGTGTGAGATGGACATGCAGGGGTTAGAACTGGAACATCAGGGGTTAACATTGGGGTTAGAGTGTTGGACTTACGTGGGGACCAGGAGAAATTATTTTTAGAGGGTTAGGGGAGACTGGGTCAGGAACGGGTGTGGTGGCTTAGGCTGAGCCAGGCACAAAGGCCCCTCAGCTGCTCACTCCCCATCTCCCATTTCAGGATGACGAGGAGAAAATCCACCTAAAACCTCGTGGGTGAAGACAAAGACTCTGAGGGTTCCAGCCCCAAAACCTTTGAGATGACTGCAGACATTACTCTTCTTAGCAGGGCTGTGTTGTGGCGGAACAGCTGGGGGTACCACGATCTCACCACTGCTCTCATACCCCTGGGACAGGATCCCAGGACACCTCGGAGGGCAGGGTGGTACCCCAAGCCAGCTGGGAGCTGGAGTCAGGGCAGCTGAGCCCACCTGGATAACAGGTGTATCCCACATCCCTGACCTCATCCTTACTATAAAAGGGGGAGGGATGGGTAAGGGGCAGAGTTTTGTTTCTTGGAGCTCTTGGCCTGGAGGACCTTCTGCTGTTTGTGAGGATTAGGCTGAGTATAAGCTTATCATGCTTTATGTTTGTTTTTGCATTAGTTTTGTAATTTAATCTTCTTAAACTTTTGCTTAACTTAATCTGTTTTCAACCCACAGGGCTTCTCTCTTCCTCCTGATTTTCCTCCTTGGAAATATATTTATATATTTATATAAATATATTCCTCCTTGGAATATATTTAATGCTGGTTCACTTGTGTAGCACTTGAATTGCTTGATTTGGAGTGAGTGTAGAGAGCCAGGGAAGTGGGAATGGTTTTTTGTGTGCAAACCAGCTTAATTAGCTGGAAGTCATTAAGCTACAGCACCAGATGCAAGTTGAACTCTGAGAATTTTTAAGTGGGTTGATTCCTTCACAGGGGAAAAAATTAATGCTCTGTGTATTTGGAAAAGTCTTTTAAGAATATTTTATTCAGAAAAAAACAGTTATCTAAGGTCATGCTCACCTTGTGAAGAGATTATTTGTAGACTATTTGTTATTTTAGCAATATATCACCAAGACTTCAGCTGAAAATACACCTGTGTCCCAGGCTGAGTTGATCAGCAACAGCTGCCTGTCTTTGTCACCTTACAGGCCCTGGGAGCACCTTTGGGAACACTGGCTATTTTTAGATATATTTATGTTTTGGATGTTGGAATAATGTATTCCTGTAGACCACCAGTATAGATGGAATTTAGCTCATGGTATCAAGTTTGCTGCTACTGGATGTGTGTATTGCTTTATAATCTCTTGTATAAATCAGCTGCAAACACAGATTTTTGTCAGAAGCCAAGCTCAAGTACCACATTCAGAGTCAAGTGTTCTGATTCCTCTCAGTTCAAGGTGTAGGAGGAGAGACATGGCATGAAGTGTATTTACTCCTCTTCATAAAAAAACCCCAAACCCAAAGGAAGTTATCACACATTTGAATGGGGAGAATGTTGTAATACTTTTTTAAGAACTTGCATTTGGTGGAGGTGACTTTTATCCAGTACCAAAGCATGACTCAATGCCCTGGGAACCCCAGCCTGAGGTTACTGGTCACCAGGCCATTAGAACTGTTCTGCCTGTCTGTAACCAGGATCAGCTCTACTCTTCCCACCAAAGGTTGGGTGCAGGGACACCTGGTACTTCACTTGAGCTGGAGCCTGGCTCCCTGCCCTGATGCTGGGTTCTGCAGAAGGGAAGTGGAGGCAGCAGCTGGTGGGCTGGCCTCCCAAACACCTCAGCATCCTTACCTGATGAGGTGTTATCTGCTGAGCTCATCCCCCTGCTGCAGCAGTAGAATCTATCCAGAAAGCTCTTTGAAACAGTCTGAACTCTCTTGCAGTTTTGGCAGCTATAAGCTTAATGAATATCCAGGGTTCTTGCTTTTGGTTTGTGGGAAAGATGAAGGCAAATGATGGAATGCAGCCAAGTCCTGTGGGCTCTGTCTCTCACACTTGAAAAAGTACATCAGAATGACTGAGAGATTTGAAGGAAGAAAATAGCGGATTCGAGATACAATTTTATCTTCTTTTCAATTAGAAGTATCCCTTCACTCTGCTCTCCCACACAGTGGGAAAAACACATTTTGAGTGGTATTTTCTGTCTGGAGAGAGATGTACAACCTGCAGCATTCTTAGCCTTGTTCTTCATTGAGAATCAGCCTCTTGGCTTGGACATGGTTACTTAAACACACTGAATGGGCCTACATAGGGTGGGTTTTTTTCAGGACTTTTCTTTCTTGGGTCATTAATGCTGTGAATTTCCTCCATTTATATCTGAGTACCATTCAGCTCCCTGTCTCACAAAGGTAATATGACGGTTTTCAAGAAAGGAATTTCTGCTGAAATTTCATCAGACACCTGGAAAGCAGCATCATAAAACTACCTGTGCTTACAGAGAACCAAGAAGAAGGAATCTTTCTGGGGGGCACTAAAACCAGCCACCATAAAGTTTATTTGCTCCCTGCTCTCATCCTCAGCCTTTCCTCCAGACTCTTGCTGACTGCACTGACTGCCTACCTCAGCCTTTGAGGAATGCCTCTGGTTACTGATCTCCACTTGGACACCAAACTGTTGACTGCTACACTTTAGGTGTGACCATCCTGACAGCTCTTCAGCCATTGAGTGGTCCATCCATTGAAACCATCCAATTCCAGGTTAGAGACCAGGATGTGTTGCCTGACAATGCCCAATGCTTTGCAGCAGTCTGGATGATGCTAGTTGCTCTTCTCTTGCCTACCAAAGCTGTAGCCCTATCCTAGAAGCCTGCCTTCAGGCAGGACATGACTTCTGCATCTCTAAATTGTTTGTTTCCATGGTTTTTGCATGCAAGGGATGTTATGGCTATTGGAGAACACCAGCAACCCCTGGGGACACTAGCATTCCTAGTCCTGCACAAGGCACTGGGCTGGAGACATTTCTGTGCCAAAGCAAGGCAATGGGGACTCTGTGCTAACATAAATGAGCCACATTCCCTCTACAGCAGCTCATCCATGCAGTACCATTCAATGCCTTCCGAAGGGTGAAGGGCTTAGAAGTAAAGGTTTTCTGTTTTCCTGGCCTGGTTGACTGTGGTAGCAAAACTGAATCCAGTTAAATTAATCAGAACCCCTTTATTACCAGGGGAGTTACAGTCAAAGGGTTTCATTGCTGCAGAGGAGACAGTAAACTAAGGACAGTGCTTTCTAACTTCATCATTGCATCAAATGCCACTTCAAACTCCCCTTAAGTTTTCTGCAAGGGAAGACATGAGTTTCTGTATTTATGTACCTTGTCATACAACAAACAAGACATGGTGATTCATGACTCCAAGAATGTTCCCAGCCCCAGAGTGGCTTATTTGGGCAGTGACTCAGAGTCAGACATCCATACACTTGAGTGCCTTGCCTGGCTGCAGGTGAAGGTGTGAGAGCTCAGCTTGGCAGTGCATCTGCAGTGTGAGCAGCAGGGGAGCAGCTCTGCTCTCTGGGTAGGGCTCCTTAGGGCAGCACCATCCCCAGGGGATGAGCTCCTCTGACAAACCTGTGCTGTTGTCACATTGGTGTGATGCTGGGCTGTGGCCCACAACCTTTCTGATCGTTCTTACAGTACACAGATCCTCTGTTTTGCCTGGCTCTGGCAGCACTGACAGTGCCACAGGGACCATGTGCTGTGAGGATGCACTAATGCCATTTTGTGGAAACAGTCCTTTGGGATATGAGGAGAGCAAGTGTATGGAATATAAGGTAGAAGACCCTGACAGTGGCCGCTATTGTTACTAACTCTGTGATTCATTCCAAACGTGGCAGTTTGATTTCATGTTTGAAATCTGCCCTGGTGTTTGGCAGGAAATGGGCAACATCAGAGAAGCCATTGCAGTGACTGTGTGCACTTCCTGCTAGAACACACATGTTGACAAGTTGCTTTAGAATTCAAAAAGAATTTTTAATGGGATTTCCTAGCACAGCAGTCAATTCATATATACCAGCTTGTGATCTGCAAGTTAAAAATGTTGTTTAACTAGGATGCATGAAAGCTTTAAAGTAAACCCTCTGATTTCCATATTTTCTGACAGATATAAATCAGTTGTTGAATAACATTTGCATTCTCTTTCTGTTTTATATTCCTAATCAAAGGATTTAAAGAAAAATCTATTATTTATAATGGTTTCATGTAATAGGGCTTCATCTTAGCATATTTAGTAGTTATGTTTAGTACAAATATTTTGTCCAGAACTTGAAAAAAAAAAAAAAGGAAATATAGTCAGGAATAATTAATAGCACTTCCTTGACACAGTAGGAGTATGAAAGCAGCAGCAAGAATCTGCTGGGGATCTACATTTGACAGATATTCCATTCTCTGCAATCTTTATCCTCACACGTGCTGCTGTGTTACAGGTGAAAGTTTTTTGCTTCCTGCACAGCACAGAGAAGTGACAACTGACCAGTGGTGTGATTGGTGTTCACCTGGGATACTGGGCATTGTGATCAAGTGATTGTATTAAAACCAACATAGCATATTGCCAAAGGGATAACAAAGATCATAAATGACAGAACCAAATGAAAAAGGGTTCTCTAGTAGATGACTTTTCAGATAAATACGTTGGTCCTCCAACACTGTGTAAATGGTGATATTAAAAGAGCAGAAGCAGATCTTTTTTTGTCATTAAAAATATGGTATTAATTGTAAAATTAGAAATACTTCAGATTTAACCTGCTAGACCAACGAGCAGCCTCACTTATTCACATTGCAAATCATCCCTCCTTGCATGCCTGGATGGACTTTTATCCAGTTTTCATGTTTTTTATTCATAAATGGTCATCTTTCATTCATTCCTATACTATGTACCACACAGTACATACAATGATTTACAGATGCCATAAAATTAAATGTGTCTTTTATCAGTTTGTAGAGAACTTAAATATTGATATGTCTTCCTTCAGTTTGACTTGATTTGATCTTTTTCCCTCTCCTGTTTCCCTCAGTGCCTAAAAGCTAAATGACAGTGACCATTGGGTAAGACAATTGATTTAATTTGGCATGCATGTTCCAATAAATATAACACTCTCCTTGCTTTCTTTCCCCTTTGGACAGCTGAAAAGAAAGATATTTAATCTTATGACAGAGTGATCAGGAGGACACATGAAGCAGAACAGTATCAAGAGCAAGGACAAATGAAAACTTAAGCATAGTTAAAATGGAAAGGAGGTGTTCTACACTGCAGCACTGTAAAAACCAGGCTCCGTGGTGCTCACCCATAATAAAACCACCCATATTTTTATCTCCTGTCACAGGAGGCACTTTGTACATAAAATCTGTCATGGTGTGATAGTCTCCTACAAGACCAGGTCTCATAATGGAAACTGTAGTGGCAGCTACCAGATTTATCCTGGACATCAGATGAGATGCATGACTGTGCTTTTGCAAATATAACTTTACCACTCTGAGAGTGGCCTAAGCACTGGGAGAGCCAAGGTTTTGGTTTGCTGTGTCAGCTCTGGAGGATGCTCTTGCCCATGCTGTATACTTTAACCTCACATTTGAGACACCAACAGGATTTTGAATATTAATTTTAACAGGACCAGAATTAAGCATAGGACAATCAAAGTTTGGATATGCCAATATTTGTCCCTAGGAAAATCCATGACAAATGCACGATGACAAGGGGAAGACAGATGCAACTGGAAAGAAAAACTCTAGACAGACATTGCTGGGCTGCAGAGATGACAGCAAGTCTGAGTGCAAGCATCTGATGAGATGTGCTCCTGTCCTAGCCACAACAGTACTGATGAAGGAAGAGTGTTTCCTTGGACTGGGGGCTCCTGCACCTCAAGTGAGTTACCCATTGCTGTCACTCTGTGACCCTGTGGAAAAGCTGGGGAGAGGAACTAGTCAGAAACCCCAGCTCACAGCAGCAGCATCAGACAGCACCAAAATGAAGGTCTTTGGATAATCAAAGCCCTTTCTGAAGTTGTCACTGGATTTCTGCCCCGTGGTGTTCAGATACAGACTCCAGTGGCCTGCCTCTCTTTGCATTAATTCCATAGCTCTCAGTCTCAGACTTTCTTCTTTTCCCTCCACATCCAGTCATCTCCCTTTCATGACATTAAGAGGGAGCAAATTTCTTCCCTTTTATTACATATAAACTGAAACAAAATTAATGTGTGCTTGTCAGGTAGTCACTGTGTCTGTATAATATGCCTTTTCCACAGCTTTTTGTGCAGGGCAAGTCTATAGTAAGAGCCAATACTGCAGAACAGCAGTCCTGGGAGACCAGGGGTGGGTGGGAACAGGAGGAGAAACAGCCTTTGCTTATGATACTTAACAGGGTACCACAGGGCATGTGATCAGATGGCCAAAACTCAAATATCCTGCCCATCAGGCCCAACCTCTCCTACCTCCTGTCCAAGAAAGAGAGAAACCTCTTACCTCAACACCCAGCCCTGAGCACCCTTCCTTTGCACATATCTGAGGACTGTGGAATAATTGTTCTGAAACAAATTCACATTTTTTAGAAAAATTTATCTGCCTAAGGGAGACTAATCTGAAGTGCAAGAATAGTGAAGTTATTGTGTTCCAGTGATGACACAGTGTTTGCCATGCAGCCATCCCTGACTGGCTCTTGGTAGCACATTCACAGCAAGATGACTCCAAATGATTTGCACTGTGATAGTTCTGTGAAACCAGCTCTGAGTGCTTCCAGATAAACAGATTAATGAAGAACTTGCATTAAGGCAATTTTGTGAAGATAAAACTGAACTCAACAATCAGAAGGTTCAGGCCCAACAGGACGAGCACACAGAAAGCTGCAGGATGCTCTTGGCTTTGACTGTGCTTGATTTGTGACTTAGGTTCAGTCACGTCCCTCTCCTTGGTCTCATTTCCTAACCTGTTAAATGAGGATACCAAAACTTTCCTTATAGAGTGTTTTCAGTTTCCTGTGTGAAAGTTCTCATTAAAAGCTGGTTGGTTACTTTTCAAGTCTATGTACTTTGAGGTTTGCAAGAACAAAGATCAGCAGGTATTAGAAAAGCAGGTTTGATACATTATGAAGAACCTGAAGGTGCTCAAGTCCATGAGATCTAATGAGATCTCCCTGTGGCTCCTCAGGGAACTGGCAGATGAAGCAGCAAAGCCACTTTCCATTAGTATCTGAAAAGTAGCAGCAGTCTGGTGAAATTCCCACTGGCTGGAAAAAGGGAAATATAACACCCATTTTCAATAAGGGAAAAAAGGGAGACCCCAGGGAACTCCAGGGCAGTCAGTCTCACCTGGGTGCCCAGCAAGCCCATGGAGCAGACCCTCCTGAAGCATCAGGGCTTCACCATGGGCAAATCCTGCCTGACAAATTTGTTAGCCTTCAACAACTGGGTCTCTGTGTTGGTGGATACAGGGAGAGCAACTAAACCCATCCACTTGGACATGTGGAAAACATTAGGAAGAAAATCTTCCCTGTGTGGGTGGTGAGCTGCTGCAACAGGTTGCCTGGGGACATTCTGGATGCTTCATCCCTGGAACTGTTCAAGGCCAGGTTGGATGGGGATTTGAGCAAACTGGTTGATCCAGTGGGAAGTGTCTGATTTTTAAGGTCCCTTCCAACTCAAACCATTCTGTGATTCTATGATATTTCCATACCAAAAGCAGATCAGTTACCTATATGAGTTTGCTGTCTCTGAATAGTTGTCAATGATTCACCAGAAACTTCAGTGTTTTAGGATGCATGCCATTGCATTATAGATAAAAATACTTCTCATGCAAAAACCTTTCCTCCCAACTCAAACTGGTTATCAGCTTATACCTTGAAGAATGTGGGCCGATAGCCCTTGTAATTTTATCCTATCTACTGTAACTGCAGAAGCTTTTTTTCACAGTATTCATATGTGTCTAATCCTTTTTTAGAATCTTGCTAAGCTACTTTCCTCAATAATTTACTTTACATTTGCTAAGGTTCTGATATAGGTGCAGATTTTTAATATTCAGGGCTGATTCCAAAGCTCAGCTTCTTGGTTCCTCAAAATTCAAAAAGAGCCTTGCCTCAAGGTTATTAGTCATGACTACATGGAAAATGTGATTGTACAGAATAAAAGGAGGACATTAAACAGCATCCCAAATCTAGCAGCATGCCTACTGTAAAATGCAGTGCCTTGTTTACAAGGTAGTACAAGAGAACAGATATATATTAACAAAATTAATGATTAACAATTGCTGTCATTTCTCCATGCTTGGAAAATACCTCTTGCAAATAAATTAGGTTAACAATAGCTTGCGGATTTGCAAAGAAAGAAAAAAAAAAAAGAACAATGTTAACAAATTCATTTCAGTAACATTCAGATTGCTGAATAAGAAGCAGTACACATTTTTAAGCTGTTGTGGAGAGTGGTTGTAAGCAAGAGCAGCTTTTTTTGCTAGATATTGTACTTTCATTTCTGAGGTTGGTAGTCACCGTGGCAGAGTAGAGATGGCTTTGTGAGACACAAGCTATTAATCTACTAACAGAAGCCAAATATACCAGTGAAAATATTGACTACTGACAAGAAAAGTGTCTTCAGTGGCAGAAATACTTCAGGTGGATTATGCATGGGGAAGTGTCCAGGAGAAAGGAGTATTCTGTTCCCTTTCTCCACACATGCACTTGCAGCCTGCTCTTTCACAGCTAGGTCTTCTCAGACAGAGGTGTATTATATTTGAAATAAAAAGGACAGGAAGGAGTAAATTAAAAAAAATAATACAAAGAAGGGTAACACATGGGCTTTCTTAATTTTACACATTAGAGATTTCCAGGGCTGATCCTTTGCTGAATATGCTCCCCTGCCTACACAGAACATTCTTGTGTCACTTCCTGCTGCTCTCCATGGGAGCAAATCATCCTGCACCCCAAAACCAGAGGTGAGAAAGCCTTCCTAAACCTGCTGGCAACATAGTGAAGAAACTCTGAGATAGCCAGTGTGCCTGAAAGAGACAAATTAGGCAGCACCTCCAAACTGCTTTACAAGAAGAATGATAAGATACAAGAAATCTGCAATTTATCAATCTGAAATCCCTTGAGAGAACAAATGCCAGGTCAAACTCTGAGGCAGCTGGAACACTGTGCTTTTTCCTGCTCCTAGGACTAAATACCAAGACCCTGAAATCCCTTGCTGGGGGTCTGACTTAGCATGGGGAAGGTGAAGGGCCTGCTCTACATGGGGCATGGCAATCTATCAATGCTACACCCAAAGAGTCTTTAAATCAAATCAACACTTTTCCCTGTGTCATTTTCCTTGTCACTGAAATTCATACAGATTATAGAGATAATGGAAAAGGCTGTTCAGTGTTCATTAATGAGGCACAATTACAGGTATTAAAGTAAACAATTTTCTTAGTGTCTGTTATACTCCTGGAACGTGATTGATGGTTGCTGTTACTAAAACACTAGAGAAAAATCACTTAATGACAAAATAAAAGATGTCACAGGGAAAATAAAAGCGTTCATTCTTGCTATCAGATCCTCCGAGGATTACATGGTTTTATTACCAAGTCTGTTCTTCCTATACAAAGGAACCCAAGCCAGGGAGGAGGTAATGACACACCAGAGATCTTAGGTTAAAGAAAAAAAGGGGAAAAAAAAATCCTTGTATTGGAGACTAAAACCAGAAAAGCTTAACATGCAGTTATGTGTGTAATCTGTCCACCCATCTCTGCTCCTAATTAACTTTGTTAAATAAAGCCACTTTTAAAGTAGGCTTTGGTGAGTGGGATTGCATACTGTGATTGCCTGTGAGAGTGGGAGAAGGGACTCCACATCCTTCCAGTGCTTTGTTCCTGTGACTACTGCTGTGACTGGGAACCAGACAAAAAGATGGCTGGGCTCCTGCTGGGCCCGTCATCATGGTATCCAGGTACCACCAGATATAATTCCTTTCTAGGAAAAGGCACAGATTTAATGTGCATGAGGGTAAATAATATAATTTTAATAAATATTACTAGGAGGAAAGCATCAAGCTTAGATCATTATAATGAGAATGTTTTCCTGATCTATTTGTGTCAACATTTATTTCTGGTGGGGTTTTTTTTGTTTCTTTGGTTGGTTTTTTTTTTGGTTGGTTTTGGGGGTTTTTTTGGGGGGGATTGTTTTATTTTGTTTGTGGGTTTTTGTTTTTCCATAAGGTAATTGCTTACTATTAAGAAGAGGGAAGTATGGAAATAAAATCCATTTCTCAGTTCTCAATGGTTAGTAGCTGGTGGCCATTTACAGCCATGCTGAGTTAAATTAGACTGCTTTCTGAGAGATCTAGCAATAAAAGCCTATGTTATCTCATTATAAGATACACAAATATTACAAAGTTATGTACCCACAAGAAGAGAAATGGTTTTGTTTCCTATGATAGAAAGAGTTTTAGGAAATAAGCACAGTTGGCAGAAAAATATGATTTTTAAAATATATATAGATGTCTTGCTTGAGTGAGAGATTTAAATTTTAATTTAAATTTTATGTGGAAATATAGTCAGTATCCATTTTATTTTTCTGCTTTTGTAATGTCACTGCCTTCTTGAGCTTTAAAAAGATAAGGAAAGAAAACCCACCCTGGTTTTGCACAACAGCACAAGCCCTTTGTGCACTAAATTGCCATGTGCCCTTTCTTTATACAATATGCTCCTAAGCAAGAGATTTTTATGTTAAATTTGAATAATGGGCCAAAAGAAAATAATTCTTCTTTGCTGACAGCAACTCATTAGCAACAAGCACACATAACCATTCTTCAGTGAGGAAATGTGTTCTTTAAAGTAGGGATAATTTCAGAAAGAGCTAACCAGGAAGGAAAATAGTACCCAAAATATCACTTCTGATTGATATACTTGAGTAAATGCATAATAAAATTAGATTCTGCTAAGAACAATATGGAATAACTGATTTGCTTTATGAATTTGACCTAAATATGCAAAAATGCAACATTCTTTCACAGCTCATAAAATCACAGACTGGTTTGAGTTGGAAGGGACCTTAAAGATCCCCTTGTTCCAACCTCCCCTGTCATAGGTTGCACTTTAATTGCCAAGAGAAGGAGGAAGGGAAGGCAGTTCCTATCAGACATAATGAAAATGGCTAATTAGAGAATCTGAAGATGGTATTGGAAATATCACATCCCCTGCAGTACCCCTGGGCTCTGTGTTGCATACCAAATACACAAGTTACCCTCCTGAACCTCAGATTGGGCAGTTTTACCAAAGCCTTTGATTTTCTAAGTGCCATCCATCGTGAATATAACAGATATCACTGGAATGCTTCATTTCCTCTCCTGTGTTTATTCAAGGCTGCTGAGACCAGATGTTATGCTTGGTTTGACAGTTCTTAGCCTCTGCTCCTGGAGGCAGATTGTAATCCACAAAAGGTCCTTAACTCCATGGTTCACTTCTCTTCTAAGCAAAAGAAACTGAAGCTAAGTTGAGTGCTAAAACCAGCCAAGGCTCAGTCCTGTCTGTGTACAGCTGAGGATCTCATGAGCTTTTCTGGGTGTGAATGCTGTCTGCCTCCCTGGAATGCTCTGCTGTAGCACATGAATTGTGCCACAATTCCCACGGGATGGGATGGGATGGGGAGTAGTCCTGGAAAGGGTTACACCTCTCCACATATGAAAAGATGGAGAAGTCTGTACCTGGAACAGAGATGTACACATTTAACCTCTTCACAGCTTGGTGACAGCCAGCAGTAGGGTTTCAAGGCATTGTTGGACCTATGAGAATATTTTATTTTATTTTTTTTTTTTCTCTCAGTAAATAGACTCACAGAATTGCTCAGGCTGGAAAAGAGCTTCAAGATCATCCAGTCCAGCCTCATCCTAACCCTATTACCCTGTTCCTGATGAGCCACCACTAACCCATGTCCCCAGGCACCACATCCAGGTGATTTTTAAACACATTGAGGGATGGAGACTCAACCACCTCCCTGGGGAGCCTCTCCCAGTGCTTAACAACCCTTCCTGTAAAGAAGTTTCTGTAAAGACATGGGCAGCACAAAAAGTCAGAAACAATAATGTATCTTAGTTCAGTCAACTAATTTAAAAATGTGCTTTTGGCACCAGAAGTAACTCATTATCTGCAGCCTAGTAAATCTTATGAACAATTTAATAATTTCATATTATAAAAAGCTTGTTGTAATAAATGGGCATTTAAAGTACCAGGAAAATTTAAGGAAGAGTACCTTGCAGCAAAATCTTGTAATAATATGCTGTCGTGGCCACTTCAGCATGTAGTTGCTTAGCACCATTCTGTATGCTCAAATTCTCATCAGGAAAGTTCATAATTCTCAGCAGAAACATTTCCCTGATTAGGAAAAACAAGGGTTAGAATGGTTAGTGAAGTTTTCAGGAAATGTTTTCAGGATATGCTAAAGGTAAAAATGCTGGGAAATGACACAATTCCCTTAAGTCTTAGGAGAGGGATTTATTCTTCAAGACAAACCATAGCTTTTTGAAGTTTTCTCCTTTTTGAAATTATAATTTTCACAGAAATAGTGAGATGAACTGTTTTCTGTGGAAGCTGGAAAGTGGGTCTATTAACAAGGTTTAAAATTTTCTCCATGTGAACATTTGAATAGAAGCAGATCTTGTGAAATTTGTGTACTATACCAGAAGAGTACCTTGTTTTATTTAATTAAATATCAATTAATACCTCTTTTTGATTCATCATCTTTCAGCAGGTGCTTGCCAGGTGTTCCTTAATTAACAACTTTTTTTTTTTTTTAAATTTCCTCTTCTGGTTAAAAGTTAGTTCCTCTAAAGGATTCTTAAATCAGGGATTCTGAGAACACAGGGCATAAGGCAATTATCTCTATGCTTTTAGAAAACTCAGCAAATCTGCACCCAGAGCTTTTGCCCCAGACAAACCCAGCAGCACAAACTGGGGACAGTCACAAACCCCTCACTCCAGCTTGGGCAGTTTCTGTCCTTAAGGTGGGAGCAGCTATCAAAAAACTTTGTGGGGTTTGTGGTTTTTGGTCTTTTTTTAATGTGTTGGTTTTTTTGTTTGGTTGGTTTTCTTGTTTGTTTGCTTTTTTGGGTTTTGTTTGGCCTGTTTTTCTGGGGGGAAGGGAAAGGCACTGGAGAAACAGTCTTAAAACTGGAAGAAATGAGACCTAATTCCTCAAAGATGATTCTTTAATCTTCCATTTTCTGCTCAGCAGAATTAGTAATCATAGCCAGTTTGTTCATTATTAAGAGCTTATTTCTGATCAGACCTTGCATGTCAGTAGATTAGGACAGGAAGGAAGATTTAGCTTCTAACTGGAGGGGGTGGGACTGTTCTTTATCTTATCATTCTTTCATGGGTTTTGATAATAATGATTAATTTTGCCAGCAGACCTGCTCAGGAATTAAAATGCAGATAAGTGTTATTTAAGTTGCATAATCAAGCTGAAAGTGAGGGGTTTGTGGGAGGCAAATCCTCTGTTTTATGATAGTCAACTTAATTACTTAGATTTCCAAAACTGTTTTGTTGTTTAAAAATGTGTTTGTTTATTTTCATGTGCTTGTAATAGAATTTGGTTAAGTGATTTTCTCTCCAGAGGAAAGTAATGCTAGTGCTCAGGTGAACTCTTTGCATCAGTGTAAATGGCATGTAAAATTTTTAAGCAATTTTTTGCACGTGCTTGTATTGGTGTAAGTGGAGGCCAAGCATATAGATAAAGAATTACTGATTACTGAGTGAATTGAAATGAAGTAAATCCCCTCCTGCATTCCCTGTCTCTTTCTTTTTTCTTTTTCAGGGCTTTATTCTCTCTGGGAATGTGGATTAGTAAGATGGCTCTGAATAGATAAGAATCCAAGAGCTTGTCCTAGTGTCCAGGTGAACACTGATAGAACAACAACAACCCCATGCTTGCTGCATTTCTGAATATCACAACCAAAGCAGCAAAGAAAGAGTAGACAACATTTCATCAGCAAAAGCTGATTTTCCAAAATTTAAAATGCAGAAAGGTGAGGGGCAGGTACCACACTGGGAAGAACATGTAGTAGTAGCTCATATATACAGGTGCAGTGGAGATGGATAATTGGAAATTGTTCCTGATTTAAATTTGATACTATTTAGGTTGTTGATATGATGAGCCACTTACGACATAGGTAGTGATTACACTCTTACCTGAAGATTTCTTTTCTGTCATGGTTACTGCTTTTTTTTGTTTGTTTGTTTTTTCCTTATACCTTGCATTTCAGCTTTGATTTCATGGTCTCTGGGGAGAGTTTGTTTTTTTGTCACGTTTTTGTACAGTACCTGGCATGGCAGGTCAGACTCTTCTGGGCAGCTTGGCAATTGGCTATGAAGATGCACATTTAAGCTGCATATGAGAGGAGGCAGAGATGAATATTTTGTCCCCTGCCTGTTTATAAGAGGGCATTGAAGGTGTCAGTGTTCTGGATCCTGAGAAATGGCAGTGTTGTAGTGTTGCTACAAAAGAAGGTAAAATTTATTGGAGGCATAGGGATAAATGCCTAAAAATATGTGCACATAATCTGTGCAATGTCATAGAGGAAGCTGTTAGTGCACAGAGAGCCTCCCAGACACTCATCTTTAACTACAAAATAAAATCTAGAAAGGCTGGAGGTTCCTCTGAGTTTTTGCCTACTTGCCCAGCTTTTCAGTGTGTAATGATGATAATAGCTTTTTCTGGCTCTTTCTGCATATTTAAACCCACAACCATGCCCACACTACATCATCCACCTTGATCCATGGATCCTCTAAGCCATTTCTAGGTCTTTTTTTCTGGTGTCATGAAGGATGCTTCTTCAGGTAAACAGCATGTGGCTGTCAAAATGCTCATTTTGAGTCAGTGAATGCACAAAAAATAAAAATAACCCAAGCTACTATAATACAGGGGATGGGAACCCCCATGTATACTTGTCAATGCACAACTATTAAATCTTACATTATGCTTTAATGCATTCATGTCTGAAGCATACTGTAACTAAACAAAAAGTGCATCAGGGACTGAAGTATGTTAAAACCAAAATATTAATATTGCTCGTTGCCTTCATTTGAGAATTACTTGAAAATAGGTGCAGGTTTTTTCTCTGCTGTTTTCAGCAGCAAAAAAATTGACTTTTTTATTCTGTGACAGGGCAGGGGCAAATCAATTCTGCTCACCAGATTTACCTGCTTGCTCAGTAGGGTGTCATAAACCTTCCTGATTTAAGAGCAGTTGCTGCTGTTGTGCACAGGTGAGAAATCCAGCTGTACCTCCAAGGTCTGTTAATGCTGAAGAATTTTCTGTGCTCTTCACTCATCCCAAGGTCCAGCTCGTATATCAGCCCTCTGTTAATGATGTGCTTTTATGGTGCCAAATCCAAAATGAGTTAAAACTCGCTTGCCCTCACTGAGACCAAATTCTGCTGCTGTTTGTAACTGATTGAACTCAGAGTGATTTTTCCATAAGTATCAACAGAACCATGGTTTCCTCAGAGGGAGCTCAGACTGAACTGAAACCCACTGAAGACTTTAGGAAGTTAGACTATTATCAGATGCTATTCAACTGCAGCTCTGCAACATGTCCTTAAAAAAACCAAATATGCATAGGAGACCTTGGCCCACCCTTTGGTCCCTTCTGTTGTCTCAGAATTCTGAGTACCACTGTGGAGCTGGAGGGACTGGGTTTGATCTTCTCAGTGAGAGTGCAGAAGATTGCTTCAGACATCTGGGGAAGGCAGCAGCTGAGGAGGTGTGTGGCAGTGAGGGAGAAGGAAAGGCATGGACTGAGCTGCAGTGGGGTGATGGATCTCAGCACACAGGGAATTTTCCTTAGAGATACATCATGGGAGGGAGCAGCTCAGGGAGGAGCCACTAGCAAGATCTGGGTAGAGTCAAAGCACCTGACACTGTCCCACACAACATCCTTGTCTCTAAATTGGGAAGACACAGACCTGACAGGCTGACCCCTGGGTGGCTGGCTGCACTAAAAGATCAGCAGCTCGGTGTCCAAGGGGTGATGAGCAGTGAGTGATGCTCCTCAGAGGGTGGTGCTGGAGCAGGTGCTGTTTGTCATCCTGGTTGATGATGTGGACTGTGGGACTGAATGCACCCTCAGCAGCTTTGCTGGTGACACCAGACTTTGTGGTACAGCAGACACTTTGGAAGGAAAGGATGCTATCCAGGGGGACCTGGACAGGCTTGAGAGGTGGGCCCAGGCAAATGGCATGGAGTTCAACAAGGCCAAGTGCAAGGTCCTTCAACGGGGTGGTGACAGTCCCAAGGACAATTACAGGGTGAGTGGAGGATGGATGGAGGGCAATCCTGAAGAAGACTTGGGGTGTTTGATGAAAAGCTCAACATGAGCCAGCCATGTACACTGGCAGCCCAGAAAGCCAACTGTATCTTGGGCTGAGGAAGCTTGGGCTGGTCTGGGCTTCTGCATCTCTTTTGATACCAGTTACATAGAAAATAGGTTAAATGGGAGCCGTACCTCTGGGATGTACAGGGACTCCTGCTGACTTCACTGACATTTCACAGGACAAGTTTTGGGCTAGTAGCCAAGTAAACTTTGCTTGAACATCAAATATGCTTTTCTCATTTGTTCCTTGATTAGCTTTTCCTTTTGGTAATATGAGTTCTGACTCTCTCTGAGAGATGTTCATTATAAAGAAGGCTACTGGACAGCTGGACTTGATGATCTTAGAGGTCTTTTCCAATCTTGAGCATTCTATGATTCTATGAATGGGTAGGGATCAAAATGGTAGCAATTACATTAATTTCATTACTAAAAGATCAGGCTCACATCAACAGCAATCACCTTCAATTTGCCCTTCCTGCAATTATATTATTATGAAAATGAACACTTGCTGACTACAGTAAAGTTTTTAGGGGCACTAAAGTGCATTCTGTTTTAATTACAGCAGGCTTGCTAATTTCATCAGGACTTCTGTGTGATGTGATTACTATTGCTTTGGTCTCATCAGAACAACAAAGAGTAGATATGTTACTGCCTGCTTCTTCAAGGCTTCATCTATATATAAAATCTTACACCACTGTAACGATTTAGATCAGGAGCACTATTTTACTGAAACATGTATAGCACTGTAAATCTTATTAGAATAAACCTTTTGTGAGTGAACTATATTAGCCTAGGTATGCTTATAACAATATAATTGGGTCCAAAGTAAGTGATTGTAGTTTTGTGACACAGTATAACAAGATACAGAAAACAGTTTGTTTCTGATCCAGCTATGATGGTGGAAGAAGTGATCACATCTTGCTGCTGCTCACCTGTGTCTGATAGCAAATTATTTTCCATGAGAATTCCTTAAATTGCTTCAGGCAAAATCAGTCAGTGTATGTCAATGAGAGAATTCCAAGTGAGCTGGCAGCCTCTGCTGCCTGTGATGAGTTGGGGAGCACCCATGCAGACTGCTCCAAGGCTTGCTTGGGCTGGCTGATCACTTTAGCCCAGGGGCCCTCACACCAGCTATTAAATGTAGTTTTCTCTTTCACTGGCAAGGCTGAATTTGTAGAGCATGCCCACAGCCTTGTAGCTGTGTTGTATTCCAGTGGAGATAAGGCTTTAGCTGTACTGGCTTTGTGCTAACAAATGCACAGTTTCAGCTGAATATCCCACTGCAGACAGCCACGGCCCAGAATGTTTTCCAGCCTCATCTGGTAATGAAATACACTTTTTGCTTCTGCTGCTATGATAGTAGTAGAAGCAGACTATTCCAGAGTTTTATTCTTCTAATAGCTAGAAAGCTGCTTGCTTCTAGTGTATTTGCAGTCATGTCATATTTATAACTCCATGCTCTGTTTCTATCCTTAAGCTTAAATAACTCTCTTGCACATTGGCATTTATGTCCTGGAGTTATCTGTAGGAAGCAATCATTTCTCCTCTCAGCCTTTGTTTTATCAAAGCTTTATCTAAGTCATAATCTCAGAAATTCTTCTCTCCAGCCATCATCTGCTCCTAATACTCCTCCCTGAATTGTTTCAGGCTGAACTTGTAATTCTTGAGCATCAGTACCCAGAGCTGCCTGTAATAACCAAGATTTCTCTGGGTACTTTTCACACATATAACTCTTTTGGGTTCCTACTGGAAGTGCTTTTCCCAAACTATTCTTAATGTTTTTTGCCTTTATTATTACCTTGATGGACAGTGTGCTAAGTGTAGACCAGTTTGGCTCTCCCATGAGCAAGTTAATTAAAAACAAACAAGCAAAAAATAACTGTCAAATACCACATTTCGAGAGTTACTCTGTCTTTATAAATATTAATTATTTGACTGTAAGCAGGTATGAGAACCATGTGGATTTGTGAACAAGAGGAAATCAGAGCAGCATTTTGGTAATGAATTCCATTATAAAAACTAATGCAATAAAAATATCATTAAAATGCTGAAAAGCCTTGTAATTTTCACCCCAACCTTGCACACAAAACTGAAAGGAAATAATAGTCTTATATCAAATACAGGGAAAACTTCAGTAACCCTACAAATTACCTGCATGAAAAATTACCTCTATATGGGCCCTGCACAACTGTTTCTGACTTCATGTTTGGCTTTGCTTAATCACCCCTGTGTAAACTGCTTTTGAAATCTACAATGCTCTGTGCAGTTATGGATTTGGTAAAGGGGTTATATACTCATTGCCTTCACTGCTGTAGCCTTGAAGCTAAAAACCAGGAAACCCATCACGCCTTCAATAAATGCTATGGAATAAAATGCAGTTTTCATTGTGGTTTAAAAGTTTTTGGGTTTTTTTTAAATTCATTTTTGTGAGTGGATGAAAGGTAAATAGAAATGATGTTTTATACTGACAGGTGCTAATGCCCAGGCTGTCGATTTATAAGCATTTGGACCTTGGTGAAAGATGCTGCTCAGATTAAAGCATTCTTCTTGTTCTGGCCCCTGCGTTTCAAGGCTTCTTCGTGTTGTTAATAAACTGTTCAAAAGGTGCATTGTCACCTTTCTTTTACATGCCATGATATTCCAAAGGGAGTTGTTGAGAAGTCTAAAGCTTGGAGCAGAAAGGGAGACCTACTATGTAAGACTAGTCTGAAATCAAAGAGAGAAGGAGATAGATAACCACGAGGTGATAAAGATGCTTGGCCAGGTTGGTGCCACATGGTATTCCTGCACTCCTTTCTGGTTTCTTCTCTGCATGAGGGAATGGGGTTTTTACACAGACAGGTTCTATAGTCAAATACCTAGTGTCACTGACAGAAAATCTGAAGAGGCTTCCTACTCCATAACAAGGAGACAAATTAAAGCTTAGACAAAAATCTTGAAGGGTTTTCCAAACTACTACATATTGTTCACTAGGTGTGTAAACAAAACACAAACGTATTAAACCAATAGTGCAAGTAAGGGGACAGTGGTAGGAAGTGTATGGAAGAAGCCTTCACATTTATTGGTACATAGTTTGTCTCTTGCACATTATAAAACTCAGTCAGTGTAAGTAATCTGGCCCAAAAAACTACAGACATGATCAGCTTGCTGTATGGGCTGGAGAGAGAAGAATCACACAGCCGTTCCCCATGTCCTCTGTGATTTGATGCCAGGGAGGTGACAAACTCCACAGTGGGATCTTCTCTTACACCTTTAGAGGTCAGCTGTCCCCAGAGCTGCTCCTAAAGTCACATTGGTAAAGATGAACAAGGTTGGGAGGAAAGGGAGGAGTAGGGAAAAGTCATCAGCATACCTGTAGAGTGGATACAGACAAACAACTTCTTAAAGTTGGAAGATTTTTTCTTCAATGTCAAGTTATCATTGTATTCATTTTGCAACACTAATCAACAGTAGTTGACAGGAAATCAAAGTGCTCAGTGCTCACGGGGTAAACATAAGGATTTGTATCAGACTTCAACACTTACTTCCTAGCTAAGCCAGATTGCCCCCCTCGAGCTATTTTCAAAATGCATCAGCAAGAAGGAGATTATGTAAAAACGCCTTAAACCATATGTTACTAGGTTGTACCCACTTACATCAAACACATTCAGACCAATTGTAGATGGCTGTGCTTTCTGCGCAGCACTTGCATGAAATGAATTTTTGCCAAAGAAGGCTGGATAACCTGTCACCAACTCGTCATGACAAAAGGTGATATACAATGTATGCTGCCTTTGCATTTTACTGACTGAATCACCAGGGAAAAGAATACCTGTACATGAAACAAGCTTCCCCCTGCTGTGGGAGAGCAAGGGTTTAGTGGATTTATTCCAAAGATATTCAGTGGACTGTGTATGGAGAAATGAAAAAACTAACTTCCAAGATTAAATATTAGCTTAAATTACAGAGTCAGAGCTCAGCAAGAAAACCTAGACCAAGACTCTAAGATAGTGAAGCTCTGACTATCCTATATTATTTCCTCTTGATGACTAACATTGAGTAACTGGATATATTCTACTTTTATTGCTGGTGAATAATATTCTATAGTTTTCATCTAATATGTGTTCACTTTTTAAACCTGATCTCTCTTTTACCCCTTGTTTCTGCCTTGTGGCATTGATTTTTCAGCACTATTATATGCTATTTTTCCAAATTTTTACAAGGGAGTCTTTTAAATCAATTATTTGGATTTTATTTTTTTTTTTTAATCTCCTTACAGTAGGTGCTAAATTCTATACACAGTTGTGTGTTGGATGAAATAGTCTCGAATTATATGTGTAGTCCAGGCATCCATAGCAGAAGATAGACTATATATATAAGATATATTCATTTCCCAAAAGCTGTGAGTAGCTGCAAGGCAAGTCAAGATGGAAATATACAAATGTACGTGTTTGAAATTAGATTTTTAGTTAGGTTTTTTTTTTATTTATTCACATGCAGTATGATTATTTTTTCTAGCAGGTTTTACAGAGAAACAGTTCAATAATATTCCAAGGTGAACAGAGTTATCTTTTTCACTGGAAATGTTAGTTGCTGGGCAGCATGCTGGTAAAGTACACAGTGCTGCTCTCCAGCATCTAGACTCAGCTTTGAGGTGGTGCTAAAGGAGTGCTGATTAGCCAGACCTTTTTAACCAGCTATTCAGCTAAGACATTCACATCTCTTGGAATATAAGATGTTCTTTTAAAGAGTTCCACAAATGTGGAATAAATTCTGAAGTTTAGTTGAAGTTTCTGATGAGCAATGTATGAATTTAGCTATTCCTGCTAAAATGCCTGCATGGGATATCTTGAGTCCAGGCTGGTTTAGGAAAGTAGAAAATATCTGTGGCTGCAGTGGGTAATTACAACTAATGGATTCATTTGCATTTTTGCAGGAAAGAGATGAGGCCTCTGTAGCTTTTACCTCAGAAAAGTTACCGATCAGTTTGTGTGTCATCCTAGAATCCAGGAAAAGGTGAACATAAAGTGAAAGATGGACAACACTCAGTCTCTATCACAAGATGAGAGGCTGGAAAGCCACCTGGAAACAGGACTAGAGACATCTTTATACATGGAGCAAAAACTCTGTTAAAAAAGAAAGGCTTGAGATACATAAAATATATGGTTCAGCAACGGCATAAAAAACACCATAGAATTTATAGTGGGTTTATTTTATCTCTAAAGAAAAAGAGAAGCAGTGTCTGGTGACCATGAGGGGGAAGAACATCCCAATGCATGTGAAAATTGCACGTCTGAATTAACTTGCATATAATATGCTGTAAACAACAACCATCTTGTGTTACCTGGTTTTCCCTCATAGCTTAAAGGAGGGAGTATCTTTCAAGGGTAGATTACAAGATATTAATAGTTACACTGTGTACCATGAAAGCAACAATGTCAAAGGACTTTGACTGTGATATGTGATGATATGTAGGAAGATGTTATTTCCCTGGGAGTTATTACAGTGAATGTAATAGACTGAGAGAATCCCTGGCTCATTGGTATTCAGCTTAGAAAAATATAAATTCCATTCTGTTCACAGTTTTACTCTTTAAAAAAAAAAAATAAAATTACAAATGATCCACTCTGTCAACTTGATAATGCTTATTTCCCTTGTTGTATTTTCTTGTGCTCCTCTTTCAGTTTTCTACACATGGATTACAACCTCATCCAAGCAAGACTGAGTGTCTTATTCTGTATTTGTAATGTTTAGTGCAATGGGATTGCTGTGAAGGAAAAAGCCAGAACACAAAGAAGTTCTAATTCCCTTCAAGTCTATATTTAGTTTAGACACAATGATTCCTACTACTCCATTGTCCTTTGCTTGCCAGCACACATCAGTCTTTATGATATTCATGATCTCTAGTGTGTATTGCAGCTTCTTATTTTTACATTTCTACATGCCTGTCTTTTTCTATTATATATATTTTATGGTTGCTATTGTAGCTTTTGCTTTGAAAATGAGCCCTAAACACAGGGGAACTGTTCACTAGTGAGAACCAAGCCACTCAAAATCCTTCTGCCTTGACTCAAAATAGGCTGCATAAATCCTGGATGAAACTACCATTAACTCAACATTTCTTCTTTCTGTAGTGGGAGTTCTCATACAGTGATCTTCTGTAGCAGACATGTACAATGGAAATTTAGAAAACGACAGGTAAATGTTACTGCAAATAAGTCAATTTTCTTCCTTCAATATTTCTTTTAATAGATTTGAACATCATGCATCTTAACAAGAAATATTCCCAGCCACAATGATTAACATGCAAAGCTGTTTCTTAATAGTATTTACTCTTATTTTAAAAATTTTCCTGAGAGCTTAGAGGCACTTACTCTTAATTTTAAAACCCACCATCGTGTCTGACACAAAGCAGAATATCTTTGCCATAATTACCGTATAGGTTATTTTTTTCCACAAAGTGATCATTTACCTAAAATAATCTGGACCGCTTCAATTATGTAAATCAAATATCTGGAGAATATAATGACTGCATTGGTGAAACACATTAGAACTTATCAGGAACCCAGCAGGGAGGGGGAGAGAGTGATGGGGAAGGCAGAAGCCCAAATGAAGTTGTTTTTTTCAATTAGAACTGCAGCAAATGACTGCCCTGCTGGTAAACTGGTTACTGCAGCTTGTCACTCACCAGATTTGCTATTCCCCTGGTGCCAGAGTGTGACAATTGAGATTGGCAGGCAGTCCAGGCTAAAATGAAAGCTGGTGTGCAGAGACCAGGAGTGGCCAAGAAAAAATGATAGTTTGCTTGTGATGTTATTTTTGTGTATTTGTATGGAAGCAAAAATACAGGCAGCAGTGCCTAAAACAGCCAAGAACTTATTCTAAATTTCATATGAGGTGAAGCAATGACCCTGGGAGGAAAAAGGTTGTAGTGATGGTTACAAGGTTGTTAACATTCAGAACTGACAACAAGTGACTCACACCAGGTGGCCCTCAGCCTGAGATTCCTGAGAACAGCTGACTCTTCGTTACACACTCCTCTTTTGTGACTGGTCCTATAAATCCCAGCCTTCCTTACATCATTCCCATCTGCTTCTGTCTTCAGAGGGAACAATCAGATGGAAGACAGCACTACAAAGGTGAAGTACCATCATTGATTTACACTATGAAGTCACTGCAGCTTTATTTCCAGTATTAATTTTTCTGGTTTTCGTTGTTCAGATCTTTTTAAGCAGCTGACACATTCAGCAGAGATCTTCAATGGTCTCTCTTCAGGGATTCCAATTTTTTTTCTAAATAACTACAGCCAATGTAGAAGCTGTTAAAGTACAAGATTTGTGCTGACAAACCTTTCTGATATGTTTCTTTTTCTATTGGTCAACACTGACATGTGGCACTGAGCTTGATTAAGTTCTTGTAACAGCTTACTCTGCTTAATTAGAATTCAGAAGTTCTCTTGGTTTTTGCTACTTCTCGCCTAAAATCTGAGTGTAGAAAATGTGTTCCTTTGTGTGTGTATTCAGCATTTCTGTAGTTTGAAATCTTAGATGTCAAGGTATGAAAATCTGTCCTGGTTTATTCTAATCCCAATTGCTTTCTGGTTTATATGGGAACTTCACTTTTTATCCTTGATCTATTTTGTTTTATAGTGTTATGGTAGAAGGGATCTGGTTCTCTTCAGAACTCTGTGCTTACTAAGTTGGTGATTTCTGTGTCCAGGTATCTCCATGTCTCACAAAGGATTTTGTCAGTCTGCAATGAAGTTCAAATACTTTCTATTTTTTGATTTACATGTAGCCATTTTATTTTGCTGAAAGACTCACCAAGGTGATTTATATTTTTTGCCTTTAGTTGACCTGGCAATTAATTAATCTGAGGTAGTTTAACAAATTTCTGCACTGTACCCCCTCCCCCGACCCCAGCACTGGCTTTTCAGAAGAGATACACAGGATGTATAAATATTTGGTATTCAAATTTAGATTCTGAGAGCTTCTCACAATTTTGTAGAACTCAATAATTTGTTCTTCAATCTGAGGTTCCTTTAGTATCCCATCCTAAGGTTTTGTTAGTGTTTGATCCTTCAGTGCCTCTTTTCTCAGTCTCTGACTGTGATACATTGTTCCTACGTGGGTAGAAAACCAGTTATGTCCCAAAATCTGATGAAAGAAATTAAAGTTGCTTTTTGCAGGAATTGTCAGCAAAGTTGAATTATTGTCCTTATTCTTCAGCACATGGAACAGGCTTTAATCTCTCAGATATCTGAATTTCCAGTTTAGAGAGGAAGTTTATCTGGCAGTCCCAGAATATAAGAGGAACACAGGGACAAAACAGAGTGGGTTTTGGCTGTACTATTGCTACAGAACAGCTACAGTTTAAGAGATTTATTTCTTCCCTGTCAAATGAAGCCTTGGACAAATAGTGTCAAGAACAAGACTGAGCTAAGCAGAGCATCATTCCTTCATTTACAGCATATCTTCAGCTGATTTGATGTGGACATCAGTAGGAGGACCTTGAATTACAGCACTGGTAACAAAGTTCTATCTGTAGCTGAATCTCACTGCTGAAGGACACAAAACAAAAATGGAGGAAAACTCAAAAGAAAATACCTTCTTCTGCTTTGCTTGTCCTGATACATTTTGTCTCTGCAATATATCATTGTGAATCAGGACTCAACTAATTAGAAAATAATAATACCCTGAAAAAAATGTGAATGAATCAGCACAAATGAAATAGTACACAGAACTCCAGGTGTTAATGTTCATTTCAAGAAGACCTGTGGATAAGCAAAAGAAATAATATTTCAGCTCAGAGAGAACAGAGGAAAAGATAACTCAAGTTTATTGAGCCAGATAAAATGAAAAAAGTTGGGTGAAGCTGCAGTTTCACTTGCTTTTTTTTTTTTTTTTTTTTTTTTTTTTTTTTTTTTTTTTTTTTTAATCACTTGGGAAATCATAAAATCAAGAGTCTCTAGAATGAAGTGTTCTCTAGAATCAAGTGTTAAGTGACCTCATAGTAGCAGTCCAGCTTTTGAGGAATATGGCAGAATCCTTCAATGATATCTGGTATAAATGTATTGAACTGTATGCACTTTGAAACAACGTAGAAACTCTTTAGAAAGCTATGAAAACAATTTATTTGCCCTTAGAGACACATAAAACAAATCCATGGAGAGCTTTATTGGTCTGCTTATAAACAGAAATGAGAAGTCAAAAACATTGGCCTAGGGACTGACACACTGGAAATCCTGCTGGGCTAAGGAAATGGTTATTTGGGGTTTTGTTTATTTTAAGATGGAAGTTTTTGCTGGCCATTTGGATTTTTCACATGAAGAAGAGGAGCTGCAAGCTCAGCACAGTCTTTTCACCCTCCTCCTGCCTTTTTTGTGTGTTGGACTTTCAGACAGGACAGAACTGCCAAGATTTACTCCTGATCCTTTCTCTTCCTCCAAACCTGTGTGAAAGCATTCCTGAGTGTTCTGCTTGACAGGAGCATTGACTGAAAGCTTTACTCTGCTCAGATATTCACAATCAAATTATCTTCCTTTTTCCATTTGCACTGTGAAATAAAACGGAGTTTTCAGGTTTACAACTGTACAATTTCCTATCATCTCCATTTTCCTACCTATGTTACTATGCAGAGCATCACTGTAGGTCTGGCATAGTGTACATCCTGACATACTACACAAACAGTTCCAAACCAGTTAGGCACAAGAATGGAAGTCAAAAAACATCTGCTGGAAATAATTTTCTTTTACATCTATTTTCACTTTATATATATAAATATATATATATTTCATACATGCATGCATACACACACACACAGAGATAGAAACAGCTTTTTCTTTGTCAGAGCATAGACTTCAACTCTGAAATATCACAGAAAGGGAAAAAGGGAGAATTACCAACCACTTAGCTTCATTTTATTTTTTTTTTTAAGTATTTATGCATAAAAGGGGCTTGCAAATTCCTAGACCATCTTTTTTCTCTTAACAGAATCCTGCAGTGAAATCAAAATAAAAAGGGGGGAAAAAATCTAGCTAAGATCTAGTCCATATTACTGCTTTTGCCTTTTTATCACTGCTGAATACTTAAGAAAATTTGTGCTTACTGTGTTTGTGTTGTGTATTTTTGTTTACAGCCTCAGGAGAGCTTAATTTTGTTTCCAAAAGCAGGACAACCATCATATAATCCTGCTCAAGTGTCCTTTAGTGCATTGTAAACAATTTAATGCAGGATATTTATCACCAAATAACTGAACTGCTGTGATTTCATTCTCTCTTGAAGCTTTGTTAGGTCACACATCAAACAATGTTTTAGCTTGTTTCTAATAAAAAGTTGGTCCTGGGAATACCCGAGCTGCCCCACGCTCTTCTGATATAAAGAGTCCATCCCTTTTGCACAGATACTGTGCAAATAAGATGATCTTAAATGTCATAATGGAATCAAGGAAATGCTCTGCTAGGTAGGAGTTAGCAGCCAGCTGCCCTTTCCTGGGGCTGGCAAGATGTTCTGGTGGGACATGGTTCTGCTCCAGCAGCCAGTGCAGCTCTTTGGTGCTGTGGTCACACACGGGGCAGTTCTTGGTTTTGTTAGCAAACAGGTGGGAGATGTCTTACCATCTGCCACTTCTTAGTTGTTGATGTCACTGGGCGCCTAATTTTTTAATTTAAAGTTCTAGACCTGTGCTAACTTTGCCTCTTTGTGTTTTATATGTAAATTTGAAAAAGGAAACACAACAAAAAGGAGAAACAAAACATGTTTTGTTCCTTCCACTTGAACAAGTGATTAAAGTGCAGGTACTTCACAAAAGCCCTTTCTTCTTGTGCTCAGAGGGGCATCTGCAGAGTGAAAACAGTCTGCCTGAAATGCTTTTTTATAGTAGTTTACTCACTTCTATTCTCTCCTCTGCTTAACAGGCCGTGAAGAACTTGAGAATCTATGAAACTGTGTCCTTCTGAAGCCTCTTGTTCCCTGTAGTGTAGGGTCCTCTGATGTTTCAGCCCTTGACTGTCATATATTCAGAGCAGATAATAAAAAAAACAAGTTGCCTTTCTAGATAAGTCATGGCTCATTGATCTCATTAGGAACATTCCTTATTCTTTCTCAGCAGATCCTTTGGCTCTGGACCTTGAAGCTGTTTGAAATTCTCTGGCAGCTCGGGAGGGAGGCTGAGGAGTGTGATGTTTGTTCAGTGCTCGTTGCCAGTCTGACAAGGGAACAGCAGTTCAGCAGAGTTCAAACATCTGGCAAACAGCTCACTGCAGCTCTGAGCTGTCATACATTAATAAAGACCAATTGTTCCATCAAGAACATGTTGGGGAGTTTAAAGGAAGAGCCAAGGGAATAAATGCTAATTAGCAGTATCTATATAGAGCTGTAGTGACTAAAGGATGATTAATTTAACTTTCTTAAAGGTAAATCTATGTTACAGGATCAGAAAAGAACTTTTTTAACCTAACTGAAGCAGAGCAGAGGCTGCCAGCCTTACTGCTGTTCAACAGCACTTTCTTCACTCCAGATTTTCATGGGACCCCATTGGACTCCGAGATGTATTTCTGTGGTTGATATTAAGGGAACATGGAGGGGCATATTTTTAGACTAGTTCTTCCTCTGATTTTAAAACATACTAATCTTCTTCTGAAAGATGACAGAAACATATGCTCTTTGTTCATGTCTTCAAACTCCTTGCTGCTCAATTATCTGCCCATACTAACCTGCCAATCTAACAATCTAATTATCTGCAAATCTGACCCTAACCCTAACTATAAATGAAATATTACACAGAGTATTAGTTCTAGAATATGCTAAAAAAGAAGCACGTAGCTGTAAGAAGTCTGTTTCATAGATAACTGATACCTTTTCTATTTCAAGATGTTAACACTTGCCCCATCCCTTTCTCAGTGTCAGTTTCTCTGCTATTCTGTTTGCTGATGACCCCAAGCTGTGTGGTGTGGCTGACACTCTGGAGGGAAGGGATGCCATCCAGAGGGACCTGGAGAGCTTTGGGAGATGAGCCCATGCCAACCTCGGGATGTTCAACAAGGCCAAGTGCAAGGCTGGGCTGGGGCAAGGCAAAGAACAAATTGAGGCTGGGAGGAGCATGGACTGAGAGCAGCCCTGAGGACAAGGACTTGAGGTGCTGGCTGATGAGAAGCTAAATATGAGCCAGCAAAGGGCACTTCCAGCCCAGAAAGCCAAATGTATCCTGGGCTGCATCAACAAAAATGTGGCCACTGGGACAAAGAACTCTCATGAGACCCTGCCATGAAATCTATCATGCAGTGACAGATTTCTGTTTTGTTTTAAAAATAAGACTGGAAGTGAAAATACCAGTCAGTACAGATGAGGTACAGTTGTGTTGCCAGGCAAATGCATATTTTTCAAGCTTTCAGAGGAATGATAGGGCAAACTGGATATGTAAAGATGAATGCAGCACACAGTTTCAGTAACCTGGAAACTTGTAATCATCTCACAGGTCTCTACAGTCAAGCAGTTCAAGAAATTCAGAGTTAAGCATGTAAGTAAAATATATAATATGCAATGAATGCTAATACACAAACATATTCTGACTATCAAAAGATTAAACAAGAACCTAACAACTTTTCAGTTACACTGTTGCATTTTCTTATTTCTTATACTATTTTTAGTATACTACATGAGGAAATGGGGAAGATGATCCAACTTAGAGGCAGAGTTCCAAAATAGTAACAGGCAACCACTCTCCTGGCTCCACTAATAAACTTGCCTCTTCCTTTTAGAAAACATTTCTATACAATCCTGCAATATTAGCTGATTTCTTGTAACCATAACAAATACTATTTTCCTCTTTATAAAAGGATTTGTGGAGATACACACAATGAATATATAAATTAACTCAGAAATTTAGAGTGAACCCCTAGCAGGCTGTTTCAGAGGAGCATTTATATAATTTGAGAACTAAAGCTGCATTCAAAATCTGCTTTTTGCCATGTATGTTTTTGTAAATATCATCATTACAACAGATTTAGAGAAGAAAAGAATGCTTAAGCATGACACCAAAATGAATGATGAACAGCTACTTCTATATGTCCAGAATTGTTGCTGGTTTTTTTTAGCAGCTCTAAGTGAACTTGTTTTGTATTTGGTTCTTGCTTTTAAGTACTGTAATGCTCTCATTAATAAAAATGTACCATTGAAACATTCAGCAAAACATCTGTAAAATTAATTTACTGGAAACATCTCTTACTACTGTATTTGATTTCTCCCAGTAAAATTTTAGTTCTGGGTATTGAGATGGCTGAAAGGAGATATTTTTATTAATGAGAATATGGCATTACAGATATTAAAACCAATCTCTTACACCATGAATTATGTCAGGCTTTTGTGTGTGGGAAGCAAGGGTGGGAGGAAGGAGCTTTTGCCTCCAGGCCATTTGTTTACTCTACCTGTTAGACACAGAGCAGATCCAGGAACATGCATTTACTTCTTAATTGAAGATTAAAAAAGCATGGATTTCCTAACAAGGTTTGATTTATTTATTTTTTTTTCCCCTAAAATTTTCATGCCTGAGATTCTCTTCTAGACTCTCCTCTTTTCAGTATAATTTTATTTCCATGGTGTTTTGGGCTGGAACTGAAAATAGGGTTGAGGAAGGAGGTTTCTTGTTTGGTTTGAGGGGGATTTTAGAGTTATTTCTTATTGGGTTTTTTTAGATAAAATGCCATAGCAAACACTTTATGTTCAAGAAAACCTGTTAGACATCATATAGATGCTCATTTTTGTATATAAAATGCAGTTACCAAGATCTTGTAAAAAACAGGATGAAGATTCTCTTGTGTTTCTATGTAAACAGATTTTTTTCCCCCGTGCTCGGTAACCCGGGGTGCAGTGATTGTTACAGCTGTAGTTATTAAACTCAGCCTCCATCCAGCAGTGAACTGTTGCACTGACTTCTAAAAGGTCCCATGGTCATTCTTCAGGGTGTCCATTCCAAGGTTCTTGCACTCATTTCTTTCATACTTCTTTACACATCCACGTGTTCAAATTCTGATCACTTTATCTGAAGAATGGGCATTTGTTTTGATTAGATGCTTTGAAAGGGCTTTTCTTGGTTTATTTATATGTTGCCAATTTCAGAACAATTTAGCTGAGTGATGCTTCTTGTGCAAAGTGTTGCTTGAACCTCGGATTTGAAGCAATATGTCAGTGACTACTTCAAAGTGATGTTTTTACTGTACTCTAGAGTATATTTTTGAAGCATGAGCCTGGGGATGTAGTGATTATTGCAGAACTAAATCTTTTTAACTACAATTAAAAGTCCAAAACCCAAAATATAAAATACCAGCTGATTATACCCTTCATGGCTGCAAAGATGTAAGATTACAGAATATTAATTTATTTACATTTGAACAGGGTCAAACTGTATTTCTTTTTATCTACACTGAAGTCCTAAACTTTCTTTCCACAGAAAAGGGATGTTTGTACCCCCTGACAACACCTAAATCTTCTTCCTATGCAAATACTTTTATCATTTTACAAGAATACCTACATCATATTTTATTTGTTTACCTTCCCTCTACTTCCAAGTAATCCCACTACATTTCCCCTGGGTTAGCAGTAGCTAATTAATTTTTTTCCCTACTTTGTTTGTTCTCTCCATAGAGTATGACTGCATTTGTTTTCAGGCTCTCAATTTCTCACCTATAATAGTAGCACTTAACATACCTGTTCCAGATTGTGTTTAATCTTTTTTGTTTGCAGTAATCAAAGGTGTACACAGCCTTCCACATAAGGTCTTGCTGATGTTGTACAACATCACTTTTTTTTCCTATTTGTACTTTGCCTCAAGTATTCCAGAAACATATTGAATTTTTTCTCAGCCATATTTGTCACTCAAAATCTTCTGCTGATGAATTAATATACCTTTCTTCCTCTCAGTTTTCCAACTGAAGAAACTTCTGCTTATAATAGAAATTCTTCTGTTAACTCTAACTTGATTGATTCTTGTCAATTTTAGAGATTTCCATAGGAAATATATTTATTAATTTAACACGGATTCTTTTTCACATGATTTAATATACTCCATATAAAGTAGAGTTAAAACTGAATGGCTCTTTTTTCATGATGAACTTAAAAAAATATTGGTCAGTAAAATGGATAATAAAGATGACAGAGAGGAAAAAGTGATTGTGGAGTAATCATTTTGCACAGGAAACAAAGCAAAACCAACCCAAACCAAACCAAAAAACAGATCCAAGGGGCCGTGCCAATGGGCAATGAATGCATCTGTGTTGCTGAGTCTCACAATGCTGTCATTAAACCTGCTTGTTACTGTTTATCTTCTGATTGATCATCATAATTTGGGAGCATCAAATTCCTAGCAAAGCATAACATTGTACTCCCAAGTTTATTTCCAATTCTATGATTACTTAGCACTTCGGTTGCTGAATTCCTGCCTGCTTACTGCTGGGTGCAGGCTGAAAGTTTGGCTGATATGTAAAGCTTTAAGTGATTGCCAAAATATGGAATTATTTCCAGTTCAGATGACATAGGGATTCTTGACACTTTATTTTTTCCATTTGCTTGCCCCCCAGCAGCCCCTTTAGGCACCACCTTTTCATTCTATTTATTTGTAATGAAGCTTTCACTTAAGTCAAAAGAAGGGAGAATCAAAGAAGGGAAAGACAGGGGTTGGGAGAATCATGAAACACCCACTATAGAGTCAGATCAGGTTCAAAACCACCTAAAGAACCTGAAGGTGCACAAGTCAATGGGACCTGGTCAGATGCATCTTCCTAAGCTGCTTTCCAACATATGTGAGAAGCTGTGGCAGACTGCTGACATTCCCACTGAGTGGAAAGGGACTTCACAAGGACATGTAGCTATAGCCTGAAGGGTAAAGGTTTTAAACTGGAAAAGGGTAGATTTAGGTTAGACATTAGGAAGAAATTCTTCACTGTGAGGCTGGGGGGACAATGGAACACCTGTTAAAGTGATGGGAAAGATATAGGTTATGCTTTTATTATTCCCACTACCTTGTCTTCTCAAATGTCAAGTGTGTTTTACAGGGCTGTTGTGTGTGTCTTTGCTATTACAGGTAAGTGCTACTGTGGGTATGTTAATCACAGGATCTCCCTCTCCATTAATGTAATTGTTTGTCTCTCCCTCCCTCCTGTGGCTGTTCAGTATGCTTACAATCTGCCTATGTAAGTGCTAGGTGTTGTAAATGTACAGCTCTCTTCCTGGCTATTATATGTGTAATCCTTCATCTTGTTTCCATTATACTTAGGGTTGGATGACACTTTCAACCACAATAATCTGACCTCCATGAATGAAGGTAAAACCAAACCAAACCAACCCAAAAAAATCTATTTTACACTCATAACTCTGCAAGGGGTTTCTGAAACTGAAAGCAAGTGCAGCAAGATACTGTTTGGTTGTCTCTGTCAAAGCAAGCAATTTGGTTCCTAGGCATACCTCTTTCCTGGGCTCATTTCATGTCCCTTTAACAAAATCTCCACTAATGTGTGTTTTTTAAGAACAGGTTTATCTCTCCTGTTTAAAACCATCACAAGGCCTGACCTATCTGTTTCATAAAATTATTAAAACAGGGGTGTATATTTTCATTTTATGAAGATTATATTTTCTGGATCATGCAAGAGATATTGTTGGCCAAGACACAATCCTTCTCTTTGATGTAATCACTGAACCAAATCCAGCAAGCTGAAAAGTCATAATTGTTATAAACCAGTATATAATTAATTAAATATAAATCATTCAGACTGGATTTTATGTTCCAATATAAAGTCACAATAGTTTGAAATAATAATAGTTAGAAAAACTGACAGTGCTAAGGGTGAAGAAAAACATAAACTTCAGTGTTACATTCAGGCATTAGGTGGGCTAAGTGCATCACTTCTCACTGAGACATTAAAATGTCTGAGAAAACCCCATGCACTAACATGTTTGTTCCCTTAGATTAACAAGATGTTTTCCATACTAATCTTTAAGAATACACATTAGTATATACAATAATTTCCAGTTGCAAAACTGGAATACACCATTATTGATAGACACATAATGCATTCACCATGTGCCATGATTAGTTTTTCAAATGCTGATGTTAATTAAAACAATATCTGCCAGAAGAACTTCATTAGTATTCTGGAATCATACCTGGAAGAAAATAAAGTGCACTAACACAGTATTTCTGAAGATACTGGAACTGAGCATGTACTGAGGACACTGCATATTCTATAAAAATAGTTTAATGGTACTATTAAAAAATAATATCTTGTATAGAATTCCTCACAAACTACAAAAAGTAGAAGACAATAATAACTTATGTATAGATGTTTTGGATTTATTTTAAATATTTTTCAAGCTCATAGAGAGATTTGTGTCTTTCATTTTATAAACAATTCTAAACAATTTATAAACAAACAACCCCCCCCAAAAAAACTTTAGATGTTCATAATATTTTCCTTTTCCCCTTTACCAGAATAGTTGAGGGGCTTTGGGTTTTTTTTTTCATCTTTTTATGGAGAAACATTTTAGACAAAATGAGCTGAGATAGTTGAGTCCAGGCCTCAAAATAATAAGCTTACAACATTGTCTTCCATCCTGAAGACATTAGATACCTTTATCTACAAAATCATTTCCAATACAAGTCTGTCAGTTTGTAAAGGAATGTATAGTATGTTCCAGTTCATATGAAGCTGCCTCACAGAGTCTCAGATGATCCCTACCATTCTGTATCATTACACATAATTTATTTTCCAGTGAAGTGTACAAATATCTACATTATAAACATGTGAAGATTTTTATAAAACTGTGCAAATAGTGCTTGGTCTCTCTGAGGATTCTCTGTCCTCGTGCCCTGTGCTCTGATCTACCAAACCAACCAATATGTCAACAGTTTTGGCTCTGACAGCAGTGCAAAACTATTTAATATTCTTTTCATGTGGAAGCTGTTGTCTGATCATTAATCATGTTTAGTTGCACCTGCAATTATTTTTTCATACATTTAGTATGCCAGTTTTACTGCAGTGGCTGTGATTGAAGCAAAGTTAATGTGTTCATTGCAGGATCACTTTGATGCCAATCTGATCAAAGGTGATGTTGGGAAATGTCAAAGTTTTCAAAGTGTAGAAAGTTTTGATTAGAATTTGCAAACCTTTCATAACTTTATTTTCCAGAAAAAGGAATTTATTTCTCTCCAGGCCCAGAAAAAATACCCTTCCATGAATGTCCACTGTTTTTGAGCCAGTGTAAAGCATTTCCAAAGCTTCAAACGTGGTACCGGTGTTTGTTTAGAGATGAGCACCTATGTGCAAGGACATTGTGTAGCCCTGCTGCCACCCCAACATCCTCCCTGTTTCCTAAGAAGCCTGCATCTTTTCTTCTTGCAAAATTCCATACATAGAGCTGATAACATCTGAGTGTAGTCAGTGGCTGATACAGAAAAACAATCGATTGCCTTACCTGGAGTGCTGGGTTCAGCTCTGGGCCCCTGACTACAGCAAGGAGACTGAGTTACTGCAGTGTCCAGAGAAGGGGAACCAAGCTGGGGAAGGGTCTGGAGAACAAGTCCTGTGAGGAGAGAATGAGGGAAGTGGGAATGTTGAGTCTGGAGGAGGCTGAGGGGAGACCTCATTGCCCTCTCCAGCTCCCTGAAAGGAGGTTGTAGGGAGGTGGGTGTTGGGCTCTTCTCCCACGTGGATAATGACAGGAGCAGAGGAAATGGTCTGAAGTTTAGGTTAGATATTAGGAAGAATTTCTGTACTGAAAGAGTGGTCAGGCACTGGAACAGCTGCCCAGGGAGGTGGTGGGGTCACCAGCCCTGGAGGGGTTTGGGAAAAGTGCAATTGTGGCACTTCAGGATGTGTCCCAGTGGGTGCAGTGGTTTTTTCTGGGTTGACAGTTGGACTTAGTGACTTTAGTGACTTAGTGACTTTAAAGGTCTTTTCCAACTGTGACAATTCTGTGATTTTGTGATAGAGTAACTTCAGGTACTCTTCATAAGAACCTCTGGTCTCTGCTAGAATAAGGATTAAGTTACATAAAGGAAAAACTGTAACTTGGGATTTTTGAATTCTTGCACAATAGAGTACTTTGATGTGCACTTATTGCAAGTAAAACACCTCAGTAAAAGTCTTTGTGCTCCCAAATATATTTCCTTCCTTAATTTTCCTTAGCAGACAATAAGTGTTAATCATTCTTTATTTAACTTTTCATGGCTTTTTGACTAATTGGCATATAAACATTTTTATATATCAGCACAGAAGCTTCCTAATGACAAAGAAATACATTTTCAGATTCTTGCCTAACCTATCAAGCACTGTGATTTTCTAAACTCATTTCTTTCTTTGAAAGCTTAAGTCTTGGGATCTGACACGTTGGTAACATAAGATATGAGCTTTTATAGCTCTGACTACTAATTATTCTTTGTAATTATAGCCTCTTCCAACAATAACCATGATCATAAACTGGGTAATAGGGATAAAAAGGAAAGAAGTGCCTTCATCTACAGTGTAGATTAGAATATACTCACTTGATGGAAGTTGGTGAAAAAGAAATATCAATTTACAATAATGGACTTCTATTTTAAGAGAACTTCGGTATACCTTGGTCACAGGGTTGTTTTTTTGGTTGGTTTTTTTTTTTAAATTTTTGTTTCTGTTTAGGGTTTGGTTTTTTTCTCTTGTTCTCTCTGTAGCTTTATCAGGGAAAACATCAATGCTCTGTAATGGCAAATCAGACAGAGGAACTCTTTTAAATGGAATTCTTGACATATACAACACGACAGTTTTACTTTTCTTTCTGGTTATCAAGTGGCTAATTGGTTTGACATGTCAGAGAAAAGACAGCTCATGTTCATAGTAATTCATAGATCCATTTAAAACAGCAAATCCTTTTTATACCTACTACTGTGTAAGCCTATAATATTTTAGACTTGTTTAAGTGAATAATTTTTTTTCCTGATGGCAAGTCTGTTAATGCAATTGTTCCTGAATATCTTTGGCAGATGGATCTATGTCTCCATCTGGCTACATCATGTTCAGTCGTTTCCATGTTTGTAAACTTGTATTATATTTGACCAGACCAGAATTTATTTCTTACCTTTTAAACATTACTAATATAGATTTTGGCAACTTCAGGCTTGCTCCACATTACAGGTGAAGCCAATAGTTGGAAAATTTTGTAGCTTTATGTATAGTAACATAGTTAAGAAAGCGTGACAACTTGCTGTTGTTGACAGAGATAAGGCTTTGGGAAGGATTTGATACAATATTTTATGTTGCAATAATTATTCTTGTCTGAGTAGGGAAATTAGGCATGTTTAGACTGACATAGCTGAGGCTGATTTAATTAATACAACTAATCAGCTAGTATAGCTGGTTGAAATGTATAAATCTGTATTGAATTCACAAGAAAATATAAATCTGTGTGTATGTATTCATACATTTATATATAAATATTATTGTGATCTTTTCTTTCTCTGGACTTGACTAATAATTATACTGGTTGAAAATTTCTTTACAGACCAGGTTTAATTATCAGGCTTGTACTTGGAACAAAAATTTAGGATGAACTACATGCTGTGAAAAGGCACTTAATTCTCTATTGTCTTGCACTTAGTGTTATCTCTACACTACCATGTTTTACCATTCTTTCTGACTCATGTCAGAAGTAGCCAGAGTTTTAAGCAGGAGTTGTAACATTTCATGTTTCCCAACCACAAATGATGTTAAAGTGGTGTCAAGCACTCACACTGTATTGTGCAAACAGAAAAATGGCCATTCAGGTATAGCAAGAGATGCTCAGCAAAAAGAATTCAGCTCTTCAGGACAGTGCACAAGCCCAGAAACTCCACAGCAATTACAATTTGCAGAAATTATTGAACGTTGCAAAGATAAATTACCATGTCGCCTTGAGGCTCACTGTTAGGAAGGAATAAATAAGTAAGCAGTTGTCTCTTTTAATACTGTTTAGAAGTTATAAAGCCCTTTCACTTATGGCAAACTACATAATCAAAAATTTAGAGTGTTTAGCACCTACTGAATGAAATTGCAATGAGCATTTTATTGTGGACTAAAGAAACCAAACTGCAAAACACCATAATGCAAAACATTAATAGAAAAAAACCTATCAAATAACACGCTGAATTGAAATGTTCTTTGAATTTACGTTGTATTTTGCCTCTTGGGTAAGGTTAATATCAGAGATAAGAAGGATTTTTTTTTTTTTTAATTAATGTCTTACTCTTAAAAATTTTATGATCTGACTGAATCTATTCACTGTCTGAAAAAAAACTTTTGGAAGAAACTTTAAATTGTTCCTTTTTCTTTCACAAAATATCCTTGAGAAAATAGTTCTTTCTACCTGAGATACATTTTCATAAATAGTCACCAAAAAAACCAAACAAACAACCTAATGATGGTTTAAACTGATGAGGCATTCTATTTCTCAGTGATTTGGAGCATACAAATGCTCAGTTGTGATAGCCCAGTTGATATTGAATAATTTGTTCCAATGATTTATGTTCACACTCATACAAGCTACCCACAGTCATGGTTTTAAAGAGATGAAGTTTGGGATGAAAGAACAAATAACTTTTTAGAAAAATCCATATTTGATTTTTTTTTAGTGTAATTGACTATAAATGCTGCAAGTATTTCTTCTATGTGAAAAATTAGAGACCTAGCTCTACTGAAAAAAAAAAAAAGTCTATTTCAGTGATCCTTAAGCAGCTAAGTCTCACAGTGTTTGCTACTTTCCACTGTGCCATTTTGGTTTTGTTCCTAATCTGTGGTGCCTGTTACACCTGGGCACATCACCTCTCACACGCAGGGGAGGGGTACAACCAAGAGGAGAAGCAGCTTCATTAATGTCATATTTTTAATACCTCAGTCACTGAAACCTGCAGGGTAATGCTTTAAAATATCATTCTCAGACAAGGACAACCCATCTGAACCCCAGTGGAGGCTGCCTTTTATTTCATTACTTCAGTCTGTCTTGGAATCTGTTTTGGACAATGATTGCTTTTCCTAAGACATATAAGACAAATGTAAATAATTTTGCTGTCACAGCAGTTAACATGTGCTCCTAATTAATTCTTAAGCAGATAACCAGCTACAAGTGTGTTGTGAAACCAGATGGTCTAAGATTTCTGGCAGTGAAGGGTCTTTCATTGTAAATCCTGTGATGAAACCAGGTCTGTTCATAAGCATTCAGTGTATGTTCTAATTGAAAGTGAATCAAATAATTTTGAAAAATGAAAAATGGAGAAAAGCAGATTTCATTTTCCAAGCTTTTATTGACAAACAGGTCTGGGGCACAGAGAATCTAGGGGAACTAGCAATTCTTGTGGTCCCTCAGTATGAAATGAGTGTAAAGCTTTTCTTGCATACCATAAGACTCTTACATCTCCTTTTCAGGAATGCTAAATACATAATCAGCAATATTTTTCTAGATATTGTGCAAATGTAGCTAAAGATAATATTTCTGCCTTTGACTGAATCCACACACAACTGGTAGACCAATGATAGGAACAAATCCCTTTGTACGAATTTCTGGTAAGTAATTCTCTACAGAAACAGAGTATTTTTTGGAGAACATTTATCACTGATATGTGACCATTGCTTTACATTCAAAATGCAATTGTTTCTATTTTGCCACTTGTGGCAGTTTTGCCAACTGTGCACTTTTGCACAGTTTCAATTTTGCGAATTGTGCAATTCGCTTGTCCAGAAATTTACCTTGTGTGCAGTATCCCACTATCTTATTTCATCTTTTAATTTGAAAAGCTGGTTTGTCATCAATATTCTGCATCAAAAACACCCATTAGAAGAACATTATACCCTGTAAATACTCCTTATTATTTACACTTACTGAATAATTCTTTCCCTTTTCTGTGCATCTAAGGTTTTTTTTGTGTAGATGTAGCCTATCCTGGGAGTATGTGAATTAAGGAATATTCATGAAACCAGGGACAACATATTTGCTGCATTTTCAAGCACTGTTGTGATGCATTCTGTGACAGCATTGCAATGTTGCAATTGTCTGGTTTTATATACTCCAGTGAATCTTTAACACACATTATTTTCTGATTATGATATAAAGTGAAAGACATTTTGCTCTAGAGTAATCCCAAATAGCTCTGTGTGACAAACTTTAGGTGATCCTGTCCTGGCAGGGGGGTTGGGCTCAATGATCTCTTGAGGTACTTTTCAACCCCTAACATGCTGTGATTCCCCAATATTTATTATTTTTGAGTTTATAAGGAAGGTCTTTTTTCATTTGGTTTATTAGAAGCAAAGGACTTTTCTGGTAATTATTCTGGAGAGCAAATTAGTGAAAATGGATGAAGTTACTTTACCACAAGGCTAACATAAAAATAGAACTACCATTGCACAAATACATTATGTTACTATGACTTATACAGTTCAGTTAAAGTAATTAGTTTATTGTTCAAATAAAATTATCTGTTTGCAGCTGGTGAATCACATAATTTTTACATTAATCATTATTAATATTCTATCAGTCAGAGAGCACTAAAATAGAAGCCTAGCTATTAAAAAAGGTGTAATTTACAAGACAAGTGATGTTTCAATTGTCAGGGGCATTGCATAATGCTAAGGAAAGGCAAAGCTTGCTTCTTTTAAACTTGGCACCTCTACCAAAATGAGCAAGATCCCTAATACAGAGTGAAATGGCAGCAGTCTGTAATTTGAGTACATGGGTCCTAAACACCATATTCAGAGAATAGCATCCAAGTTATTTCTAGACTGTGAAGTTAATTTTGCACCAGGCAAAAAAAAGAAGGAAAATAATCAGTATTTATGGAAATAATTTTCTCATGATTACTGCCTTTCATTTAATCTCACAGATGTTGAATGTACAACGAAAAATATCTCTAGAGCAAGTTTGAGTTCAATTTGGAATTCACAATAACTGAGGGCTTGAAGTCTTTCATTTCTGAGATCCATGGTTTAGCTGCAGAGTTGTCCCCTGAGAGGATAACTGTCCTCCTGGGTAGCCTGACCACTGATATAACAAAACCAGAAACATTCCATTTTAAAAATAATGGCACTGAAAGATAAAAGCTTGGATGGAAAACTTAACTAAAACTAATTGTACCTGTCTCCTTTGTCTGATACAATTAATTTGCTGCTATAATAAAAATCACCTTTGTTGTAGTCAGTGACAAGAATTCTTTTTTATTATCTCAAAATAATATTTTAGGGAACATCTCTATGACTGAGTTCCAAACCAAAGCGTTCACCCCAAGGGGCGATTGCTCCATTGATCACCAGAACTCTGATTTCTGAGGCCATAGGTGTGAAGGACACCCTCACCCCTGAGACCAGGGCAGTCCCAGGAGCAGAACTGGAGCAGCACAGCAGATAGAAAGGCAAATCAGAGCAGGGCTTGAGCTCTTCAGGGATCTCTCTGCAGGAGCATGCACTACCTGAGCTGGCAGCTACAACTGGGAACTTGCCAAGTGTAAGGAGAGCTGTAGCTGAGAACAAAGTGATGTGTAAAAGGTGTCTCATTATTCAGAAAAATTAAACAAGAAAAAAAAAAAAAACACAAACAACTTTAAGAAAGAGTTTTCACACTTAAAAGACTGACATTGCCTGCAAATGCTGAAAGGGAGTGCTTGCTTTCTCAGTTCTCCATGCAAAATTCCTGCTGCAGCCACTGCTCTCATCCACAGAGAGGAGCTGGAGACCCATGGCAGAGGGGTGCAGAAGGTGCTGTTGCAAGGAGCTCAAAATAAAACTATTGTGTAGACCACAGTATTATCTGCAACTCTTTTCATGACTGCAGTAATGTTAATATCACATTATCAAAGTGCAGATTTTCCTCCCATTCAGAGGGCATAAAGCTTTTCAAGGGATTCAGAACTGACTCCACTGGCAGAACACCCACTCACAATGCTAACCTGAGTGAGGAGTGTTGACAGGAGCAGGTTGGTACAGAAATGACATAACAGCATAGCTGTGATCCAGAACTGGAGTGCAAAACACAGTGTTCCACATAGCTGCCCTGTCTTCCACCACAGCTAAATCTGCTCCTGATACCCCAGGGCTGGGAATCATTTTCTCTTTCTCCCTGAACTGAGCTCTGAATTCCTTCTATAAAATACAAATAATACTGTAAAAAAAAACCCCAAAACCCAACAAAACAACAAAAAACCCAGCCAACCAACAAACCCCAAACAAACAAACAAATAATTTAAAAAACCCCACCAAAACAAAACAAAAAACAAAAAAACCCCAAACAGTTCTGGTGAAGAGATGGATCCTTTTTCAACAGGTAAATGGACTTTTTTTCCATTGACTTCATTTTTTTTGCTCTTCTTTTCCTGGGTCTTCTGAATAGAATCATATGAGCAGTATCCCATCTCCAAACAGGAAATACCCTTTTGAAGAAGCTGGAATGCACCACCACTTGCAAGTGTAAAACTTATGAAAAAGGGACCAGATTGGTCTCAGTATATGGTATAGCTGCATATAAACAATGGGGATATAAAGTGGAGCTTGGAAAAAAGCACTGTTGTTTCAGCTTCCCCCTCTGAAAATGAGTTGGGCCACCTCAGTCATGCAGGCTAAGAAAGAACATCAGAGACTGGGGGCAGGAGAGCCTGGTGCTAGCAAAAAAATTAGGGTATCATTTACCCAGGGCTCCAGTAGCATGCTAGGTTTATGTGTAACTCACAGTTGTTGTTAAGGACATAGCAGCTAAATGTGTAGTTAAATGCTTGCTTGAAGTTTTAAAGTTTGCTTGGTGTCTCAGTCCTAAAGCTCAGCAGCACAACCTGGTTGTACTCTTCTGTCTTTCAGCCCAGAGACAGCTGAATTCACCAATTGCTCCTCGAGACACTCACACACTTCAGAACCCATCTACAATACTGGCTGGAAAACATCCAGGACCAGCTGAGCCAATAATGTGGAAGAAGTCACACAAGGAGGTATGACCTCTCTTTTCTCTCTTTCATCCTTCCCTACTCATTTCCTGTGTCTGTTAAAGCCTATGAGGAATCCCCCATAAAACAAAGAAAGGCTTCCTTAGCTTTATTAAAAACATGTATACTAATCTCATTATAAGTGTGAAGTTGCTATTCCCAGATAATTTTACACGATGTGCTCCTTGGAAGGGAAACAATTAATTGCTGAGCAAACCCAGTAGATGATCTGGAAGCAAATGAAATCTGTGCCCAGAGTGCTGACTCATGAGCAGCTGTGGCCTCTGTGCCATTCTGGCTGACCAAACACAAGCCCAAATCTGTTTGGAGTATTAATTAATTTGAAACTGTAATTTTTTACTATTCTTCATTACTCCCCCTCTAGTTCTCAGTTAAAAAACCCAATTATACCATGAGTCATTAACAGAAAAATGTAAACAGAAACATGATCCTCACCACACTTAAAAAAAAAATAAATAATCTTATCAGGCTGTTTGGCTGAGAGCCAAATGAGTAACTAGTAATGCAAACTAGTCTTTTAATCAATACTGAATATTGGCTGCTCAGTGGGTTCTAACCTGCATTTGCAGAACAGATCTGTCTCCTCTCAGCTAACCTGGGCCCTGATCATCTCTGGCACTGGGAGCTGCAGTACTGAAAATATCTGCATGTCTTTGCTGAGGAGACCCAGTGCTGCCCCAGTGCAAAAACTGTGTGAGGACCTGACAAAATCCTATTGTCTGATCCTAGCAGTTGTACATTACCATTATTTAGGCTGGAGAAAACACTGTGTTTTGGGTCATGGCATATGTGTCTTATTTAACCAACTTTCCCTGACAAAGTTGAAAAGAATTGTAGAGAATGAAGAAAGGAATTTACCTTGTCTTTAAGATGGGTAAATTTGAAAAACAGTGCTAAAGAGCTGGACACTTTTCAGCAGACAAATAGCTCAAAAAAACCCAAAACACTGCAGAAGCAAAAGTCTCTAAATTGATTTAATACTGGGAGAAAAAATTTATTCTCATATGACTCATATTCTAAACGTTCTCATTACTTAGGGAGATAGCAGTATGTTGTTAAATGACAGATTTTAGATAAATTCGTAGCTGCGTAGCACTTGAAGGAAACAGGGTCATAGAATGACAGACTGGTTTGGGTTGGAAGGGAGCTTAAAGCTCCCCCAGTTCCAGCCCCCTGCGTGGGCAGGGACCCCCCCACAGCCCAGGGTGCTCCCCAGATTTCTGGTAGCCCCTTCAGGTACTGGAAGGCCATTATAGGGGCTCCCCAGAGCCTTCTCTTCTCCAGACTGAAGAACCCCAACTCTCTCAGCCTGTGTTCATAGGAGAGATGCTCCAGCTCTCTGATCATCCTCGTGGCCCTCCTCTGAACACAGCCCAGGGCACTGTTGCCTTTTTCACATGTATGTCTTGTTTTATTTAATGTTCAGAATATGGAGGCACAGCTGCTGCAGTGCACTATGATGGGTCCTTCTTTCTTCTTATTTGTTTAATTTGAATTGCAAAAGTTGTGAAAGAATGAAAGGGGTTGAACTCTACGGGAAATTAAAAATATACAACTTTTGCTAAAAGAAAAAATTATAATAAACCTAAAGAACGAAGAAGGCCTAAAAGTAAAAATTCTAATCCACATCATATATTACAATATATTCAAAAGTAAAGTCATTATGATGTGACCAATGTATTAACTCCTAAAAACAAACATCACCCCTTTGTATCAACCTTCATGTACAGTACTAAGTCAGTATCAGCAATGGAGGATGGAGGTACACAGGTGAAATTCTGTCCATGTTTAAGTCACTGGCAATTCTTTGTGTGATGATTTGAGTTGAAAAACTGTTATTTAATAATGTCATCCACGATGTAATCTATCTAATACATTTTTTTCTATAAAACAAAAAATACACCTTAGTACTTGGAGAATTTACCATTTCCTGTATATAGAGAACTCAGCCACAAAATAAACCTGGGAACTTAATTGGTTCTTTATTTATATGAATTTATACTATTTTACCATGAGTTTTATTAAACTGTAAAAAGTGCCTTCAAGTCCATTTAAAGATATGTTAGCTTGGCTCTTATATAAAAAGACACAGCACTAGCAAAAGTTTCAGGGGAGCAGCATTCCATGACAAGGGGACAAATGAAGGGACCTGCTGGAGTGTCATCACCTCTAAATTCAACACATATCACATATCACAACACATATCACAAGGTGGGGGCATATATCTTCCTTTCATATTTGGAGGGTATTATAATATGATGTTCTAAAATGAAATAATAAACAGGCATTTATGGGAATTTGTGAAGTAGTCACAACTTGGCAAACTATTCAGAAGAATCAGCTCACTGAAACAAACTGTAAAGAACAACAGAAATCTTAATTAGGAAAAACCTGCCTCAGGCAACTGTTTTGGTTTTTGTTTTTCTTTTCTTCCTTGCGGCTTTGATCTATTGTAGTATCTTGACATGACTAATTTGACTATGTTTGCATTGTTTCATCATCTTTTTTTATACATTTCATTTCTTCCATAACAATATCACTTAATTCTTATTTCTTTAAAATTCACACTCTGCCCTCCATAACTGCTTATGCTAAATAAAAAATATCAGAAGGTGAGACTGTCAGGATACCTGAAATTAATTTTATTATTCATGTAGAGAAATAAGGAAATAGGAAGAATTGTCTCACAATTATGAATGGTAGAAGGTGATAGCCTACCCAGACAATACTTCTATTACACATTACTCTCATTTTTCTTCTCTATACTATTTTGTCTTGGGTCTGTTGACTGCACTTTTGGAGAGATACAAAACTGTTCTCCACAACTTCATGTACTGGGACACATACATTAAATTGAAATCCCAGGGGCTACTCTAAATTAGATAACAAAGGATAGTAAGCCCTGTCTGGTTCAAGTCAAGAAATACCAATTTCTTAACTTTTGTTGAAATTAAATATAGTTCTGCAATAAATTTAAAGACAGGGGTTTTTTGTTTTGTTTGCAGGTACATTTTCAGAACGAGGTATCCAGCTCAACTCAAAAAGCAGAGCCTGTCCTCTAATATTGTGCAGCTCATCACCGACAGAACTAAATGGCAAGTTACTGAAAATAGCTGTCATAGGACTGCCTTTATAGCAAGCTTTTGGTTTGAATGCCATCTAGAATTCTTAGCAATAATATCTTGAATGTGCTTTGATCTAAAATAGCAGAGCTCAATTGTGCTGTATGACCTTTGGAAAATAAAGATTTGCTGCTTACTTGTGGTTCTTGTTGCTGGCAATCTTTGCTTTGCTATCTCAGATCCACTGATATTGCATCAATAACTGTTTAAAGGTATACTTTATCTACACTTACACTTTCATGTTCCTCTTTCACTTACAAAGGACCAAACCTTTTTTTTCTTCACTACACTTCTACCTCATTTTTTTCTTCAGTCAACTTTCATTGCACTCAGTTGCGAGATAATTTTCAAAAGGAAGACAATTTTCAATCTCTTTAAAGGAAACAAAGCACAAGAGTAATAATATTCATCATCTGAGAGAACTTAGTTTTTTGGGAGAAAATAAAGCAAAGCAAGGATTCCAGAGGCCACTCCTGGCTGATGTAAGTCTCTGTTCAGGAGGAAATTGGTCAGTGTAACTGAAACCATGGACTCACGACTTTCATCTGGCATAGCAGCCTTTTTTAACAACTCAATTTTCTTGATAATGCAATAATTAAGAAAAATAAAATTGGGGTATTTCCTGTTGTTATGTTCATTCCTATTTATGACATTTTTTCTATGCTTCCTTTTTTTTTTTTTCCAGTAGGAAAAGCTACATGATTCATTATACAGGCAGTAGGGTGAATGAGTGAATTAGACATGCTTGAGATAGTAGTGATTCCATTCATTCCTGTTTGCATTAAAAATATTCCTAAATACAGACATTTTCTTCAACATCAGAGGTGTCTTCTCTTTATATGCACAAGGAAGGAAAAATTCTTGTATAATACACATGGCTTTGAATGGCTCCATTTAACATTAACCCATAGTGTCTTTCACTTTCTAAAGATTAATATTCTACTACTATACATAATACTATTTCTTTATTTCCCCAAGGAATCATTTCCTTTATTCTTTTGAATTGCTTTTTGTACAGCATTTCCTCATCTTACTGCCACCTGTCAAGACTGCACATAAAACAATATTTAGTAGGTATTTCTTGATGTGGTCACTACAGAAAGCAGCAGTAAATTCTCCCCAAACAAGAAAACAATTCCAGATTTGATATGTTGCCTTAACCAAGTAGTATTGCTCTGCTGCCTGCCATAAGGCTTTCCTGCTTTTGGCTGAAGGAAGAAAATACTTTGAGAATTAAATTCAGGTGTTCCATGGTAAGTCCCAGTACAGCTCCCAGAGGCAGCCAACAGATGCAGCTGTGTGCACAGCAGTTTCAGGGTTTTTGAGAGTTTCCTGAGATCTTGTCAAGCTTTCTGGGCATTTTGTCTGGGATCTGGGAACTCTTGGGAACCCCCTGAGGGTTTCTGCTGCTACCAGGTAAGTCTGAGGATACAGTCAGGGTATTTCTAGCAGCCCCTAACAAACTCTCTCATCTGTCTTTGGTCAGGACTCCCTGCAGCCTTTGTTTCATTCTGAGCTTGTAGAACAGCCAAGCAGTTTCTGCAGCAGGGTGCTGATGTGTTTAACCCTGGCTGGTAGTTAACACCACACAGACACTGCCTCGTTTTTATCTCCATGGAACTGGGAGAGAGAATTGGAAGGGCAAAAGTGAGAAGACTTGTGGTTTGAGATAAAGATAGTTGAAGAGGAAAGGCAAAAGTTTTTTGTGCAAGCACTATAAAATAAGGAGTTTTTCTACTGCTTCCCCCTGGCAGGCAGATGCTCATCCATCTCCAGGAGAGCAGAGCTCCATCGGGTATAGTGGTTGCTTGGGAAGACAAATGCCATCACTCTGAACATTCCCCCTTCTTCCTTCCTTCAGCTTTTTATTGCTGAGTGTGGCACCAGATGATCCTCTCCCAGCTGGGCCCCCTCTCAACTGCTTGTGCACCCCCAGCCTGCAGGTTGGTGGGGAGGTTTGAGAAGCAGGAAAATCCTGGGTGACTCTGTTGCACAGCAATAATGGAAACATTCCTGTATTTTCAAAACTGTTTTCAGCATAAATCCAAAACATAGCCCCATACCAGCAACTGTGAAAAAAATTCACTCTATCCCAGCCCAAACCAACAGAGGTGCAAAGGAGAGACTAGCAAGCTTTTTCTGTGCTGCATGTAAATCTTTAGTGATGGTGATCACAAAGCTGTTAAGTATTCCAGCCTTTTCCTCATCCATCCAGCAAGGGATGGAGAGTCATCCTGGCTCTTTTGTTATTGATGTATTTGTAAAAACTGTTGTCCTTTAGGGCAGCATCCAGACTGAGCTCCAGCTGGGCTTTTGCCTCCCTAATTTTTTCTCTACATCAGCTAACTAGATCCTTGTGCTCATCCCAAGATGCCTGCTCCTGTTCCTAAAATACTACTATAATTTATAGCAAATTGCCTTTACTATGAAGTGTTAAACATATGCACTGCATCTTCTCAGTTTTCAATGGAGCAGCTGAGCCAGATAATGGCTCTAGAATTGCTTTCCAGGGTTTTGCTTGGTGTCATGCTCCCATTTCACATGCCACACTTCCTGATTGTTCAAAATAAAAGTAGCCTTTCAAGCAGAAGGGAAAAATCTATGTCTGAATCAATTTCTGAATAAATTATACTCCCTTCAATGAAGACAACCTTTTTAGTTCATTTCTATAAATTCATATTGTTTCCCAGCACTTCTCAGGAAGCCTAACTACAGTAAGAGTTTCTGGCTATGCTTAGCTTTGTATAATTATTTCTCTTTTCTTCTGCTGCTTCAAAGAAACTGCTTAAAAATTCCCAGGTAAGCTTTCAAACAATTCACAAGATGAAAACTGCATTTCAGTAAAATTATAAAGATAATTATTTTGAACATATTTATCCAATATATAATGATTAAAATAACTTCTAAAGGCTCAGAACACTTAGCACAGCATTCATATCTGCCCTGTATAGAAAGGCTATGCATGTGCTGTTATCTAATCTTCTTTAGCCAAAGGAGATCAAAATATTTATAGCCTTAGGTATATAATCTAAGAGTGATTTTTTTAAAACATGTATTTAAATAGTTGCTAGACCTGGGAAATTATACTGTATTCCAAAATATGCTTTCAACGAAAATAACAAATAGAAGGAATGAAGAAAAGGTACAAATAAGATTTTTTTTAACATTTTTTTTTTCATTTTCCCTTTTAACAAAATATTAAATACTTTAAAACATAAATATATATTAAAGGCCAAACTTCTGTCTCAAGCTGTGCTCAGACAAATTTTTGGAGCCCAAGCTTTGTTCTTCAGTTTTATACAAAGAGTTATCAAAGCTTGTTTTTCAAGAAAACAGCTGTCTGTTTCTTGAAGTGTTAAGTTGGGACAATGAAAATTAGAACTAGGTCTTTCAACTTATGATTCTGCTTCCCACTTCAAATAAGTGCAGATTAACAGTTTTTATTCGCAGAAGTGAGACCATCAGGACAACATAGGATATGTTTGCTCAGGTGCTTTCAGATATTTTATTCAAGGCTCTACAGATTACTTCATGGCATAATATACTGTGATTATTAGTAACTTAATTATGACTGTGATTATTTTGAGATGACCGGATGCTTGCAATGCAACTGAAAACTGTAATTGTAGCTTTCTAAAACTTAGTTGCCCTATCCAAGGTATCTCCTTAGACTTCTCATAAGACAGAAATTTGAATGCAGTAATTTACTGCAGAAATGCTTTTCACTGTTATCATTTTACAAGACAGATGATTTATAATGGTGTGACATACTGGGAGGTAGTCTAGAGCAATAAAAAACCCTAAAATGATCTTCTGCTAAGAAAAATCCTCTGGCAGGAGTCATCTGTCTGCATAAACATTACGACTTGTCTCCTAATTCAAGCTAGGTGCCCAGATGTACCACAGAATCACACAGAACAGTCATGGTTGGAAAGGACCTCTGAGATCACTGAGTCCAACCAGACACACACAAAAACCCAAACCAAAACCCCTACAACCTCAGCCACCAGAGCATGCCCTGAAGTGCCACATTTCCCAAACCCCTCCAGGGCTGGTGACCCCACCACCCCCCTGGGCAGCTGTTCCAGTGCCTGACCACTCTTTCAGTACAGAAATTCTTCCTAATATCTAACCTAAACCTCCCCTGCTGCAACTTCAGACCATTTCCTCTGCTCCTGTCATTATCCACGTGGGAGAAGAGCCCAACACCCACCTCCCCACAACCTCCTTTCAGGGAGCTGGAGAGGGCAATGAGGTCTCCCCTCAGCCTCCTCTTCTCCAAACTCAACATTCCCACTTCCCTCATTCTCTCCCCACAGGACTTGTTCTCCATAGCACGTGTAAGTATCCTCTACCAAGTCTAACCCAGAGTTTTGTGGATGATAAGCTCTTTTGCATTTAAAACTTTTATTGGGGTAGAAAGTCCACACTGAGCTCTGTATGTATCAATAGTTCAACTGCCACATAAAAGTTAAAGGTTTCCCCCAGCCACAGCTGAGCCCAGTCATTTGCTGTCTGAAAGGTGTCAGGAGAAGCTCTCAGACTCTTGAAAGTGGGAGCAGAAAATCAGGTGGCAGAGCAGGAATGAAAATAGGAACTGAAAATGCTTTTCTTCAAAGACAGTTGACACGCAACTTTTATCTAGTTTATACATAACTGGATCTTTGAAGAGCTCAGATATTCCCTACCTAATTGGGTGCAAAGTTCATTCACAGTCCCTGACTATTCCAGAAGTTGATTATTTTTTTCTAACATTGATTTGTATCTAAAAGTGCTGCAGTGACTTTCCCAAAGGCAAGTTCCACCTTTCAGAGTACAGAACACTATTTTTTATTTGTAAAAGAATTAGGCTAAAATAACTTTTTACTCTTTGTCATTGTAAGATCTGGGTTGTTGTGGTTTTTTTTTTCCTCTAGTGAGATACCATTTGAATATCTTTTATTTCTGCAGTGCCATGGGGAACTGCTGGGATGAGATTGTGTTTTGCCATGTATTTTCCAGTTGAAAAACTGAAGTGGGCTGGCAAGTTTAATCTCTGGTGTGGAAAAGGACTTTAGTTCTGCTATAATAGTATTAAACTGCAGTTTTAGGTGTCATATAAGCAGCAAAATTTGAACTAGCATGTTCAATATATTAAGGAAGAAGAAATTCTTTTTTGAAGAAAAATAAGTTTTTTGGAGTCCCTCTGATACTCACACTTTGTAATATCTTTACTTTTTCTGTCCCTGACACCATAAAAATGAAAATGTACTTCCAGATTGAATGCTCACAGACACAAGAGAGAGATAACCTCCAAAAGCTTTTATGGTTATTCAAGAAAGACCTCTGCATAACCCTGTGATTATTTATAGGATTTGTTAATCCTCCATTTTGATGTGCACTTATCCTTGCTGAATAACAATATATTTGAGAAGGCAAATATAAGTCATTTGCCCAAATTCAGACACTATTGAAGTACAAATAAAAAACATTAACTCTATTCTCCTATAACCTTAGTCTATGGCTATAGAAAATGCTGTAAATTAAATATAAGTCCCATATGAAAATCTTTTATATTTCTCATTTTTAATGAAGAAAGCTGCTTACCTTACAGACTCACATTTTAGAGTTTTTGATTAATTTATAAAACTCACTTGTTCCCCTACGGTAAATATCAATGTTTGTTTAAGGAACCTTCCATTCAGGGTAAGTAAGTGGAGAGTCCCACTTCAAACCCACTCATTACTTATGATTAATTAGTGTGAAGAATAATGAGGTATCTTAAATGAGAAGAACAATAATTAAATTGATTGCATGAATTCTTGGATTAATAAAATCCAATCATTCTCATATGTAATTGCCCCAAATTTCATTTGTGTCTCATTTTTAATAAGTTTACCAATACTATCAGAAAGTAAACAAAACAAACTAATTATAAATGAATACAAAGTTTAATTAAATTACAAAACCCTGGCAAGACATCTTTGTGTACAAATTAGTTCAAAGTCTTTATTTATCCACAGAATACATTTAAAGCCAGAAGACACAACAATGCTCATTTGTGAGAGGATAATATGCAGAAAATGGGACAGCATCTTTCATGCCCATGAAGAGAACTAGAGGGTTCTGGGTTTGTACTGGGGCATATTTTTCAGATGGTGAGATCACAGAATTTTCACTTGTTATATGGGGAGCTATAGTTGGGTTTAGGTAAGATTGGTGCCCAGGAGAAAAAGCCAGTTTACAACATTCCAAGAAAGCGGGGGAATTCTTTATTTTGATGTCAAGAAGATTGATTAATTTATTACTCTTTTTTTTCTATAAGGGAACAGGTTCTCTTTGGTTAATCATCACTGGAGAATAAGATGAGAATTATCAAGAAAGAACTGTGTTCTTTCAAGAACTGTATATCAAGAACAGTCTAACCTGGAATGAAAAAATGTCTCAAAAAATGTGGGTATGAAAGACAAAAAACATAATCAGGTGTTTAGTGAGACTTAGTGAATACATGATTGTTAAAAGAGTAACACTGGTTTAGGGATAAGAAGATGGGTAAAACAATAGAGAATTTTCTATTTTTTTTTTTTAATTTTCAATTTTCATTTCGTTATCTATATACATTTTGAGAGAGATTAATAAGAACCTAACAAAATCATGCCGAGTGCTCCTCACAGCCCTCTTGTCCCAAGGCATCCCAGGGCTGGAGGTGAGGCTGACCTGGCTGTAGTTACCCACCTCCTCCTCCTTGCCCTTTTTGAAGACTGGGGTGACATTTGCTTTCCTCTCCTGTTCCCCATGACTTACCAAAGATGATGGGGAGCAGCCCAGCAGTGACTCCACCAGCTCCCCCAGCACCCATGGGTGCAGCCCATCAGGACCCATGGATTTATGGGTGTCCAGATTGCTTCACTGATCCCTAACCCACCCCTCATCACCCAAGACACACTCCTCCTTTGTCCTGACTTCCCCTGAGGCTTCAGGAGTCAAAATATCTATTAATTTATAGAAATGCTTATTCGGGAAAGAGGTGAATAATGTTGGGGTTTTTTTCACAAGCAACTACAAGAATAATTTACAAAATAAGACCTGGTGGTAATAGGAACCTTTAGTTACTGAGTGTTTGACAAGCAATCAATAATTATAATATAACTTGAGTTGACATTGGAAGATCTTGGGATTAGCATTGTCATAAACTGTAGGTAATTGTTCAGAGATGGGCTGTTTCTGATTTAATTTTGACCAAAAACTTTAGAATAACAACAGAAATGAATTTCAGTAGTGTTTCTGTTTCTAAGGAAAAGAAGTAGTGATAACAGTGAAATTAATACAATAGACCTGAGAAAAATCAGACCTGAGGGACCTTAGCAAACTGGCTGTTACAGATTTGAAAGACTATTCTAGAGAATAATCTTTCTATTGTAAGGCTGTAGCAGAGCTGACAGGTACTGAAAGAAACCACACTAATTCAAACGTGGTAAACTGCCTCATACCAGGAGAAAGAAAAGACTCCTAGTGAAAGCTCAATAGGGTTGTATCAGGAAATCTTGAATTTCCTAAAATTAAAAATCAAGGAAAGTCACACACAATGGAGAGAAAGCAGGGTTTAAAGAATTAACTCAGGCTTATAGGAATGAAATAGTAAAAAATGCAAAAAGCCTAAGATGTGAGTTTACATCCCACAAAGGACTTAAAAAAAACCTTAAAAATTTATAGAAAATAAATGTCTATTCCTAGATGAGGGGATGCAATTGCTGATAAAGAGAAGCCTTAAAATGTTCAACTCTTTGTTAACTTCTTGACAGAATAGGTTACTTGTTAACACAGAATTAATGGAATTAATTCTAGCAATGAAATAGAATGTTACAGGATGAAAATACTCCTTGATTTTTTGCCACATTTAAAACTCAGAAAAATGCAACAGCCTTTTACACATTTAAGAAGTTTCTTGCACTCACATGATTAAATACATACACATTTATGAAACTTAGTGCTGAATAAAAAAAAAAGAAATTGAGAATGAAGATATATCACCTTTTTTGAGAGGAAGAATATAAAACAAAGCATACATAGGTAGTTTTTGAAGGCACTGGATGGCAAAACCTCCCTAGGCTCTTTTGTCTTTTTAATGTCTTGTGGGTCTGCAAATATGTCTGATTAAAATAAAAATAGCTGGTCTGGAAATTGCCTGTTAAAACTCTCTGAGACTGTTCTCAGTGTAGTGTGATGAAAAACCACAGACAGCTTGGTTTTGTGTGTTCTTTCTTTTTTTGGTGCTTTATTAATCCACAGACTGTACACCATTATTTTGTTGTTTTGCCACTGCTGTTGTTCAAACACATTAATTCCTTTTTTTAGATTTACTTTCTGATAGAGAAATAGTGAGTTTCTAAAACTGAAACAATAATACAAGCTTAAGGTCTTATTGTGTGCACAGACCACAAGACAAAACATACTTAATGCTAAGTAGAGATGGTCTGACAGAAGATGCTATTGCTGCTAGGTTTAGTAAAATAAGCTTGACTTGCTGTCTTTATTATGACCAAGATCACATTCTTGTAATGATCCAAAATGACACGTGGAAAACCAGTGCTGAAATGGAGAGCTTGGAGACTCAACACTCAGCTCAGTAAAAACTCTCTCCTGATAAAAGCTCAGACCACATGTTCTCTTTTCTGTGTAGTCAGGTTGAAGGCACCTTTCCAGCTCTTTGAAGCAGTCCCCTTGGTTTCTTCTTCTCTGAGGCTGTGCCTTTGGTAGCTGTCATCTGCTCTGAATTCTCCACTGGGATAAAACTCTGGAGTCTGGGAACAAGAATCTGAGCAGAAGTAATTGCGCTGATTCATGAAACATTTTCAAAACAAAGCAGTGTTCATGAATGAACTGGAATATACAATACCAAGTTCTGCTGTTTGCATGACTTAGCCAAACATTACCTTGGTCTGGCTTAGCAAAGTTGTCTGCCCTGCTCACCCAGCTCTTCAGTTCTGTCTCTGATCTGCTGTAAAAGTCAAGAGCCAAGTTGCTCACAAGTGGCTCCCTGGCTCCTGGCTGTTAAAAGCATGATGTCCACTCAGTGCCCCCTGGACTGATGGAAAGCTCTTCAGTTCTATTCAGGGCAGACACATCACCTGCTATTGCTCTGCTCTTCACTTCTGTCAGCTCTCTTGAAAAAGGAAGGATTATTTTTCCAGGAAACATTGAAGTCTCTCAACTCTGGGGAGTCATTTTAGAGAGAGATGAGTACATGCAGATAATTAGCTTGTTCAGAAAAACATTGCAAATCATACATTTTCCCTACAGAGGGGAAGAAATAAATAACCTTTGTAGTGGAAAAAAATTAGAAATGATAATTCTAGAAGTTCAATCACTAAAGGAGATTATAGAAGTTTAAACACCAGACTATACTAAAACATCTTTGGCTTCTTGTTAATCCCTGGAACCTGAATGATGAGTTGGATAAGTAGCCAAATTTATTTTTATTTTGTATAATTTTCAGTTAAATCTAAATTTCTTGTATTTAACATGAGCAAAATCTTTAAAGTTATAGACAGAAAAAAATATGTTAAATTCACCAGTTATATATAGATAACATTCATACATCTCTTCTCTCTGTTTCTTTATAGGTTTACTTAGATGTGTCACAGATACATATTTTAATTCTTCTTCCAGCCCTTGAAACACACATTAAAACTAAAGTCCTGATGAAACACTGATGTGGTTACTATAAACTGTTCCTTTTTAGCATCGTGGTCCTTTGCTACATTTAAAAAAGTTTTCAGAATCAGTTGCTGTCACTTGCAGCAGTGAAAGTTATATTAAAATTTATCTGGTGTGCTTCTTTTACATGCTGTGAAAGAACTCGGTAAAATTTCAGCAAAATGTTTTGCTTGTTTTCTGTTGGACAGATATTGGTGACCTCTACAGAGAGAAAATCTAATTCAGTGTTCACTGACATCCATCACTTTGCCACAGTGAATTATTGGGGGTTAGTTCACAGCTGAATACTTCAGTGCAACTTAAACCCGTCATTTCAGTCTGAGTTACCCCACTGTGCTCATCCTAAATAGATGCAGACTCACAGAGGAGTAAAGAGTAGAAAAGAAGCATTTTTCCTCATTTAGTCCAGTCACAATTTCTGTAACAGCAAGGGCAAAAAGCCAAGTTAACATATAATTTAGCACTAAAAAGCATACACAAGGTGCTCTCACCCATGCTGCTTAAAGGTGAAAGACTCAGCATTCAGCTTTTAGAGCCCATGAACACATTGTTTAGAAGAGCAGCAGGGATGGTCCTGATGACTCTCTTACACTGTGCACACCAGATCTCATTGCTCACTGCAGAGGCTGCAGCTGAAGGGTTTCATGATACTTCAGAGATCTACGGTAAGGATAAACCATGCTAAATGCTGAGGTCTTGCTTAACTAGGGAGGCCGAAAGCTTCGTTATTGATGACACTGTACAAGCATTTGTCTGTGAGGAGATCACATCCTGTACCTGTCAAAAGCACTCACAGATCAGAACAGTCTCAGGGATAACTGCTGCCCAACTTATGAATTATCTGTGCACAAGTTTTGACTAAGACATCATATACGACAAGCCTGAAAAATGGTTATGTTTTGTTAAGAGGCAGAAACACAAAGTGCAGAGGCAACCAGGTACAGACAATCAGGTGTTGCCAATCCCCAGGAGGAAGGCATCAGCTCCTGTTCAGCCCACCTGTGCCCAGTTAGGGTTGGTCCCCACTGCACATCAGCAGAACTGGGGGACCAATAAAAGGTGAGCTTCCAAACCCATGGGGAGCTCACTCTGGAGCTGCCAGAGAAGAGGTTAGTTGGGTCCAGAGTGTTAGCACTGAGATAACTAACTGGATCCAAGATAACTCTTGGAGTACTGTTCTTACACCTTGGCAAGAACACCTACTGGACCTCAAAACACTGTGGTCCAGGAAAGGATTGTCTGACACAACAAAGAGACTACATACTTGTGTAGTAAAGTTCTCTCATATTAATAAGAGTCCCTCTGAAAGGTTTTCATAAGATTTCTGTATGTTCTTCATCTGAAAGAAATCAGGACCTCTTGCTTGTCCTTGACTTAATATCCTGGCTTTCTCACTCCCCTTAAAGTTTGCCTGTTTTCTTCCTTTGCTGTACCAAGGAAATATTTTTCTCTTAAACACACTTCTTCTCCTTGTTCTGCTCAACACATCAAAAATAGATATGCTAACAAATCTCTCCTTGCATTTAATGCTGCAGTGGCCTGTACTTTGAAGAGGAAGCCTCTTATGGGTTGCTTATGATCTATATTACGATAAAAGAAGAAAACAAGAAGGATACTGTGTGATTCAGGAAGTGGACAGCGTGTCTAGCTATCAGTGAAAGTGGTCAGAAATAGGTAGACATCAGTAAAATTGAACATTTTACTTCATAAAACAGCCGGTAGACAGAAAGCAAAATCCCATTCTTGGCAAGCAGTTTATTAGTGCCTGACTTCCAAAATATGATCCAATAATCAAACCAATAAAATTATAATGGTAAATGTAAACTAGACTCAACTTTTCTGACACTAACTGAAGAAGGGAAGTAGCAACATAAGAAAAAAAGAAAAAAAATGAGAACCCATGAATCCCTACATCTGTTTTGTAAGAATTGTCAGAAGGATCTTGAAGAATAAGTTTTCTGGCCACTTGAGAAGAGGTCAGTCATGTAGGAGAAGTTAACTGAAGGTCTGCCTCTGGATGTAAGACTTTTATTTAAACATGAATTAAGCTCTTGATTACTGAATCCGATCAAAGGAGTAATTGTGTACTCTAATGAGTTGGGAACACAGCTTGCTAAGAGTCTTTGTGCTTACTGTTCTCCAACAGCAAATATAAGCAGAAAATATTTTCAGTCCTAGAAGCAGACACTGACTGAAAAATATGCTGTTAATTTCTGAAAGTGCAGTTAGAAGAGACTAAACTTAACAGTAAAATTACTAAAAGAATATTGATCTTATCTTGGTTCAGACCAAGCAAGTCTTGTGGCAACACAGCACTTCAGAAGGAATTACACTGGGCAATGGGACTCATTTCAGAGTTGTCTTACAAGAGACTTGACAAAAAAACCCCCATGGTAACATCTGTTAAAAAAATCCTAGTCACTTAGGGTTTTTACATTTTCATTATTAAAACATATAAAATAATAAAGTAAAACATGGATTTATCTCCATGCCTGTTTTTATCTCTTTCTCTTTTTCCTAAAACACAGCTTCTAGTAGCCTTAATTCTGCCCCTCTTTCCGTTTTATTTTCTCTTTTAAATAGTTGGGGTTTTGTTAATCAAGTAAATAAATCTACACTGCATAATTGTGGCTCTTTCTTCTCTGATTTATAGCAGACCCGATAGTCACATGGATTTGAATTTTTATGATGGTCCAGGTATTGCAGAAAACAAGTCCAAGCCTATTTCAGTCAACTTGATTTTACTTGAATTTGCTGAAAGAGTAAATGAAAACTCCTGAGCAGAGGATGATACTGTATACTAGTGCTGAAAAGAACTAACAAATAACAGGATCCAATAATATGAAATCTTGTTTAAAATGTAAAAATTATGATACCAGCAAAACAGTCTCACATCACTAGTTCACTTTACGGAAGGAATAATATAAACACAAGTGTGCAAGTGTTACAGAGAGGACATCCTATTCTTGTCTAACATGAATAAAAACTGTACAAAAATTGGTATTTTTGAATGTCAGTACTACATTTTATTCTCAAGGTGACTCTAAGGATATTGATAACTAAAATATAGATTGTGAGAGAGGAAATAAAAGTCTCTCTTTCTTCAATCATGAATATTTAGAACACAAGGTTGGACCAGAGCTTAGAGCCCTACCTTATTTTTCTGCCAAAAGAATTTTTATTTTGTTGTTTATGTTAGATGCTTGTCTACCAACTTGTAAAATATTCCATTCACAGAGAGTTTGCAAATTTTTCAGAAATTTAGTTTTTCATATAAAAAGCCCTTCTACTAACCCCCCTCATTTGTTCTGCTTAGCAGCTCCCACTCTTTTGGTCTCTTCCTGAGCACTGTACTTACCAAATTTCTTTTCACACTCAGTCTAACCCTCTGTCCTCAATCACCTTTCTTAAAGTGCTTGTCCTAAAATCAGGAGTCCAGATGAGTTTTTATGAATATTCATGGAAACTGCACTTTGCTGCAAATCTGCCACATGCTCTTTCTAGCCACAAAAAAGCATAACCTTGTGGTCAGCTGATGGACAACTAAATCTCTCTCTGCAAAGCAGCTGCCCAGACAGCTGTTCTCATTTACTGCTTTCTCTTTACACACGAAGCCTTCCACTTTGTCACAGGAGGAAATGAGATTGATGTGATTTACTCTTTGCTAATCAGTATTTGCTGTCAATCATTTCCTTGTTTGATTTGAGGGAGTGTGTTTCTTTTTTGGATGTTTGTTGCAAAAAGTTGTAAAAAGAGTAGTAGTGTAGTGCTAAGCAGGAGCTATTTTTAATGAATGTTTGCTGTATGTCTTCATGTGAAGTCTTGTAGTACAGACACAAGAGCTTGGAGGGACAAAGCCCAGAATCCCCCTCTAAGGACACCAGCCAGATTCTGCACTTGCAGTAGAGGAATCAGTTAACTCTCTGTACATGCAAAATACTCTGCAAGCACAATAGACCCATGAAGGATTATTGCCCATTGAAACCCAATCCTACCCTCTTTGCACTATTTCAGTAAGAAACACAGATACAGCCAGTCACAACACTGAAAGAAACTGAGGCAAATACAGGCGTTTTTGGGGGGGGTCTGTTTTGTTTTTCCTGAGCAGCCTATGATGAAGCATATTAGAGTCATCTAACTTGAAAGAAGCCAACATATTTAAATAAGTTTTCATTTTTTCTTAGGAAAGTTGTATTTATTTGTGCCTGACATTACTTGTGCTTCCCACTCGTGCTGCTGCTTTCTGTGTGTGTGGCTAACATAGAAAGATATTAAAAGTGTTAGCTTGCTGGACTGCATATTATATTTTGTCTGGTGAGTGGATATTATCTTTGGGCAGATATTGGGGAAGTTTTTCTGTGGAATAGGAAAAGAGTAGGATTTAGATGTCTTTCCAGATTTATATTTTACATATTTTCCCAATTTTTACAAGCCCTACTCTTTAGTTCTGATGAGTATCTAGGGAGATTTGGAATTGCTTCGTTGCAGAACACCAAAAGAAGGGACAGTTTTTGATGATGATGTGGTTGACTCAAATTGAAGTTTGTTTCCTGAGATAAATAACCAGTTATTGGGCTATTGGGATCTGTGCTGGAATATATGTTGCTCAGTGTATTCAGTATGTTCTGGTAAAAGGGGCTAATAGTGAACTGAGAGTTATCTGATGATATAGAATGATTCAGACTAACTCAAACTAAAACTGACTGTCATGAGCTGGTCTTTTACTTGGCAGTAAAATGGGAAGTGAAATTCAGTGTCAATAAATACAAAATAAGGCACATAGGTGAAACCAATCCTGTACAGCTGTGAAGCTTTAGAAATGTTTTACTATTTTTTTTAATTGCCTCAGTGATTTGGTGAGTCACTCAGCTGAAAGTCTGTCAGTGCTCAAAAAAACCCAAACAGAACATTAGAAATTCTTAGTAAAGGAAACGAGAACTAAACAGCATAACTATACCTCTGAATGGAGCAAAATTTGGGGTATTGAATGCATTTCTTTCAAAATAGATAGAATAGAGCTAGAAAAATATACAGAAGGCCATGAAAATGCTGCCCTTATGGAAAGGCTGATGTATGAAGGAAGAGCTATTTAACTTTGAGGAAGAGATGAGGGGAGTGGGACAGTGGTCATCAAGAGCTTGGAAAAGCAGAAAATGTTTCTCCCCACACAGGAGCTGCAGGGAGGAGGAGGGGCAGGGACAAAAGTTTAATAATTCTTTAAGAGGCTTAAAGAAGATTTGATTTTCCCCTTCAATATGTAGTATTGATTGTTGTAAGTCACTGAAGCAAATATGGTGTTTACAATTATATGAGTGGCTTAAAACCCTAAATAGACAACTGCCTTGAAGGGAAGTGAGTAGGGATTATGATGTGCAACGGTTCATTGATAGGGATATGATCTCCCCTTCAGGAAAATCTGTATAAAACATATTTCTGGGAGATAGCAATTACCAGTTACACTCTTTGTGTAACTTTTTCTGAAACATCAGTACAAAAAATGGCAAGAGACAGACAGAAGTAGCCTTTTCCCTAGGCTTTTTCTACCAAATGTAACATTTATTTATTTATTTTGTTTCCAAATCTGAATCTGTTGCCCTGTGTTAAGAATTTATGGCCAGGTAGCAGTATGTTAAGAAAACAGTAGAGGGAGGTTTAGAGGGAAAATATATAGTATCATGTCATAGTTACCTGGAGGGGGTGGGGGGGAGAGAAGTGAAATTTGTTTTGTAACTTGGATTTTTGAGACCTCCAGGTATACTGTGATTGGTACTACTGACAAATAAAAATCAACCAAACTCAATTTGAGGTGGAGAGTTTAATGCATATAGTAAATCCTTAGGCTAGTACTAACAAGGAAAACTTATACCAATTGCTTCATTCTGGCTATACATAACTTTTTTTCCTGTGTTCTAACCAGCTTCATATTACACGGGAAATAATGGTTTTACTCTGTCAGAGCAATTGAAATATATTCCAGTCACTGCATATGTCACGAGGTCTGAGAACAACAGTACAACATCTGTGGTGGAGCTGAAAGAGTTTTGCAAAATCCTGCTTGGCCAGCAAGTGCTCTTTCTCCCTTTATAGCTACTAATCTCGTTCTTCAAATGCAGGGGGTGATATTAAGCAAAGACATTTCAGACTGAACACTTAGAAAAATTTCCCATGATGGTGACTCTGTTACCCTCCTGACAGAAATGTGAACTATGTAAAAAGATAGATTAGATGAAGGACTGGTAAATGTGTCCCATGAACATCCATCCAGCTCCCTGGTATTGAGAAAATCATTATACACCCTAAAGGATCTTTAAGTTTGATTTCTATGATCACAAGAAACCAGTGACATAAAAACCCCTGGCCACGAGGGATTTAAGCAGCTGAATCGACTGGAGGATTCAAACTGGCAGCCTGCTGCACAACCTTTCTGCTGGAGGGTCTCCGGTGAGGCCAATCAGCTGATAAGGGGGCAGCACCCAGCAGGGATTTAAGTAAGGCCACGAGGGATTTAAGTGACTGCTGGAAGCACCAGTGACCTGGAGCGTGGTGAGCAGGAGGTGGCAAACAGGAACGTGGCACGGCAGTGAGCGGGGCAGCTGGCGAGGCAGGACAAGCAGGAGGGGCACATCCAGCAATGGTTCCCCAAAAAGCAAAAGCTGTTGCTGTGAAGATGGAGTGTGTGTCCACACAGATGGAACCCCTGAAGGGGGACACCAAGATGAACATAACTGTCCAGGCCTCTGTCTGTGCAGTGTTTGAGCCTGGTGTTGGCATCTGAGGGCAGTGAGAATGGGGTCTGTGTGTGGTGTGAGCAGGTGAATGACTTGCTGTGCATGGTGGCAGAGCTCGAGGAGGAGGTGGAGAGACTCAGAGGTATTAGGGACAGTGAAAGGGAAATTGACTGGTGGAGTCACACCCTTTCAACCCCAAAAGAATAGCAAAAGGAGACAGTGACACTCGGCCCCTCCTGCCATCAGGCAGCTGACAAAAACCAGGGGGACGGGGGGGAATGGAAACAGGTCCCTCATCGGAGAGGTGCCCAGAAAGAACAGGTGGATATGAGCAGTCAGACCCTCCAGAAGAAGTATTTCCACAGAAAGAAACATTTGAAAACATTCCTCTACAATAAGGTAAACATTTGGATACAGTTACATCTAAGTCAAAATAGCCAACCATTGACTAAAAGTTAAAAAAAAAATATATCTTTTTTTAAGTTACAGGTTTTAATGCTTCTTAACTTTTTTGAAGTGGTTTATCAGAGACATTCTCGAGCCAGGTAAGAACAAGATCCATATCCGTGTGTTGAGAAGCAGCCCAGAAACATGAAGTTTCTTGAGGAGTCTGCAGCAAACATGTTTCAGTTATTTCTGACTTCAACTTCCCTAACCAGGAATATTCACATCCTTATACCAGGATACTGATAGCAAGTGAAAAAAAAGGCTTGTTGGGTATATGAATAAGTCTGTGGAATAATCTCACACGAGTCTGTGAAAGGCCTGAGCATGACATATATGTGGGAGGCCTTGTGAGTGCCAGACTATTTTTGTCCAATTAATGTTTTAATTTCACACAGAATTATCACCTCATGTTTTCACTTGGTTTGTTGTTCTTCTACACTGATTATTATGAACTGCAGAAGGAAATGATCTTTGATAGATGATTGCAATCAGGATGATAATATATAATTCTGATCTAATCAAGGGAGTTTGATTAATTTTTATGTTGAATTTAGAATAATTCTATGCTGGAAGAAAGAGCTGTTTGCTGTCATTCAGGATGGGTAATAATAAAGAGTGAGGGGAATGTTTATTTGTGAATCCTCCAAACACTGAGCTGTAACTATTCAAATGTTGTCTGGAAATGGTAAGTAAGACAAAATACTGCACAGTGAATTCCACATCAGTGATATTTGTGAGTACATACGTTGTATGCAATGCCTGTTTAGTATCTGAGATCTCAAAGATAACCTCTATTTGTGTGCTTTATTTCCTTAAAGACTTTTGAGGATATGATCAGCATCCTTTTTTCTCCTTTTCTTACTCCTATACTACCTATGGTGCAGTTCCCACAAAATCACACCAAGTGCAACACTGTGCAGTACCAAGCAATGTCTGTTACATTCTGTCTGCACAAGTGAGAATGATTTTTGACTGGAAGTCAGCTCCCTGTATTCATTTGTGAAGAGTTTTCTAAATTTCTGTAGGACTGGCAAAGGATGCAGTGTGTATGTCTTTAGCTGATCTTTTTGGCATGGTTCTGTAGTAGTCTGGCATAACCTCATGTTAGTTAACATGGTCTTTGTACTTCTTTAACAAACAGAACAACCACATGTAGCATGAGAGACCAAAAAACCAACTGTATTGGGCAATGCACACTGCATATGAACAAAAGGGTGTGTTAAAAAAGAGAGCTATGAAGTTATGATGGGCCACTGACTACCATTAAAAGCAAATCAGCTAATGCTGGCATTCATATTAAAAAAAAAAAAAAAAGCCCTTTCTGTGTTTCCTATTGCTAGCCAGGACAGAAGTAATTTTCTTTCCATTAATTTTACTACTCAGTTTAGTCTGTCATAAGTGGGTGCACAGAAATTAATGGCTTGTCTTTTCAGCTTATATTCCTTCCTGACCTCAGGTGCATGATGTGCTGATGGCAATAACCAGTATTCCTTTAAAATATATTTATAAAATATATAGTATAACCAGTTCAATTGAAACAAATGAGTAAAGTTTATAAGGGGGTTAAAAGCAAAGTTATTTAAGACATTAAATAACAGAAAAAAAAATATGGCCCGATAGGAAGGCACAAGGAAGTTGATCAATGTCTCTAAAATATGTGAATATTGATACGTGAAAACATTCTTTTGAAGACAAAATTAAAAAGCCAAACAGGTTTTTCTTTTCTTTTTTTAAAAAACAAAGGAATACCAGTATTGCTATAACTTAAAATAGGAGTATATTTGTAATGATAATTCTTAATATCATATTCCAAATTTAAACCTGGTTTAGGTGTGCAATTTAGAAGCATTGTATTCACTCTCTCAACAGCTGCTGATTTATATAAAATACAAAGAACCACAAACCACCACGTTCCCAGTATTTTTACACATTCTGTTACAGCAGGAACAGAAGGCTGCTCTGGCAAGAATATTTTCTGCTATTTGAGAATATTTGAGGAAGTTTGCATATTTGAGTTTCTTTTATATAAAAGCTATCAGCATATCATGTCTCTGACTGGCTATATAAAGTCATCTAAAAACATTAAAAGAAAAGGATGGTTTGTTTGTTTGTTTTCTTTCCAAGCAGCCTGCGTAATCAGATTCAGGTTCCTGGATTTCAGGGCAAGAGTGTTCATTTATTCATTCTTGCGTGCCCAATAACATTCTGAACTTCCATTTTTGCATTATGGATTTGAGTATTTTAAAGGAAAGAGAGTTTTATATGACATGGCAACAAAACAGCTCCCAATCCCTTCACTAATCCAGTGAGCTGCCCTGAACAGCACAGAAGGGAACACAAACATTTGCAGAGGTCTGCTAGATCTATAAGCTGCCCAATGATCATGGGAAGTTTTCTTCCATGAATGCCCAAATGAGTTATAAAAGAATACTGTGATACAGCTTTTATATAGAGTTGTATAGATCTCAGGTTTTTTTTCTTTTTCACCACTGCTGTTTCACTAAGCTGTGTTTCTCTGGCTCCTTTCCCTATAGGGGAGAGGAGGAAAGGGGTTAATAGAGAGCATCTGTCACTCATTTCATTATAAGAGACAGGAGTTAAACAGTGACATTTCCCAGGTGGGCACCTGCACAGCCTGTGTAAACAATCCTTTAATGTCAGCCCTCATGTAGGTGTTCTTACTGCATTTCTTTGAGTTAAAATGCATTAACTCTTTCACCATAATAGATTTTTGCTTCTTCAGGGGAAACAGACTGGAATTTTTGGCTTCAATGGAACAAACTGCATAATTCAGGACCAGACCTGATGCTTCCCATTCAGGTATTTCTATATGTTACAATATTGCAGTTGTGGAGCAGAAATTTTCCTTGTATGTATGAACTGGAAGATATGCTGGGGAAAAGGATAAAAAGTGGATTAGAAGGCATAGATGGGAGCTTCTCTGGGACTAACTATAGAATGCAACAATGCACTGCAAAACACACGTAGACATGTAAAGGCTGGGAATGCTTTGTGTCTGCTCTGGTATGCATTACCATCTGGTGTCCAGTGGAAGAATTGCAACATTTATATATAATTCAGACATCTACATAGACATATATGTATGTACATGTAACAGTCATGCTCATTTTTAATGCATTAACACCCAGTGTCTGATGCTAGACTTATATCATACCATGTAAGACTTGGGGTTCTCTGAAAGGAATTCTCTGTGGTGAGGAACTCACCTGGAGCCTTCAGCATGCTGCTTTAACTACAAATTAGTTCCTGAAACATTCAGCATAGTTGTTCAATTACAAGCTATTTGATTTTTTAAAAAATATATCAGACGTTTTTGTAAGTTGTCTTAACCTAATATTTCTTTAATGAAATATAGTGAACACTGACCCAGAACCACAAGGTTATGCTGTAGAGGTATTGAACTGGAGCACAAAAATTGTGGACTTTGATCTTCTGTTTCTTGATGTACTTTCTGCTCTTTTCTACCAGAGCCAGTAGCTGCACTCTTCTAGATAGATGCTATTTAGGAAGGTCCTTAGCTATTTTCTAGTTGATATTCTTGTTCTGAAATCATTCATATTGATTTGTGGTGTAGCTAATTTCTGGGTTCTAATGGCTTATATTCATTATAAATATGACCAGTGAAACTCAGGAACTTGCATTTCACATGATAGATATCTATCAGTTCATTTAAAGGAGTTTTTCCATTGACTTTCAAACTATGTAAGAGAAACTTTATTAATGAGGTGGTACCTGAGAATGAAACTAAGAAAATACTATTTTTCTCCAGGAAATATCAATCATGTGACTGTTTGACAGTGTACTACTCAGCAGGGTCAAAAAACTTTCTACCAGAATTTCTAGCTGAGAACAAAACTGAAAGGAGAAGCTGCATAGACAATAGTTCTGGCAGATATCTACAAATCTGAACATTTATAAGAGGAAAAACACTCCCATAAATCAGTATCAGTAGTGGCACGGAGGTCCATGGTTCAAGTGCAATAATGTAGAAATCAAGGTTAGTTTGGGAGTGAAGGAGACTGTCTTTAAAGACTGAATTTACAAGTAAATGTCACTGGGAACTAATATTGCAATCACATTAAGTCCAAATTAATTAATCTTGATTAATGTTGTTATGACAAACACCAAAGACATTAATAATGATTAACCTCTTTATGGCAGCATCTTGCTGACTGGAATATTATTTTGTAAAACTGACACTAGCAGTGTGCATCTTTGCACTTTATGTAAACCTGGATGCAGAATGATTTACAGGATGATTGCTGTGTCTCCAAGAGGAAGGCTTCAGGAGCTTGGCTGCTGATGGGAAATTCCCTGGCACAGAGAACAAGAAGCTTAGTGAGTGCCACACCAGTTTGTTCAGGTTGTAAGCTTGTGTTATTATTCTGTTATTGTAGTTTTGTTATAAATTCATACAATATTTATACATTTTTAATTTTGTTATTATATTTTTCTTCTTGAATATAGACTAACTATGGAAGGGTGATGGGCTTACCTACTTTGGGCATGTTTTTTGAGAGTCATGAAAAAAAAAAGTGAAAAGTTTAACTACTTTTCAAATGCTTCACTTAGTAGAGGTGCAGATAATGAGCTTTTTTAGTTATAGTAATACTTAGAATACCTAGTTATAGAATACCTAGAAGATGACTGCTTCTGTTTTCTGAGATTGCACAATATTGATTTAAACTCCATTAACACATTTCCTATAGAAATTATTTCTTTATCTAATAGAAATTAGTATGAGACATGATTTGTCTAAAATGAATAAATTTAAAAAAATATTTTCCTTTCTGTTCTTTTAAAATAAATTTTATAATGATTTGACATAGGAACAAACTTTATTATGAATGAATAATGAATAACTCAAGAAAAGCTAACAAGTGGCTGACAACTATGCAGGTGAAATCTAACAGCAGAATTGGAACTTTTGGGTGCCAGACTTTCTTGTTTCCTTCAGCTTTACTCAGAAGCCTAATATTAGTAGACCAAACTTGTAAGCACAATAGTGCTAATGCAGCTACCATCAAAAAATTATATGGTGGGCGGAGGGGCCAAGAAGTTCAGATAAGGTTGAGAGGTTTGAGCATATTTGGTTTATAGAGGAGGAGGCTGAGAGGAGACCTTGTTGCTCTCCCTAACTCCCTGAAGGAGGGTGTAGGGAGGTGGAGGTTGGTATTTCAGTGTTGTGATGGGGGAGGAAGTGGTCTCAGGTTGCCCTAGGGAGGGATCAGATGGGATATTAGGAGAAGTTTCTTCACTGATAGAATGGTCACTGATGGGAAGAGGCTGCCTGGTGGAGTCACCATTCCTGGAGGTGTTCACAGAATGCATTGCCATGGGGCTCAGGGACATCTCTGGGTTGCCAGAGCAGTGTGGAACTGACACTGGGATTTGATCTTAGAAATCTTTCCCAGCGTTAATGGCTCCATGGACAATTTGGAATAGTTCTGTAAGAATAAAATTGTTGGTGATAAGAAGCTGGCAAGCATTTTGGGCAGGATTCACTCCAGATTTGCTGCAGTAATTTGTAGGAAATGAAGCTTGGACTGTAGAGACACTTTGTGGCTCTGATAAAGACATGGGATTAAAAAAAATAATCTCACACTTTCTACTCCCTCAGTAGCTCCTAGATAATTACAACCATTAAAGATTTAATATTATAATAATGTAAATCTTCTTAAGACTTTTCAATTACATACAAGAGAGTGAATGTATCCTTACACATAGGGTATTCCAAAGCTGCTTTTTATCAGCTTTGCTTTGTAAACGAACAGCTAAATTACCTCTTTTCTCCCTATTTCCTGATGTTTTGATTAATTTTGTTGGTAATATCTTGATTCTTTTCTCAAATTAGACTACTATAAGCTCTTCTCCTTTTGATAGTTTTTAGGTCTTTTTAATAAAGTTTGAAGACTATTCTAGCCTACCTGTTTCTTAAAAATACATACATATACCCCTTAAATTGCAGAGGAAGCTGTAAATGGCTTAGACAGCATTTCACAAAATCAAAACACTTTCTGTGTATGTTTTACTATGTCAGATGTTCACCTCTTTAATCTTAGAGCTCTTTGTTTAGTGTGCTTGTTTCCCATAATTTTCATTGAATCATCATTATTTAGTGAATTATTATACTGAAAACTAAAAAGGCAAGAAAAAAGTGCTGGTTTTACAGTTATTGATTGCAGATTTGCTGTGTCTTACTTCTGAGCTAAACAATTTTTTTTAACCAACAACTGATTCATTGAAGGAACTGGAAGTGCGTGGTGTTTAAAATTGTGACTACTGGTCAAATTCAGGGGAAAAAAATTAGATTACAGAATGAAGGGAGATTTTTGACCCATTTTTAGTTTTTTTCTGGAAAGCTTTCAAGTTCAAATGAATCTAAATGTGACATAACAAGAATAAAAAGTATGGTCCTGTGAGTCTGAAAGCTAATTTAACCTGAATATATATAATTTAACCTGAAATTTGGAAGGGACATATTATTGTAAGAAAATAAATCAATTTCATTAAGACTTATTTTGAGAACATACCATGTATAGATCAAAAATAAAAGTTTATTTGCATATTTTATCTTGGACACAGAGCACCCTTCACGTTCCCCTCTTTAGTGGGGACTGATAGGAAGGATGCCAGCTCCATGAAGCACTTTTACCTTTACCTCACACACATCTTAGCCTCATATATGAAACATAGGTCTACTTGGGTATGGATAACTGCAAATAAATCTGCATGTGAAACTGTAAAAATGAAACCAAGGACATTCCAGCTGCATGCTCATAACTTTCTATTTATGTGTTTTGCCTCCCAGCTGAATTTCCAAGGTACAAATTTTCACTCCTTTTGAGCTCTCTGTGTACCCTGGTTCTACATTCTTACCTTATCTATAGAAACTAAAGGCATAGGTGAACAGTGCAATTGTATTTCTTTTAGTTCCCCTTTTACATTTTTGTTGAGTATGTACTATCCATCTATTATTTTCATTAAATCTGTATGAGGATTTTCAATATTCTCTCCAACAGATCAAATTAATAAATTCTTGTGAGGTTGGCTTCCTCAGATCATAATTTACTGGTTTTATTATACCACTCCAGACCTCTCACAGGCTAGTGGGAAAATTGTTGAAATTCAAATTCATACATTTATAATTATTTTTCTGTCTAAGCCAAATCTGAAATTGCAGGGTAGGAATTTACTTTTGCTATTCATGAGAATTATGGAGTTGGAGATTTAAAAATATGCTGTCTAAAAATAAGCTCATTGTTTACATTTCTGTGGTCAGTGCAGAGACATTTAATGAACTTGCTATATAATGAAATATAGCAAGATTCTTTTAGAGTGTAATGAAATATAGCAAGACTGAGCAGATTTTCCTATCAGGTTTAAATGTTACTGTAATTTCTCTAATTATTGTTTGAATACGTGTTGGGTTTTTTCCCCCTGAAGAAAAGCAGTATTTTAAAAATCCCCAAATAACTTTTGTCTCTCTAGAAGAAACCTGATTCTCTTATGGAATGGTTTGTGATTTTAAGTGTGTCTGTCTACCATAATTATAGTGTATTTGTTACCTCTTGTTAGTTGTGATAGGATGAGATAAAGAAGAACTGACTTGGCAAAATGTTTAGCATCATACATAAAAATTAACTACTTTATGATTACTAGTCCCACTCTGCTTTCAGAAAAATTCATGAAATAAAAACACTGTGAAAGTTAATACAGTTAAAGTTTGAAGCTTAGTTTTATTTCAGTGCTCACTAATCTTTCCCCAAATACAATAACACAAAAACTTATTACATGGCAGCTTCTGATAAAACCAGGCTGTTATTTCATTTTGGATGCTGTTTATAATTAAATTTCAACATCTTTACTGAAGCTCTGGTTTATATATGATAATATCAGGTGAGAAATCCAATTTTGTTAGGAAAAGTTTTCCTTGGAAATTGAATATAGTGAGGTTGGCAGCTCCTCAAATGATGCAGGAAAAGATGCTACGTAGGCTCTTTTGAAGAGCTAGACAAAGCTTGACATTTAGCCAGGACCTTGTTTCCTAAGGCCTACTGAACTGCTGAAAGATGTAGCTGCAAACAAACAAAGTATCACACTGTTTTATTGTATTAAATCCAGGGTGTATTTACATTTCTTAGACCATTTTGGAGGCAAGTATGAAGTTCAATAACTTATGGTACTTCTTATTTCTGCCTGCAATATTTTCTATCGTAGCGAAAGGATAAGTTTTCAGTAGCTATTATAGCAAGTTTTCTTGCAAAAGAATCTAAATATACTTCCAGAACAAGCAGTCCCATCAGCTCTTTCCATTTGCTGCAAAGTGAACTTCTAGATAAAATCTCTTTAGGCAGATAACTTGAAGTCTAGAAGAAAATTGTGCACTTTTCTTACTTACGTCCTAGAAGTAACACCTTATGTTCTACTTCTAAAATTCTGTCTATGCCAATAGTTGCATGGCATAGAAAAACCCAGCATCTGTGGAAAACATTAAAGTATCCAGCTGCTTTTCTTTATATACTGGATGCAATTAAAAATCATGATAAAGAGAATAGAGAATCATGTAAGTACTGCAGATGAAATGCTATAGCACAAAGACAGCTAGGTTAGTAAAAATGATCATCTTTCTCATCTCACTTGTAAAAATAACTGACATAAATGGGTGAGGAGTCTTCACACATTCTCTTCTCTTGACTTCCCTCTCTGTGAAGTAGCAGTAATAAAACTTTACTCCACAAAAGGAATAACATCAATTAATTTGCCTTTATCATGGTTTCAGAGCATACTGTCACAGGGACTACAGGAAAACCTGTGAGTAAATTAAACTCCTCACCTTTGTTTCTCAAAAGCCACAGTCATCAGACAGTAAAAACCTGTCAGTTCTTTCTCAGTGCCATCTAACCAGGTAAGATTCTCTGAAGAACCTCCCAGAAGAAACAACATTTATCAAATTGTACTTTTTATATGTATAATATATATGGCCTTAGATTGGCCATCCGTTTCTGGATGCTTTGACAAGTCCTCTTGATGGACTTGTTCCCTTTAATATAAATGACTGAAGGTGCAAGCTAGCTATGTCTCATGTTTGTATTTCTGCAATTTATTCTTTTTTTCATGCTTTCACAACCAAAATCTTATGTATAAAACTATCACTGCATACAGCTTCTCTCCTGAAGGTGATTTGTAACCCCAGGCAAAAAAGGAAAAAAACAATAATATACATATTTGTTCATTTTGGATGTGGGAAATCTTCTTTTTGTACTTTCAGATATCTATCTTTAATCTTCAGATGTATATTAATACATTTTCTTATTACTAATTTACCTCAACAAATCCAATGATTATCCCTGCAGAGAGCCATTTATTAATAATTGAAGTCCACTTTTGTTCACCTTGGACCTTTTCATGTAAGGTGTTTGCAATGAACACTGCAAGACAGCAAATTCTGAAGTTGGATTAATTCTAGTCACCTTTTCTGTAACTGCAGACTAATCCGTGCAAATTTTGACTCACTAGACTGGAGGCTCTTTTTTTTTTTTTTTTCCCTCTTTAATAACCTGTCCTGCTAGCTATATAGTCAGAATGTAGCCTTTGAGATCTTTTAACCCTTCAGTTTTGATCATTTGGGATTGTACACTCAGGTTATCTCCCAAGAATTTAAGCCTGGTTAGTTAATCCAAGTGGTGAATAACAGGTGCACTTCTTGTGGATTTGCTATGGATTGTTTTACTTTCTAATGGATTTTTGGGTCCATGAGCACTGCTTGGCAGACATACATAATCATGTATCAATGGATTATAGTAGTCTGTTAGTAGATAATGTATAGTGGTGTGATAATAGATTAAAAAACAGGTGAGGTGAAGGACATTTACAATTGCTCCACTGCAGCATTTAAATGATTTTGTAAATATAGTCTTCACACCTTTTGAATATATACTGATTTTTAAATTTTTTTTTTAAATTATAACAAACCAAATATTTGCTCAACAAAAGTCATTAGGCAAATCTTAAAACTACCAAAAAACACAGGCAAAATTATTTACATATTGCAATAAATTAACAAACTTTATGTACCACAAAGTTCAGTGCATTAGGCTTTTTGTTAAATTCTAGGTTTGGGGCATTTCTGGTAAGAGTTGGGAATAGAAAGTCAAGACCATTTCCCTAATTATGAATCATTAGAACATCTTGAAATACTAAAAGTAAAATAAAATACTACTGCTGCTGAACATGATCTTCCAAATCTTTTAGATTTTTTCTGAAGCTTGAGTGAATGGCTTTGTTTCCCTTCCACAGGCTAGAGGAAACAGTTATGATTAATAGATCTTCTGTGGCTCCCTGCAGCTTCATGTAGCATTCCAGGAAAAAAAAAAAAATTAAAAAAATCTAAATGCCTGAGGTGATGTGGAAAATAAGATCCTTTGAGGGGAGCAAATGAGCTCAGTATTAATTCAGCAAAGCTGTGTCTGACTGGAGTGGAACAAGCAACAAGGGAGAATGCAAAGATGAGAGAAAGAGTATTAAAGATTTTAGTATTTTATTCCCATTCTGTCTTCTATGACTTCTGAATTTGCATCTCTTTCTCTCTTACATATGGGTGTGTGGTGGGGGGGATATATGAGGATTTTTATGCGTGAGGATTTTTTTTGCTTTTTAAAAGATCATTACATTTTTGTTGCAATTTTTTTTTGGACAGCTATCAGCTTGATGCACCAACTGGTAAAGACCAAGTGTGAACTTGCTTGCCAACAGAGCTTATGTATTTCTGTCAATTTTTGCCTGGTGAAAACACTCCTTTCTGCAGCAGCCAGAAACAGAGAGAACAGAAGCCAAGAATCAGTGATCAGATCTCTCTTTCCAAATTGGATCATGTTGTGCATTCAGAACCTAGAAAGGAGGCAGTTGATGTATCTCAATTTAAAAAAGACAATGAGATTGAATTGAATTACTTTACTTTTATTTTTCATTACTGGAGGGTTTATAAGCAGAAGACAAATTTCATTGTTATGAGCACAATGCCAAGCAAATAATGATGTGAAAATACTGATTTTTTTTTTCCTTTGGCTCACAGCAAACCATAGAGATTAGATCAAAAGTTTTGACATGCCAACATCTGAAAGTTGGTAAATATTCTCACATTATTAGCATGGCATAGACTGAAGCAAGTGCCACCTAAATGTAAAAACAGCAAATTAAGTCCTGCTATGTCCTTTCTGTCAACCTGTATGTTGCCACGTTAAACAAACAAAATTCTTCCAGTTGCCACTTCTGTAACGGTTTCTACAGCAGTCCTGCCTCATACCTATTTTATTTCAAATTCACCTTTCTATACTACAGTTGATCAAAATATTGCAATACTACTCAAACTTCTGATTTAAATACTTTACCAGTACATCCCATTAAAAAAAAAAAAAAATCTTCTTTATTATACTAACAACTCAACATCTCTGTGTATTAAAAAGTACCATTTAGCCATTTCCTGATGAGATCTGAAGTAGTGTCAGACCTTTTAATGAAAAGATATGCTGCCTTGCATATAATGGAATTCAGCTCTATCTCTTTTACTTTCAGGTTACTCATTGCTTCCTCTATTCATTTCTATTCATTTCACATGGGTGATGCCACCAATATATTTATTCACTATTTTTACACTAACCCGTTCTTAGGGTTGTAGTTTGTAAGTGAAATTACATAAAGTTAATTACAGTACAAAACTACAACCACTTCTTTACTGAAGAACTGATGTCTGTAGTACTGTCTCAGTATAAAAAATCAGGAGTAGCAAAACATGTTGAGAACTATTTTTACTGACTCTGATAAAGCAAAATAATTCCAGTGCCTGCTGTGCCTAGGGGAGTACATTAATGGCTGGCAACACACACAGAACTTTTTTCCTCCATTCACTCATTGTTGGAAAGAACAGGGGAAAGGAAGTGGGACACAGAATAGAAAAATGAGCCCATAACTAAACCTACCTCTGTTGCTTTTTTTTTTTTTCTCTTTCAAAAGCTGAACAATATTGAACAAGTTCTTATATTTATAATGGACTGGACCTAATAATTTTCTCTGAAAATTCTCACTACCATTTGTTTTAATTCTTGTTACCATTTGTTTGCTTGAAACAAACCAAAGCAGTTTGAGCTCGGACCTTGCAGGGCAAGTGCAAGAGGCAATGCAGAGCAGTTGGTGTGCTGCAAATGTCATGAGAGCTTTGGTTTTCCAACCCCCTGTACATTGCTTTCATATTAAGCCAGCATTTTATTACGTGTTGAACTCAAGATCTGGAAAATGGATAATATGTTGGACAAAATACCTGATCTGATCTTTATTGCCTTCGAGTTGACAAGAGAGAGCACCTGAACTTTTATAATACAATTTGCATTCTGAATTTTTTTTGTGAAAACAGTGATTAATTCAAAGTTATTTCTTACTAAACACCATACTATGATAAGAATATCAAGGGATCACTCTAATACTGCATTGCCTTTGTGTTTTGCTAACTCCAGAATACATTTTAAAATGAGATTTCATGCGTCCAATTTTTGTGGTTTGAAAATCTCAGTGACAGAAATACTGACAAAAAAAAGGTATGCCACATATATCTCCAGGTGTTATATGGAAAGAAAGTTGGATGCTTTGTCTCAAAACATACCTGTTTGTGAATGGAGACCCTTAGTGTTTAAAATATGCACTGGAGTAATGGGATCTGCAAATTATATAGATTTAAACCACAGTTTGTTATATTTTAGATGAGTAACCTGACTGTGACTGGCTGTTTGGGTTTAAGTACATCCTTTAATGCATTTTTTGATGAAAAACAGTTCACCATATAAAGACTATTGATGCAGACCAGGAAAAATAAATAAAGCAACCTTAAATACCCTAAAAATATTTTAGGAAAATAAAATTATTTTCTACATATTTTCTTATCATGCTGCTTCTTATTACCCTAACAGATGCCTCAAAAGATTGTTACTTCAGAACTCAGAATTCAGCTTGTCTCAGGCATGCCTTTGCTATTCAGTAGGTGCTGTAACAGATGGGCACAGTGCCAGACTGCAGTGCAGGAAGCAATACGACAGAAAAAACAATATCAGGCCAGATATTCAAACATAGAAAGTTCAGGATATTTACTGAAATGACATCCTATTCATACTGTCTCTAACCACAAAATACATAGCACCTGGAGGAGGAAAGGACAGAAGTGAATTTATTGACCTTTAACCTGGTGTCAAGAAGTGGTTTCTTTCAATATGTAAATTTTCACAAATTCCCTTTAGGAATTATATGCATCAGATCACTGGTGTCAATGACCATAATATGAGAAACCTTATGTCCTTATAATGTTAGTTTATATGTTTAATGAAAAAATATTCACTTCTATTACATTTTCCTCCTCCTATTTCTTCCTCCTTCCCATTTAATCTTATCTCTAAGACTAAATAAAATACTTCATTGGCATTCCACTTATAAAAATACTCTGCAAATATAATTTATTGCTACATAGAGTGAAATTGGATTGCCCAAATGCTTCACTGAATAAGAGAGAATTTGATTAAAGTTACTTCTTTTTTAATATGGAAATTTTTGTTTTCTGTTACAATTGTATTATCTAGTAAATTGTAACACACCCATAGAAAAGTGGATGCAATTACTAGGTCTTCTATATGAAAGTTTTTCATCTCAACAGCTGGCACATAGTATTCAGGCTGTCATCAAACACTTTCCATGGCTTTTTCAGCCTTGTAGAAGGAAGAAAAGAAATGAAAATATATTACATAAGAGCAAACATATGAACAAGTGAATAAAATAATGCTTTTAGCAATATTTGTATATGTAGGACATCATGACAGCCAAAGCTGAAGGAAACAGAACTGTAATTCAAAATTTCAGTGGATTTGAAAAGGAAAAACCCATAAATACCTAACATACCTATTGTATTCTAAAGGTATTTTTAAAATGTATTTCATTATTTCTTTTGTGCATACTTATCATGTGTGTAGAAATGACCTGTAAAGGTATAATATGATAAAATTTAATTTTCCTTAGAAAAGTTGCTTTGGAATGAAAAATTGAAATAATTTATTATGAGAGACAAAACATACTGGTCTCATAGAGCATTGTTTACCAGAAGTTGTTAATTGTTGTTCTTAATACAGTTCTAAAAAAATTATAATAAACAACTGATAGCACAAAATTAGTTTTTATTAAACTGTTATTGGAAAAAATATCTATTCACTGTAATGACAGAAATGTCATCAAAAACTTTAAAACATCCAAGACAGCTTTCCATACAGTACACTGGAAAAGAGTATACTTAATTTAATTCTTGCCTCTTATGAAAACAAAATTTCTCAAAGGGGACATGAATGTATGTAGAACATGGCATTTTTGCAGGAAGTGGCCAAAGCCTCACTATTCAGACTAAGGATTGATCTGAACTGCTCTGCGTTTATGAGAAAAAGACTTAGAATCCCAGAATCCCAGAATGGTTTGGGGTGGAGGAGATTCCAACAGGTGCACGTCCCTTCCCTGTCCCTCAAGAGCTGGACGTAGTAAACTGCTAGTTAGAAACTTTCTTCTAATTTCACCCTAAAAGTATTAACATAATTTGTGCTGGTGCCAGCAGTGTCTTTCAGCTTTGGTGTTATTTCCATCAGATGCTGCTTTGGAAGAGATTGTTAGAGTTCCTTTAATTACATTAAAAATGCTTCAAATAACTTTTTTTCCTTCTGCTCCCTAATTTTCAAGGAGAAACACACACATAAAAAAACCCCAACCAACCCAAAACCAAACCCTACCTTCACCTCCCGATGCTTTTTTCCAAAAATGATTCCTCCTTACCCAAAATCCACCTCCTTTAGAAGAGGTTCTTCTCCCTAGAAGAACAAAGTAAGCCACAGGCAGCCAAGGGGATTTTCTTTCTCTCTTAGGGACACTGTAAAGGAAAACTGAAAATCTGCCCTCCTATCAGTTCCATTGAAAACTGATGGGAAATTAGACACACGGTTTTACCCTTAATTTAGATGGGTACTTACCTGGTTCTTCCTTTCTTGTTTTTCTTTTTCATTACAGCCCTTTAGACCTCACTGTAGTAGCACTTTCTCATCTAGGGGAGTCCCTGGGGGGTGGTTTCTGAGTCAGCCAGGATGCTGCTGGTACTTCAGAGGTGGTTCCAACACATCATGCAGAGAATAACAGTAGAATCACTAGTGAGAAACAATGTAAGAATAAAAATTGTTCAAACAGTTTTATTATTCAAGTTGCTAAGTATGCTTGGGAACATCCATGCAAATTTGATATTTTCTATTTTAACTTGAATTACATTCTACTTTCTCCATCTTAAGTGAAAAGAATAAAAATCAACCAAGTGAAAATTACATCAATGACTTCTCAGAAAGAGTTTTTAAAGTCACTAATGAGGGGTGTGGACTGGTAGCAGTCCAGTAATTTTAACAACAGAGTGGATTTCCTCTTTTGCATTCTTTGTCTCAGTACACTATATACATGAAGAGTAGTTGGGAAACAAACCACAGCTGTAACTTTTTGTTTGGGAGAAACCATTTTTATTAAAACTCTATGAAAAGAGAAGTAAAACCTTCAAGTTACTTTACTAGCCAGACTACAAGCTCATAAAAGTCAATCCTCCTGACAAAGTTTTAAAGTACCTTTTCAGGTACATTCATTTGTTTAATGAAATTTGATTTTCATAGGGTTGTCCACCCATAAAGAGTGCAGGTAGTTTTTATTACTGAATCTCAGTGATTTTTCAATTTAATGCATGTCTTGGGTAGCTCAAACTCTTCCTGAGACTTTAATTATTCCTTTGTGTCAGTATGTGTTTCTTCTCTGTTTACTTATATAGTGAATTATCAAAAAATAAGCTTCAAGGAGCTTTTCCTGAAATTCAAAACAAATTCAGACATGACCATTAATTTATTTGAATTTGTATGACTGTAACTTTTTTTTTCTTTTGATAGTGTTTTGAGAAGCACCTTCTAAGTTAATTTCTTAATTAATAACTCAGAGAGAGGAAATGGGATGCAGGTCTGTTAGACTTGATGTTATCAATTTACTGATCTCAAGTGGCATTTACAAAGTGTTCCTGAAAACCTTTCACCACATTATTGGGTTTTAATCAAAACAGAAACCTCGCTGAATTAGAAGTGCACCTTTTGTGAAATGGATTGCAACTGGCACAGTTGGGAAACACATGAGATCATTCATGGCAGCTAAACTGTTTGGACATTTTCAACACCAAAAAGATTGAATGGATTCTGCACAGATTAAACATGTATGAAGGGTGAGAAGAGATGGATGTATTACTTCTAATAGCCAAACTACTCAAATAAGCTGTGTTCTGAAAAATATAATTTTTTTTTCTGTGCATTTGTATGTGGCAAGGAGGTTCTGGAGGAGATGAGCTGCCAGGTAACTCTGAGCTGCAGGTGAGTAAGGATATGAAGATCACGCCCCAGACTGCTGGATCTCAGCATTTTGCAGAGTTGTCCTATGAATATAATAATGCTGACTTCCTCCCCAGAGAGAAGGTGTGTAATTAGTTATGTAACAAATGCATGTAAAGCACTTTGAAACTCTCAAACGAGGGGATTTTGTTGCTGTGAGTAGGCAAAAACGTGCAATTTGCTCCTCACTGCTTCACTTTCCACTTTGTAGCCTGAAGTACCCACCACTGATAACTTTATCCTGTATTGTCAATTTATCCCATGTTACAAACATCAGGCTCCTCTGACACGTTGTTTATGTCAGTACCACTGGATTCTGATGGAGAAGACAAGCAACCCATAAGCTTAGCATGCAGACACAGCTGGATGCACACAGCTGGGTGCAGACAGTCACTTACCATGTATACACACTGCCAGTAAGCTGTATTTGCAAAGCTGATTTTGCTCGGGAGGCTATCATTCTATAACAAGAAATGTCATACTGAATATGGAAAATTATTTCAGTTCCTAACTCTGACATTCCATTGAGAAAGATATTCTGCCTGAGTGACAAGGATACAATCATAGTTTTATGTGAAAAGGGAATTCGGGCGAAAGCAACTGCTAATGCTCTGTGTAGATGTTCCATTTGAATATTTAGAATATCTAACATTTTAAAAAATAAAATGAACTTGAAAGAGAAGCTGAATGTGCTCTTCAAGAAGTTGGTGGGCCCTATTCAGTGATTTGATGGATTAAAGGAAATGAAATGAGGAAATGAAATGGGATACTTACTTGGGTCTAAGTAGCTCCCAGCCTAACATGTATTTAGACTGAGGAACATGAGGATTATGTCTATTTAAAAGACACAGTTCAAGCACTGCATAGGGTTCTAGAAGTGGCAACAGTATCACCTAGCATACAGCAGTCAGTTGTATGGTACAGAAGGTTTTTTAATGTTTTTTTACACCCTGTTAAAGAGAACCAGCTTTTACAATGAAAGCAAGAGAGCAGAGATGTGAAATCAAATCAGGTTTTGCTTTACCTATAAAATAACGTAAAGGTTTGATTACAAGTGTTTGCTTCATCTGATTTTATCTGAAATGAAATTCAAATGAGAGATCTGTATATATCTGGCTGTAAAAAATAAACAAACAAACAAAAACCCCAACCAAAACACCGATTGACCGAATCAGTCTGCAGAATGACACATTATCAAGAAAAAGTAAAAGCAGGAAAGGAAATATAAAGGTAGTAGTGAAATATTGTGCACTTATATTTTGACATGCAAAGACGTGATTCCTGTTTGGGTTTGAAGTTCTTCCTGCAATTCTGCCAAGATTCACCTTGTTTTCAAGAACTGTCAGTGGTTAGCACTATGCCAAAGATGCTCCGTAATTTATGTTCTGAACTCCTGACTAGTTCTTACCTCTGTGCTGTAAAAGCTGCATTTCAACTTGAAATGGCTCTTTAACAGTAATGGCTGAAGTTATATCTAGCATAGATCTGTACATAAAATGCTTTGAACAAATATAGCTGCTGTGATTCTATTTTATCTGTATTGATAAATATTGAGAATACATGGCACTTTTATTCATTCATAACAACAACTAGGTGTCAACGGGAAAGCTTAAGGAATAAATCACTTTAGAGATTAAACAATGGGATAAATAACACTTCATAAGGAGGTAATGAATTTAACTCTGACTCAGATCACCAGACCATTTTTGTGACCTGCATGAAATGAACGTGATGTTTTCAGAGTTTGGTGCCTAAATGCCAGTAGAACTCTATATTTCACTAATTCATCTACTTTTGGCAGGTCCAGATGGCAGCTTGGCTTTGCATGGGAACAGCTGACCCATTTTCTTGCCATCCAGAGCAGATTCCTCCAGATCCAAGGAGGACTTGGAATACACCTCATTGTTTTGCTTGAGGCTGCTGTTTGCAGTGCTGTCATTTAATATGTGTTGAATTTGTGAATAAACTTTTAAATGTCTGAGAAAATCATCATGCCTTTGATAGGCTCTAAATGTCTAAAGGATTGTTAAAATTACAGTCCTGATTATTTTCAGGAATTTCAAAAAATTACTCTTTTCCCTTTGTCTTTCTTGGTAGTTTAACTGGCAATTGCAAATAAATACTTATTTTTGTTTGTACCAAAGTTCTGTCTGTAATCCTGCTCAAAGTCTGCTGTGATACATGTGATATTTTCCCTTCATCTCATCAGGCTCCAAACTTGTTCCAAATTTATGCCGTTATGTTTTTGGATTTTTGTTTTTTGGGTTTTTTTTTATTTATTTAATTCTTTGCAGACCTCGGTGCCAAGAAGTAATGGGCAGGGTTTTATTGGATTTCTGCCCTAGCAGTTACATCCTTTAGTTTCCCAATTTGCTTTTTTCCCTCTCTTGGCATAAAATAATCTAGAATGTGTTCCCTTGGCCCTTCAGACAGAAGCAGCAGCAATAGGAGATGCTTTGGTGATAGCAGCTGGTTTGGCATCAGAAGAAAGAGCACCAGGAGCCTGCACATGGACCAGAGAAGGCTTTGGGGGGCAGTAACCTCTGGCTGTGTCACAACCCAAAAGGCTCTTGGCTTTTTTGTGTGAGGGAGGGTCTTCTGGTTTGATTAATTGTGTTTCAGTTTCTCTCTGTGGACATTCTAATTTAAAAAAGGGAAAGAGGACGAAAGCTATATTTTCTGCCTTGCTTCAAAATGTGTTTGAGTGCTGTAATGCATGCTTCTGTTGCAGAAATACTTTGTAAATTCATTCCTTACAGTTCTCTATACAGATCAACCACAGTAAATTAAATCCATACAGTAGAACAGTATAAAAACAGAAGCTGAAGAAGAAAATAAGTGTGCAATATTCAGTGCTTTCTTTTAATGCAAGAAGATATTGCAGTATTTTTTCCAGGCCACTTAAAATGTGCCAAGTGAAATGATACTTTACAACTGAGAATGTTCTGTTATTTAATAGATCATACTCAGGAAATCTTTTTTTTTATACTCACTTTACATATTTACCATTGAGTTTGCTGAAAGTACTGCTTTTAGCAGTGAAGTTCCTATGTGGTTTGCAGCCATTTTAAAAACTAAATTCTTTGTCTCAATCTATCTATAAAAATTATTTTATTACAGGAAAATTCTGATGGAGTAATAGGTTGCTATTCCTAGTGCAATGAATTAGGGTGACTCAGAAAAAGAACAAAGGCTGCTGAAGACAGCTAATGCTCCATCAATTTGTTGAAAACAATATCTCTTAAAAAAACACTAGTTGTATATTTATGTTATCAGTTATTCACACAATTATGTCTTCTTTCACCAACTCTAGGTATTTTACCTGGAATATTCTTCAAACAGATTCTGACAATTCTACTGCCATATAAAAAGCACACAATCATGTTAAATAACTGATCCAAGTGAGAAACTGCTGGAATGCCTTCAATATAATTTATCCTAGTTCAGTCCCAAATCACTGCTACCTGGGACAGTGAAGAACCACCCAGAGTAAATGAAGATCAGGTCTGGGAACACCTAGAGAGCCTCAGTAAGGTTCCCATCTGAGAATTCATAAGAAAAAAGTATATGATTCATTATAACTGAAACAAAGTGTACTGTGAGTGAGAATATATAAATTCTATCCCACCCTGACCATAATTTCTGGAACATTAATCAAATTGATAAGACTTGTTTTCTCTTATAAGACAGAGTAGGTTGTCACTTGTTTCTCACAACATATTTGTAAGCATCAGATTGCACCAATTATGTTGGTGTTTAGCTGCCATGCATTAAAATGAAAGGCAGCACTGAGAATGAGCTGTAGCAGAATGCACCATTTTGGTTTCTGAAGTTGATAAAAGGAGGAGCATTAACTGTGCTGCATCTGTACAAAAAGACAAGTAGTCAAGATTTGTTTGCACAAAACAAGGAAGCTGTGAATAATTTAACTAACAGAATGGTACATTTAAAGGCCACTTAATGATCTAGAGGGAGAGGAATACCTTTGCTTGTGTTGTTTGATTCAACTGGCACATACACTGCAGAGTATCAAATTTTGAGCTAAATAATGCAGAATCACAAGTTAGCTCAAAAAAGCAGCTTGGGAAAAAAACTAACCAAAACCAAACCAAACCAAACAAAAACCTACACAAGAAAAAGATGATCTTTATCAAAACCAAAAACCCACAAAACTCCAAACAGATTTGGGAGAGTGACAAAGAGAACAAGGATTCAAATTTCATAGAAGTTTGTGCTTGAGTTCAATTTACAAGTCATAGAAGGTCAGGATTGACTCCTGGTACTTAACTTTTCTAGATAGGCTGAAATTTTTAAAGTGTATTTGCATTTTCCCCTGAGCTTATGCCCCTCCCTTCTGTTTCCAGTTCAGTGGAAGACTAAACCCAGAAATGGGCATATATTAGGCTTTTTTCTCTCTACATAACCAGAATTCTAAAAAATAATAGTTTTGTTAAGACACATGTTTTGTCTTTAACTCAGTTCCTATAGTTGCAAAATTATTCTGTAGCTTCTGTACCAAACCAAGATGAATTGTGAAAGTCTCAAAATTAGAGTTACTTGACTGAAATGAAGTGGCACAGAAACATGCCTGGGGGCATATCTAGAGCTGCAGTTTTAGCAACCATAAGCAAGGCAAATGAGGGGGGGTGTATGTATTTCTGGGTCCCTGCACTTGTCCTAAGATGCTCACTTTTGGGCAGGGATGGGCTATTGTTTTGTCAATCTACAGGATGCTGGCTGATAGTTTTGTGGTTAGTCATTTATCTAAGAGGAAAAAGCAGAGTTTTACTTCAATACCTACAACAAAACAACCTAGTGCATTGAATTTAATTAAAAATTTCATAGGTATCAAGTGTAAGACAACATAAGCCAATCACAGAAGTCTCCATTTTTGCAAAGCTAGCAGTAGCTTGGTCTGTACTTTCATGCTTATGCCAGCAAAAGGGATTGTGTTCTCTTTAATACTTTTTACTGTCTGGAAGCCATGCTGGTTGCCTCAAAATTATCTTTGTGAATATCCCCACTGCTGATATACTCTTGCCTAATATTTCCTGCTAGGTAGGTGCATTAGGGATTATTTCTTTAGTTGTAAGACATCTCCATCCAGCCTTTAAAGATAACCCTCTATTATCATCTCTCAAGCTTTCCCTTACTCCCTTTGTTTGCTGTAAGCATAAGACTTTCAGTTCCTATTTTGCTTAACTGCTATATCAAGAGCCTACAGCTCCAGCAGAAAGCCAACACAAAGAAATTAGGATCTGAGACACTCAGAAATGTATCAGCACTTTCACAAAGACTGAAGTCTTGTTATTTAATGACAGTCCCACTTCCCTTTCTGATAATATTTCTACTGAAAAGATATATAAACATTTTTACATTGTCTTAATAACACCTAGATTTCAATTCTGTTCTCAGCTGCTACAAAGATAGTAACTTTAAACCAAGTAATTTAAGAATGATTTAAAAAACAATTTTCACACTTACAGACTATTAAAACTTCTAATGGTTTACAGTTGATACCAATAATATAGAAATAAGATTTTAATATTCCCATTTAAAATTCCATGCAAAGATTTAACACCCCGTAACACTTCCTATATTTCCAAAGCATAATTTCAGAGTGCTTATTCTGACTTAGAGTAAATGGTTGAAGTCTGAAGTTCATCTGCCTCAATGCTTTGGTTCATTAGGGAGAAAATTAACAGAACGAATAATGTATAAATGAACTTGATACCACATTCAATAATACTATTTTTAAATTCTTATAGTAAGCTTTCACAGGGAAAAATTACATAGCATTATTTCAGTCATAGTATGAAAAGAACAGTTCTATGTACCATGTAAAATATTATCTACTACTTGAACTAACTCAGAATAATTTTTGAAATGTGATTACTTATTATTTTCTAGATGCTTCTCACTTTGCAAGTTATACCCAGAAATTAACTAAGGAGATATAGAAAAACATATAGGTTGTTTCAGAAGTTGAGAAATGACCATAATTAGCTAAATAAGTAAAAATAAGTAGACTTACACTTTTTAAGATTGGTCCCACTTTTATCTGTCCTGAAGCAATTCTTCTTTTTTTTTTTTTTTAATTTATTTTGAGATGTGGTTGAATAAAAACTGAAAACAGACTTCAGAATTACAGCAAGGAAGTTCTATGAAAAACAGCAGTTCCTACTGGAGTGAGAAATGAGTGAGATTCAAACCAGGTGTGTGTTAATTTGTCTCCTGGGCAACAAAGGAAGGCCAAAAGGCAACCAGATTAGGTTGTGTTCTAGAGGCCAAAGGAGCAATGTGCTGCTTTATCCAAGCCAGCTGATGGGGATAATTGAGGGTGATTTAATCAAGCTTATATGCCCCAACCCTCAGTACTGGTACACCTGTGCCTACCTTAAATCTAAGATATTTGCACAGATGTTATTGTACATTTGTCTCATAGGTTCACAGAACAATTCCATTTGGAAGACACCTCGAGTGGTTGTTCAAACCATGGTAGACTGTGAGCCTGGCCGAGGTTACTCAGGAATTTCTCTAATTTGGTCTTGAAAACCTCCAGTGATGAAGTTGAGCCATCTGTGCCAACACTTTCACCAGGCTTTTGAAGGAAAGGAATCAAATTTCAGCTTTACCTGCAATGGAAGAAAACATCCCAATGAGAACGGTGGAAGAATATAAAAGAGAAGTTCATAATAGTCATCAACAGGCTGTGTATTAGCATCTGACTTGCTGGCTTATTGCAAAAATGAAAAATAATTCTGAGAGATTTGTGACATTAATTATAATTCAGAAACAGAATCAATAGCAAATTTTTAGGAAAAAAAAATAACATCAGAATTCAGTTTGGGTAGCCTGTACCAGTTTAAAAATTCCAATCTTATTCTCAGATTTCTAAGTCACCTCTTAGAGCTGATGATCTGATTTAAAACAATGGACAAGAGCTTTTCTAGTATTTCCAGAGGTCAGAGTGAGTGTTAAAGTGAAGTTTTTAATGAGATAATTTTGCTTTAAATATTCACTAATCTATTCCTTGATCTCAACTGGCAAATGTCCAGATTATGATATCTAACATTTAAATAAGACATTAAGTAAAGTCCTACAATATTAGTCAGCTGGGAACACTGAAATTTTGCAAGATTAGTTTCTTCTCTGTAAATTGTTGCACCATCAAAGCCTGTATTCATGTGACAGTTCCTTTTAGCCAAAATAAATTTTTATGAAAATATGAATCTTAAGGATTAATATATGATTATCTGTGAACTCAACACCATTAGAAACAATTCTCTGTTTTTTCCCATGGCATATATAATCATCCCTGTAGAGCAATAAAACAGATAACGGGTATCTGACATGTATCTGGTTTTCTGCTTATGAATAATCTGACCACAGGATACTTTGGTTTATATCTTTCAAATGACTCTTAGCTGTGACAGCAGACTTAGTAATAAGAAACACTCATTTTGTTTCAAATTTTCTGGTCATACACACTTGAGAGTACAAGCTCATTAGCCCTTCTCATGCCAAGAGGTTTCTCTTGTTACACTGATGACTTCCAGCATGCTTCACAGGAATTTTATTTTCTTTTATCTCGTGTTCTTCCTTCTTGGAAATAAAAAGGCAATCTGTCCCTGGAAATGAGACAATTATGTGTACATTTAGTTTTTTCTTTGTCCATATTACATTACAGCACATCCCTGGGCAATACAAGTATTTAAATTGTGTGGATAATATTGCAATGGACTTTCCTCAGTAAAGCACATATAGATGATATTTTCATTAAGATTAACTAAAGCATTATAAAGTCAAATGGTTAAGCCAGGGAAATCTCAGATAGAGGGTTCCTGCTTTTTGGTACCAGTGGTCAGACCACAAATTATCACACAACTGATGTGGTAAATATAGATTTTTTTATTCCCTTGAAACATCTGGGAAAGATGTAATTATTTCATGTCCTATTATACACAGATATTAAAAAATATTTTGCATGAACTTCAGTGAATATGAGCTCACTATGAGCTGAGTGAACGAACTGCAGACAAGATGTTTGTGAATAATTTTCTTTGGCTATGTCTCTGGCAACTTTAATTTCAATAGCTGTACTGTGTTTACTGGATGTCTGGGTGCTATTATTTTTTCTCATTTAACTCAGAGATCAATATTTTAAGTTTAGCTACATTAAAATAAATGTTCTTGCCTCCCTTTATAAAGTTATTAATTACCCACAGTCATAAACATATCCCAAGCAAACTCTCCACATGTAACTAAATTTCACTGAAATTCTGAAACTTTGTTTGCTCATTAAAAAAATATTTTAGAAAAAAAGACCACAATCTAATAAAAGGAATAGGGACTGCAAAGGGATATGGAGCTTAGATATAGAATGCTGTGATCTTTTGTAGAGTTTTTATTGTAGACCATACAACTAATGATGTGATCAAAAATTTGAATTTAGATAAACTATTTGGTTTAAAGTAATCTAAAGAATTTTATTCACCATAACAATAGAATTTTGAAGTACAAGTGAAATTATTCATAGAATTAAGATTAATTTGTCAAATAATTTCAGTCTAAGAAAAATGACATCCCTGTAAAAGCAACATTGAAAACAATTAGCCTATTACAAAATTGAAATTATTTTCCAGTTTTTTGACTCAGGTAATTTCTCTCAGAAGTAAAAAAAAAAAAATGAGCAGCTATATCACAGATATATCACAAGACAAGAAAGAGCATTGTGATTCATGTTTTATAATGTACATTTTGACATTTTTCTCTCTGGCCAAATCAAAGAATCATTACCCTGAAGTTTAAAATTAAATTAGTTCAGAGGTAAGTAATTTTTGAATTTTTTTTGTGAACAACAGTTACTAAATTGTTATAATAAATTTTACATAGTCTAATTATAAAGAAGAATGCATTCTAGTTCTGTGAGCCTTTCAATGGAATTAGGGAATTTGGGGGGCTGGAGAGTAAGGAGGGTCTGTAAATATACAGTAAGGGTTCCTTCTGGATTAGTCACCAGCTACAATCCTCTCCTGTATTTTCCAGGAGGAAATTGTAGGTGTGTGATCATCCAGACTTTTGATTACACTGGAAAAATTTGCTCTGGAAGGCAAGCTGAAGAGATAGATTGTAATGCTACCAATATGCTAGGACGAGTAAAAGAAGATGCTTTCTCAACATTCCCTTTGGTTATATTAATGCCACCAGTTGTAATTACTGCTTTTAAGAGAGCAGAGAACCTGCTTTTGCTACTACCCCTTATTTCAGTGCCCAGGCACTTTTTTGGCATGACAAAGCAGATCTGCATATGCTCTGACAGAAGTACTTTGTCTTCCTGATTGTTCTCATATGCTGGACTTCATTAGGAAATACATTATCACATGCTTGTAGACAGATATTCCTGAGAGCAGCCTCTGAAAGAAATAGGAAAGCAGATCATTCTGCTATGCAGAAAAGATTTTTGTCAAATAATTTGGAAGACTATTATGAAGAGGCAAAATCTTTTGTGTCTTAAAGTTCTTAAATCCTCCCAATGATACAACACTATTATTAATGAATGAGATACTGCTCAGCTCAAATTTCTCTTTCACAGAGAACAGCTGGTACGTTTCTATCACTTGAATTTTGATTATAATAACCCCTGTTGCCTTTTCCCCTTAGTTTTTTATCTTTCTGCCCTCTGGGAAATACATCAATTCAAGAAGCACTGGGATTAAGCCAGTTGTTTTCTGTCTTTTGACTATCTGCTAGCCTTCGAGATGCAGAGTCCCCAGAACTGCAGGATCTCAAATGAGAATAAAGCCACTCTTCAGTGTGAAGGGTGATTAATGTCCCTGCACTGCTGCCCTGAGGAACTGACCTTCACATTGGTGCAACTTGAAGCGGTGAGAAATTCCCATCTCATCTTTCATTAAAATTGCCCATCATGGCCACAGTCTGGTTGAGATATTGGACCGTGAAATGAATCACAAAATGTTCTTTTTTCCTGAATAAGTGGAAGCTCTCCCATGTCTTCCATCACTTCCACCAAACAGGAGCTGTGTAGGAACTGAGGCAAAGGAAACGTGCACATATGTGAGGGGGAGAACAATGCATAATGGGTGGTTATTTTTCCTTTTTTTTCCCTCATGTGGCTCTTCTGTTCTTCAGTAGCTCAGATGTAATAGGTATTACATGAATCATGCTACATGATTTTAATCTTCTCAGTTTTTATATAACAATAGCTTAGAAATTTTAGAAATTGCTTTCATTATGACTGTGAAGCTGCTCGATTATTCAATATTTTTTAAAGAACAAACTATTTTCTCAGTGTTCCTTCTATTACTTTTGGCAAGTTACCCTAGCAAATCTATCAGTCATACTCTGGCACTTCTACACCTTAGAAAGCATTCTTTTTTATTTGCTGTTATATTTATACCTCGTTCTCTAAGCATGCACCCCATGGAATTCCAAAGCAGCAGACTGTGCATAAGCAGTGCCTACTTCCAGTGTTTGCACAAATTTCCACTTCTTTCTCCTTTCATTTCCAGGAAAATGCCTATCATAGAAAGTCAATGGGTAAAAAAATCAAAGAGTAAAAGATGTAAGCTGTGAAAAAAAACTTATTATGTTAATCCAATACCAGTAGAGACAATGGTAGAAATTACTGAATTTCCAAATGCAATCCCTAAATGCTACTGATATTAATTGCTACATTGCTGTAGAGGAGGCTTTTGGTAAAAAAAGTAGGGTTTTTTCTATATTCAAATAACTCTATTTAATTAAGTGGCATTTTAAGATAGCTTATTTGAAATTTCCAATTTCAGGAAGTTTTATGTATTTTTATGGATATGTGCCACAATAGAGTCAGGAATAGAAGAGAAAGACGTTTTACAGCTATTTAAGCTCTAAATACTGCTTGGAGCTTGCATGAATTTCTTGCCTCTGTTTTCAATAGTATATTAAAATTCATATCATACTGGCAAAGTAAGCAGTAAAGGATCCACATTTTTGTATTTAGGAGAATAAAAAAGAAACAGCAAAGTCCTTCAAACTTCATTTTGAAACTGGAGCTGGGCTGACTGAAAAATTCCAAAGGAATAAAGAAATACCTATATCAAAAAGCTTAAAATCCTGAGTGTCTGAAAAAGCATAGCCTCAGAGGGCTGCTGAATATCTTACAGCTCTTTAGGATTTATATTTGAAATTCTGATAGCTTTTTATCTGATAAATATTCAGTAAGGTTTGCTTGTTTCTTTCTTGGTGCTACAGAAAAGTTAATTGCATTCTTTTCACTGCTTTCCTGTGTCACTGCTACTTGTGTTCCAGTCTGGAAGTGGCTTTTCTAGAATGACGACTGCAAACTCCTTCAGATATTTTAAATTAATTCAACTTACCTTAGGTTAAAGTGAAAAAGGGTATATTTGTATTGAGTGTAAGAAAAAAATGTTTCATGGTGGGGGTGGTGAGACAGTGGAGCAGGTTGTTCAGAGAAGTTACTGGTGTCTCACCACTGGAGGTGTCTCAGGGTCTGCTGGATGGGGCTCTGAGATACTTCAGGTCTCTGTCCACAGAGGAGAGTTGGGTTGGGTAACCTCTGAACCTCCTGTCTGTGGTTCTATGGCTTTACATATGGAAAATGCTATGAAAACTTGATTTGGCAAATGAAAAGTGATGCCTTAATTCAGTTTAACAGATTGACTTTTATAGGTAGCAGAACTGCAAGAATTATTTATTATTATTATTATTGCATTTATTTATTGTGACAGTTTTTGAATACCTCACTTGTTTGTCTCCTTTTTTTTTAATCCAGAGACTTTAGAAAATCATACATGTGCTTTTACTTATTTTTCCTCTACCAGAATGTCTAGATATTAATCCACCTCATTCCAAGTTGATTATTAGTTAACATCAGAGCGATGAGCTCAAAAGAAGAAAGAGCAACATGGAAGTAACAAAGCAATGAGTTGTGCTGTCTCACAGCTCAGAATTATTAATTGGGTGCCTAAGTTCCTCCTCTTAGCTGTCTCCAGGCTTTGATTGAATGGATATACTGTTCCCTTGCTTGCTTTTCTGAAATACCTTTTATAAAAACTGAGCCTTGATGTCAGAAAATTCTTTTGTTCTGACAAAATGTTCTTCTTTTCCTCAGCCCTGGCAGAGGCTGATGCAGAGCTGCCTCCCCCAGGCCAGAAGCTCCACTCCCAGCTGGCCCCAGAGCTTTAGGAGGGAGGATGCTGATGGCCACAGCAGTCACTGTAACCTCCCAGTGAATCTCTTCAGTCTGAAATCCACTAGAACACAGCTCCTGAGTATTTCTGCTGAGAGCCAGAACCCTCTCTGAGCAAGTGAGTTGCAAATCTCCCTTCTTAGCTCAGCTGCCATATCTATGAACACAATTTGTTTTCAGACTCTAGTCCTTCATCACCCTTCCTTGCTCCTCTCAAGCTGAACAATTATTCTAAGATTTAAAAAGAAATAAAAGTCACCAGGTTAGGTTTGTAATTTGGCATTGGTACTGATTCAGTGTCCTCACATTGCAGATAATCCTACTGAACAAGCTACTTAATTACTCAGGAACAACGAAGTTCTCTCTTGAAACATCTACCCCTATCACTTGATTATAGTCACATTTGTTCCCACTAACCTACGTGAAACAGAAAATTATAATAATTATCCAAAATACAGGAGGCATGTTTCCTTTTAAAATTAATATTTCATCATTTAACAGTACTCCAAAAAAGAATTTAACACTCAGGAAAAGTGTTGACAGCCTTGGAAACTGTCTTATGTCTTTAGAGAGGCTACATCTCTAGCAGAAGTACAAGATTCTATCACAATTCTCTAAAAATAAACCAGATTAATTATTTGCTCTGCTCCCTTACTGGGTCTTTAATTAGGAAAAAACACAGTAAGAAAGGTTTATGCATCTTCATGCTTCATGAACTGGGAAAGTAGAGATGGAGGGGGAAGGGTAAAATTAATGAGAACACATTCTTCTTTAATTACTAGGTTTCATAATTGTTTATGTTAAATTTTGCAGGTTTATGAATATAAACACAGGATAATTAAATAGCTTAATGAAAAACACGAGATCAAACAAATTAAATACCTCATTGTAAAATTCATCTGTTATTACCTCATTGTTCTTGCCCCTATATATATTTTATTGCTAATTTGGAGAGTATTTCATCCACATTGCTTGTTTTCTTCTTCTACTTATATTAATGTATTTTTCAGAAATGTCAACATCTGGACTTTGTAGGACTCTGGAGGCAGTCAATGTAGTATATTGAATACACGTGGGTTCCAGTGAGCTTCAAACTAGCCAATTGTTGGTTTATTTTTCAGTATAAATTAGACCAGGACATGCATTACTATAATTTGTGACAAGTTAGCATGAGTTTGTGTGTCAAACAACAATGGCCAAGAGCCTTTTGTTCTTTTTGTACTGCTGAAACCAGTGACCTGCACTGAGACAATACAACAGGCAACAAGGGGGGACTGAGAATACCACCTAAGGGTCTGGAATTTACATGCCAGAGAATTGTCCTGCAGTTGCACTGAGCACCACGTAGTACTGGGAAGGATGAAGTTTCAAATCTGCAGAAATTAATTAAGGATTCACTGATTATTTTTCTGTCCAGAAGCAAATCCAAAAGCCGTGAGTCAGAAACAGGTTTTATTCAGTTCTAAGCCAAGAGTATATAGTCATAAAACCCAATTAATTTATTTGTGTATCATAAATTCTAATGCACGTATAAAAAAAAGATTACCCCATTACTGATCTCACTTCACAATTAGAAATCTTATTCAAAATCCTATCCAACAAATCATTTAGGCAATTATTTTGGCCTATGTAATTGTTGTATAAACCTAAGATTTACACAAAAAATAAAGTAATTTGATTTTACTAGAGTCACATAAAAATCAGATGATAACTGCAGCAGTGACTTTTTCACTTCAAGCAAATAAAATACAACTTTCTAAAGAATCTAGAGGTATACAGCTAGTATTTATGAGAACCATCCATTTTTTGTAATTTAGGGTCATATAAGAATAAGCATATGGCTCCAACATATTTATTTCAACTTTCTGTAAGCCTGCAGTGGTGCACTGAAATATGACAGCAGTAATTTGGTAAAGCATTCTGTGTGCCACAGCCAAATCAGGAGATTTGGAGCCGGGAAGGAGGTGAAATGGTGAGATGTAAAATAGAAGAAGGATGCATCTGCATGGTTTTGTGCTCTGGTTATACAAGTACACATATATAAGATTCTTAATTTACCATAAAACAATGATAGTTAACTTAAAATTATTTTTCAATATTTTCTTTTTTCAAGATTCATCTTCATAGAAAGAATGTTGTCATGTCAGTGTAAATGTAAGATGCTTTTCAGACTCTTGCAGGGAAAAACAGAGCCCATCATGGATTTTAGGTGTGTGCCTTATGCCTCAGCTTTTAAATTCTTGTTTTAGGAGCTCTTCTCCTAGTATTGCAATTATGAGGGGCAGCAGAGACCTTCATATGCTCCTGTCCACCTTAAATGTTGAAGGATCTGACTGCAAAACAAGTAAAAATGTGGCAAGGCCATCACCTGTTAGTTGTCATTTAGATTTAAAGGAAACACATCCCTTCAAGGAAGCCAGAAAACAAGAAATAGACTCATGCTTCTGTATCTATACATGAATTTTAAGCCATGCTAATTTTATACACAGCAGTTGTTCCAGGCAGACTCTATTTACAGTATTCCTGTAGTCAGCAAGACTGATATTTTCTGCCAATGAGTATTTCCACAAGAAAACCTGCTGTTGTGGTTCCTCATTCCAATGATTCAGTCAGACATTATTATGGTTTGGGAGTATCAGTTGAATACAAGAGCTGAAATTAAAATGAATTCTAGTCCTTTGTCATTATTTGAGGCTATAAATTTGCAGAAGAGCATCATCAAACGTGCATGGTAAAAGTAGCTAATATATAATATCCAGAACATACAAGTCTGAATATTTTACAGTGTGACTGATCATGGCTAAGATCTTTCTGACACATAAAAGAGAAATTGATACATTGATCCTACAAGTCCCATTCTTTTTTGTCCTAACAACTGATTAAAGTAAAAGAAACCTGCAAAATTTATGCTATGATGAAGTGAAGAAGAGATGGAGCTTAAACTTTGTAATCAGTCCTAGATTTCACTGCATTTGGCTCACTACATGTGCCAGAGACATCCTTCTGGCAGTCCTGCATTGGGCAAAGACTTTTTCAGTGTGAAGACTCCAGTTCCTGCTACTCTTACAAAGAAACTCTGAAAATCTGTGTATAAACTTAACGATTTAAGGATAGATAGCTATGGAGTAAGATGGGGAAAACAAATAATAAAATAAAATAAAATAAAATAAAATAAAATAAAATAAAATAAAATAAAATAAATTCCTAGGATGCAAAGAAAAGTCAGCAAGGCTGAACCATTGAGAATGACCAGAAGAATGTAAAGAGACAAAGTTTGGGAAAGACAGGCAGAGATATGAAATGTAGGTAGAGGAATTTTGTGCACAGATGTGATGAGATCTAAGTGAATTACTCACAGGAACATACTGCCCAGCTTATCAGGCTTTGAAATGCTGAAATTGATCTATTAGCAGACCAATAGATGGAGGAACAATCTGCAAGATGGGACTGGATTTGGACCTACATATAAGTTATATGTCTTGTAGTAAAATACATGCAGAGCTCCCTGTGACTATTGTATTATACAATTGTGATACAAAAGAGTTGTTCTAAGAAGATCCTGTTTCCAAGGTTCTTCTTTTAGTATTAAAATCATATTGTCCATTTATCACTTGCTGTAAAAATACAGTATTTTCTCAGTGTCCTTACATTGCTTCAGTAATCTAAAATGGATTCCAGACACCAACTACAAAAGAGTTCAAATAATCACTACAAGTAAATGGTAACCTCAGCTAAGATGTAACTAATCATGGATCTGGAGTTAGGGAAATGAGAAGGCCATGGATGAAAATTAAAAATAAAATAAAGACATTATTTTTCTGACAGTATAAAGCAAGTACATTGATCTGAGAACAGGTGTGCAAAATGCTGTCCAGTTAATCATGCAATAAACTGAGAGAAATTAATACAAATAATTTCTCTTTTTCAAATTTAGTCTAATGATGGGCATAATGGAGTCTCAGCATGAGACTCAGGCTAAGAGTATTTTTTTCTTATAGCTATTTTGTGCATTTCTATGATACAGTTTTTCTTTTTGTGAATAATCTATGTTTTGTGGCAATATTGCTAAAATACAGCCAAATAAAATTATTACTGAGCACTTATTCTGATCATTGGAAATAACCTGTCTATATTTTATAAAGTTGGGTACTATTAAATTAATTTTGGTCCCATTCATAAACGATTTTATAAGTTCAGTTGACATAATTTTATTTTCTTGTTGTGGAATGACTGAGTACTTAACACTTGATTGGCAACTTTTGAAATGCTAATGAGGCCCGGCCAAGAGTTGCTGTAAACTCATGGCAGCTGCACACCCCTGGCAGTGCTAGATGTAAAAGATGTAATCTTGTACTTTTATTGTTGTTGGAGGAAGGAGCTGACTTTAAAAGTACCTCCTCAAAGCCCAACCTTTTCTTCCTCTGAGCCCAAAGGTGTTATATGTTACTCCTCCACTTTTTGCAGCTTCAGTGATGTGAAGAAATAGATTTGCATATAGAGAATGCAGGATCCTGATTGTGTCAGTCATCTGAGAAAGCATAAAGCCTTCAGTTCGTTGCAAACACCAGATAATAACACTAAATCACTTTATCCCCTCACACCACGTAAATATGGTGTGTTCCTCTGCTCATAATTGTGTTTCTTCCTACACAATATTTGCTGAGGTCTTGCAGTGGCATTCTCCTTCGACAAGATAAAAACAGAGTGATCAGAATTTCCTACAGTGTCTTTACACTTTCCTCACAGTATTATCAAACTCTTCTACTGAAAAGCAAAAGTTAAATACTCCCCTTTCTATAAGTTTTATTGATCTAAGTATGTGGGAGTGCTCCGACTGCAATTGCAATTAAGGTGATGCACTTAAATTTATGAAATTTTACTTTATCTCTAGCTTTTCCAAGCAACTTTCCAGCCTTGCTCTCCGATTATACCTCTTATTATTTTTTCACTTACATGGTAGAGCATGATCACTATTCCTGGTAAGAGGATTCAAGCTTTCATATACTCATACTGTTCAAACAGCAGTGGGAAAAGCCACAGGACATCATCTCTGTTAAAAAGAAACTATTAAAAGTTTATTATTTATATGTTGTAGAGAAGATTCAAGAGCCTGGGGGAGAAGCCCCAACTGAACTCAATATTGCCAACTGTTTGTAGCCCAGACCATCTTAAAACTTCCAGGCAATCACCTTGTCTTCAGAACTAAGCACTTGCTACATCTCTCTTTGGTTTGTTTTTTTAACTCATTGTTACATTCAGTGCAGCTACACTGAATTTATACACGGAGGGATAAAGAAGATGGAGTTTTTTCTTTATTATTATGGACATATATGATACCTACTGTACAAAGTTCCCTCAAAGATAATTCCCTCAAATTTATACCCAGTATGACACGTATGGGATGGATTTGGGTTGATTTTGGTTGATACACAGCTGTATTTCTACAGCTATCAATGAAAGCTTAAACTGAGGAGAAAGACCCAGGATCTGTGCACTAGCAATTTACTAGGATTTTCTTTAGAAAGAGGAGAGGGAAAGAGAGCAGTGACTGAACTTGCCTGTGCTCAAGTGAAAGAAAGGCCAAAAGTAAAGCATAGTTGTGAGCAATTTACCAGCTGAGTTTTACTACTCTTTTGTTCTCTTCTGTGCACTGCCTGGGGCTGAAAAGTAGTTGGTTTCATTTATTTATTTATTTTGATTAAAAGGCAGTAGAATTAAAGATGAGGCAAAGCAAACCCCAAAGCTTTGGCTCATATTGTTACCTGGAAATAACTGTGTCCAGCTCTCAGTATCTAACAGCTCCTTTAAGGTCAAAGATCTACAGATCTACATCTGAGTGCTTCTGAACATCACTCTGGGGAGGTTAGCCCCATCTCTAATAAAATTACCTTGTTTTGTTTTGTTTTAATACAGAGAATAAGAAAATAATCCTCTTGAACAAGGAAGCAATATCATATAAAAAGATATTCTTGCTTGACAGACATTTTTTTTCCTAATGGTACAGAAGAGGCTGGTCTGACTATTGAAGAAATCCAGTCTCCTATTCTGTAAATTCAGCTAGACCCACTTTCAGAGCAGTGACTCTGAAACAGGATCTTCTCCCCAGGACAGCTGCACTGCACAGCATTTCTGATGTGCCCCAGTGTGAGTTATCAATGGGCTTTGTGATTTCCTTTAAACACCAAGTAAATCCTGAATTGTTGTCATCACTCTAATTCTTTCAGAATTATTTTTTCAGAAGAAAAAAAAAATAATTTTCCTCCTCCTGCCACAGAATACTTTAAGGAAAGAAGATGGCACTGCTATCTTCGTGCACCACAGAGTTTATTAACAAAAGAACCAGATCCTTCCACCGTGGCACCTTTAAAAACTTACTAAATTACAGCAATAATTTTCTGTCAGCCCTGCTACTGTTCCTGTTTGGGTTTAAAGTTATGGTTCATTATGTTTAGCCTCTGCTTTATGCATGCTGCTTTATAATTATGAATAAATCAATAATACAATTAGGGACAGTAAGCTTTGCATGGGCCTGTGGTATAGAAATTTAAGATTATGTTTGTTAACCCATGATGCATCAAATAACTTTTTCTACTGGAATTTCTATTGGAAAAGAGAGAATATTGGCAGTGTCAAGATATGAAAAATAAAACATCCCACCAAACAGGGGAAGAATTTGGCATCCACCTGAATTAGATTTGCAGACTAGCAAATTTGCTTAGAGGTAGGGATTCTGGAATAGCTAACCCTGTCCTAAGTCTGTGTTGCTTTCAGCATCTGAATGGATCAGAAAGCACTGGAAGAAGCTGGTCTTTCCTGCCTATAAATGTCAGTGCTTTCACTCAGATCTGGAGAAAATTATTAACAGGCCACATCAAACCACAAGGTATTCACCTGATTATTTCCAATCCAGCTCTCTAGTGATAACAAAACTGCACTTGACATTACTTCAGCTTTGCACCAACTCCTGGGGATTTTAGCTGTTATAGGGAAAAAATGTCTTTGTTTCTAGACAGCTAAATGGAATGTCATGGAATAGTGGAAGTTTGTGGCTGGAGGGTGATCACTGCCATCATGAAGTGTGAAATCAGAGATAATGCAGACAGTGAAATTCTGTGTAATGTTTCTGGCAAAAAAGAATGTATGCAGTGTTTAAAGATATATAAAAAAGAATTGATAAGGCTGGAAAATGACACCAAGTATATCGAGCCCCTTCAGAATTATATTTCAGTTTGTAAATAGGGAAAAACACACAACTTGAAACACTGGGCAAGAGAATTAATAGATTAGTTTCCTGTGTGCTAGTGTGCCAACTTCAAACAAATACATTCCTTCATTTTGCAAATATGAAGAAGAAAGAAAGACAACAAGAATGTGAAAAAGCATTCAAACAATGCAAAGTCCATCTAAATTAATAAGAAAAAAGGACAAACATTGCAGAAAGTATGGCAAGCATATGATGATCACATTTCTCAAAAAGGCTCAGTGATTTCCTGAAAGAAGATGGAAAGTCACCTGTCTTCTCATGGGTGAGACCCATCTAAGGACATGTGGCAAGGGAACAAAAAGAAGAGCAGATCTGAAACCTTGTTACAACAGTACCAAACAGTCTGGCAAAGTGAAAATGTAAACAGGCCTGTTAATTATTTTTTTACATAAGAAAACCACAGCATATTTATCTCCCAAACCATGCAAGAGATCTTTTGCATCACTTTTCCTGCTATTTTTGCTGCTGCCAAGTTCTCAGGATTATTCTAGCTTCTACAGATGCCTGTGTGATGGGAGAGAGCTGGAGCAATGTCTGTGAGAATTCTGGTCCATGCTAGCTTTCCAGGGATATAAATTTCTCCTTGAATTAGAGCTTGTGGGTTGTTTCTCCCTCCTTAGCTCTCTCTCTAACCCACAGAGTCATTGATAGCAAAGCAACACAGTTTCAGGGACATTTTTTAACATTCATAAAATAAAATTCTGTTTGAAATCCACACATGAAATTACCTCAAGTAGTTCATCCTGATGCTCAAAACTGAGCAGTCCCTTGGCAGTTCTCTGTACTGTAGCTGTCATTTTCCCCCTTTGCTGAGATGACATTGTGCTTCCTTGGAATCAAGAAGATCAAAGCAAATTCTGACCTCAGGTAGTTCTTGGGGTTGTAAATTATGAAAACAACTGCAGCTGCCTCAGAGACTTCCCCATTGCCTGGAGTTTTGGTTGTAAATTTAGCAGAATAGGAGCGGAGATGAGAGTGAGAGCACCCATGGGAAGAAGAGAGACTTTAATGAGGTTTTTGAGTATTATTTTTTTTCTAGAATTAATACATCTATAATTTGTGGAATCCTAATGCTTAAGATTATCCTAGGCTTATCCTAATGCTAACATTTTCCAGGTTGTTCTTTATGTATATATAGAATCATAGAATTTTCAGGATTGGAAGGACCTTAAAGCTCCCCCAGTGCCAACCCCCTGCATGGGCAGGGACACCTCCCACCAGCCCAGGTTGCTCCAAGCCCCATCCAACCTGACCTGAGACACTGCCAGGGAACTGCTCAGTTGCAGGGATTGGATTAAAAGGTTCATTTGTGTATTTCTCCTATTGATCAAGAAAAAAAAATCTCTCACAGGTAAACCTCAAAAAAATAAGTGACCCGTTTTTAAAGCAAGTTGTACAACGTTGCCATCTGTGTTTGGAATATGCTTCTGAAATCAAAGCTTTAGTAATGCAATTAAAATAAATTAAATTATGGACTAGAGGAAATGTAAAACAAATGTATTAGAGTTTCCTTTGCAAATGAGTGGCTACTGTGTGGCTCCAGAATTAACCACCATGCATGTTATTGCTCCAGCAAAGTTGGATGACAGTGTCAGTCTCTGCTGAGAGGTGTCTATAATATATGCCCCCAATATATTTTGATACAGCTAGGCTAACACCCATATACCTTCACTGCAATTACTTGCTCTGATTTTAAATTGGTATAGAACACAATCATGATTGAATCCCAGATGTTTGCTTTTCATTACAACTCTCATATTTTTAATTCCTTTGAAAAATCACAGCAAAACCTAATTACCAACCGGAAATAATTTTAATGTCATTTTGACAAAAGCAAACAAAAAACCATACAAAACTGAGACTGCTGGCTTTGATTTGAACGATGGGTTTTGTGCGTCTGAAATGAAATTTCTCATATAATTTTTCTTAAGGTTAAATAAAATCCCATTCATTGTCTGAGAATGAAAATTTTCTCTTTGAAGCATGAAAAAATGTATCATCTGTCTATAAAAGCAAATCTAGTTTTAATTCCTTTCTATTTAGACTTTTCATTTCAAGGGATAAGATTCCCTTCCAGGCTTCATCTGTGGTGATGCAGCAGGGATATGTAGCAGGAGTTTGCCATGAAATAAACCTTCCCAAAAGAGAATCTGTTATAATATTTTCAGTGAAAACAAGGAAAGGTGCTGGGACTACAATGTCTGAGATACACAAAATGCAACTCTGTCAAGGCTTACAGATATGCCAAAACTGAAGTAAGCAACATTTTGATCAGCATTCAGATGGTTTCAAAGTACAAAAACCCCCTCAGCTAGCTCCTGCACACGGATGTTTAGAGAGAGGTAACAAACATCCATCACATGGGGGGGAATATAAAAAGTGCCCATGTGTGTATTTTTCAAATGACAAAAATTTTGCATGATTTAGTCTAAGAAACACAGAAAAAGAAAACAGCAATTTGAAAAAAAAGGTTTGTGGAGTAGTGGAGTACTAGCAAAAATGTAAGATGTAAACAAAAATGTAAAAATGCAAAGAAATAGACTGCTACTAAATTAATCAGATAAAAGGTATATAACTTTCATACTAACGTTATATCTCATTTTAATTTGTCTGAGTAACAGTAAAAGGTAAAATTGTGCTGCAAAATATTTTTTAAAACTATTATTTATCTTCCTGTAGGTTTTTCTCTCCTTTCTGCCCATAAAGATGTGACAGCCATGTTTTTTCTCTGATTGTGGCTATAAAAAGAAATAAATCTTTCTATGTATCTTTCTGAGTAGTCCTAAATAGCATGAAACAAATTGTATATTTATAATAATAATAATCGTCATCATTATAATGATTATCATCACCATGGGTTTTTTTAACCAGTATTTCTGATAAGGGTCTGATATGGGCATTACTGAGTCTTTCCTCAGATCTGCAGTCAAATTATGGCCATGAAATATTAATCAGATGCTCTGAATATTGAATAATAATAATCTTTCACTCAGGATACACACATTCATTCCTTCATGCTGTGTCGATGCAGGCATGAATCATTATTTGTTTAGAAAAGAAAGGCACTACATGAACCAATAATTCTGATAGTTAAGACAAATTCACATCAAAAGCAGCATGTGCACTTTTCACAATGATGGCAATTAAATTTTTAAATATCTACGAAGAGAAATAATGGATTTTTCATCTTTTCAAGTCTTCTCAAGCGTGGATGCTTTTCTAGAAGTTTCAGTATTAAGGACAGTTTTCTGAAAATATATTGGTTTGTCTAATAGAAGAGGCCCCAGCAGGTGATCCAGGAATCTTCTAGCTTTTTGGATGAAAATCTTTCTCATGTAGTGTCATGTGAGATCTGTATCACCCCCATTCATAGTCTAACTGGAATCACTGGTGAAATTTGGTTAACACTCTACCATATGCATAATATAAGATATGTTAAAGATTTGCTGTCTTACTAATTGAATTTTTACCTCTGTTTAAAATTCACTTTTGTTCCCTACATCACAAGCTTTGGGATGAATCAGAAATTCTCAAGAAACTAACTTTCTACAAAATTGCTGACTTTGTAGTCACTGTGACTAAATAACATGACCAGAATTTAATTTCCTTCCAGGATTCTTATTTATGCTACTTATTTCTAAATAAATCAAACCCAGAGTTTTGGGACAACCAAAGTATCTGAAGCACTAATATTTGATGTGAAACAGGACATGGACCAATGAATTTTGGCTCTCATTGAGCAGCAATGCCTGTATGACTCTTGGTCACATGTGGGCATTCCACTATCCATGGAAACCTGAGGATATGGGCATTTTCACTGAAACTGAATGCAAACAGCTCCAATGGAATTTTATACATGTAACTATATTTAGTATTTTTTTAAGCAAATGTAATTTCTACTAATCTTAGAAAAGGTCTGACAAAATGGTTAATCAAAACTAGATTAATAGGACTGTATATATTAAAACTTTAAAATTTGAGGAACCTTTCAACTCCAGACAATCCTCCTGTGTCATTTTTATATTGATATCTCTGTCTTTTGTTTCAGAGAAGACTGAAATTAAAAACCTTCAGTTATAAATTTTCCTACTAGTGATATAGTGGTAGGAAGTTTGATGCATGCAGTATTGCAAGATTTAAAAATCACATTCTTATACATGAACTGCACACTTATTCAGCACTTCATTTAGCTGAATAACAGTAATAGCATTCAGATGAGTTAAATAATCATCTATGATGGCTATTCAGTGTGATATCTCAATGAAACTCACTGTTACTTTGATTTGCTTAATTCTATAAGATCAAATTTGCAATACAGTCTCAGTGGAAGCATTTCTGAAGGATATTATATTTTTCTCAGAATCTTCGAGTCAGCATCTTATATCAGGGCTGACCACTAAGTTATCTCTCTCTTTACAGGATTAACAACTATAGTTTTGTGCCTGCCATTTGTGTATGTTCAATAAACTTGTGTAATTTAACCCAATATGGTGTTGGCTTGACTTTGTCCACTTGGTACCCAGCAAGAACCCCCAGGTTTGCAGCCTTTGGAACATGACAATGCTCTGTGTTGTTCTCTAGTCAGTCACTGCAGCTGATTAAGGAGGGAAATGTAGAAGGTTAATTTTTCTAATTACATGTTCTCTTGAGGTAAATTATGCATGTTATCACACCCATTGTCACTATAATGAGCACATTTTATTGTAGAATGATTTTCTATGAAACTGTGTATCTTCATACATATATTTTTAGTAAGCAAGAAGATACTATCACAATTTCTTAAATATGTCTGGAGAGCTTGCTAACAGGATATTAAAGTTTGCCAAAAAATATCATCTCCCTTTCTTCTCACATCTCATTTGGAATTGCTATAAAACTGTAATGAACTGAAGAGAAAGCAATGAGACTTGGCGAAAAGGCAGAGAAATGTTGGATGGGTCTCAGTAAAAGTTTTGAAAACTGGGAGATCTGAAATTCATATTAAATGAGAATTTCCTTTGAACAGGAATGCAATGTTTTCTGGGAACTAAAAGATCCTTCCTGCTTAGTGGGAGGTAAGGTAAAGCCTATGGATTACACTGAGTCTTATTCAAGAAAAATTGTATGGAAGTACTTCAATTAAATTCAGTATTGTGATGATTATTATTAAATAAGTGCAGCTAACACATTTCTGCTTATAAAAAATGAAGTATCTAAACCATGGAAAAACAAAATAGAAATACATTTTTAATTTCTCAGAAAGCTTTCTTTTTCAATATTTCATGCATTATATAGTAGTTTTATATATATATATATAAACGTATTGTTAAATTTTTTGTAAAAAACAGTTTTCAGGTCAAAATTATTTAAATAGAAATTTTCAGCTAACCTTAATGAGTAAGCTGAATTTTTTTTACTGGCCTTGGAATTTCTATTTTACATTTTACATCTTCAGAGAAGGAAGGTATCATGGTAATTTTCTCTCCTTTTGTACACTTAGGCACCAGAAAAAAATGGATCACTGGAATAGGTATATCCATTCTAACAGAATAACACAAAGCATGGATTTGGCCCAGGTTATTTATTCATGCAGTAAATGTTATGACTGTTCACCCATCAAATCAGTGCAAGTATTTCCCTGCAATCCATTCTCAGTGCAAAGACTGCTAAGCTTCTGGGACAGGAAGGGTTACTGGAGGCCAAGAAAATCTGACACAGCAGAGTTCATGTGCAGTCTCCTGTGACTGGTATAGATCAGCTGAAAAATCCTGGAGAGCAATAATCAGCTTAGTGACAGTGCCACAAGAATGGATATCAGCACAGCAGAGAACCTGGTGTCTTTTTTTAATCTTCCAACAATATTTGAAATATATTTAAAATAATAAAAGAAAACTGATATAACACAAGTGTGGACTATATATATATATACACAACAAGGAACCCCTTCCCCTTTATGTTGTTGAAAAATAATTTGCGAGAATTGTAATTGTGACTATTGGAAAATGTTCTCACAGTTCAAAGCTCCCATTTTTTGTTTTCTTCTGTTGACTGTATCTAAGAATCCTCATTTAAAATCCATTCAGCTCTTCTGTGATATTTCAATAAATATCTGAGTTCAATAAATATACTATTTGTTTCAGCAGCATGTGAAAAAACAATTTAAAATTTTCATGCCACCTGCTGAAGCTATTTACATCATGTCTCTATTTTTACTACTTTTATTAAAACATATTCTTGATGTTTGCAATACACAGGCCAGGGTTTCTGTCACATCTCTGGGCAACCTGTTCCAGTCTCTTACCACCTTAATCATAAAATTTTGTTCCTTATATTTAGTCTAAGTCTACACTCTTCCAGATTAAAAGCATTACCCCTTTTGCTGTTCCAACAAGCCCTGCTGAAAACATTATCCCCATCTTTCTTATGAGCCTCCTTGTTATTGTCAAGTTTCAGCAAATATTATTCAGCAGTATTTTAAGGATGTTCTATGGTAGAGGAGTTTTTCTGGGGGTTTTTGTTGGCTTGGAAACAAAGATCAGAGAGCAATATCAGTTTTACCATTTGGTTAGTGTTCAGTCTAGGTCTGAACCAGATCACACTTAGCCTCACTTCTGGAATGGAGATTTGATGAGTTAGAAGAATTCTAAAGATAGGTGTCAAGCCAGTTCCATCTCTTTTGAGGATGAAGCAGAGCCTACACCTGATAATAACCTCATCATAGCTTTTTATTTTGACTTGTAACATACAATGACAAAAATATATTGTAAATAAATTTACTAACTTTGGAAGGCTTAATTTTTTATTTCAACTTATTCTTCAGCCTTATAGTTGAGTCTGAAGCAGTCCACCTACTTTCAGTTTTACATCTTCCTCCTACTCAGATGTTTCCTAAATATAAAACTGCTGGCAGGACTCTCACAGCAAAACATCCAGTGTGTCTTTAAATATAATGGAGATGTCTTTTGCTTTTGCTCTGCCAAGTCACTGACTGCTGGCAGCTGAATCAAGGGACAGATGGTCATCCAGCTCTGGCTGTACCCTATTGAGATGAACAAGGGACAATGTGAAAAATACTCAAAATTAATTTAAACTGGTTTAACCTCAGAAAACTCCTAAGTCTCAGGTTTCTTTGGTGATGTGTAGGCTGATGCAGTAGACTTTGGCATAAAGATCTTCACTGGCAGTTCTGGTATCCTTGTTCTTAGGCCACTCAGTAAAACAGATGGATGTAAAAGACCAAGGCACAACTGAGAGAAAATTCAGTAGTATTACTGAGTTTAGGTGGGTAAAACGTGAACTCCGGACGATTTAATAAATAGACTCTAACAATTATGTCACTATCCTCTTGCTCTGATGCTGTTGGCTCTGGAAAATGCTTGGCAGTAGATCAGGATTTTTTCCATTATTATTCTGTCCTTATTCTGTCACACTGTACGTTTTTACAATGTTCTTTCCTTCCAAATTAAACAGAGGATGCGTGAGGCAAAGACATCTTACGTACTCAGCATGTTCTTTCTATGTGCATCCTTTCAGACAATGGTACCAGGTTTTAATACTGTTTTTCCACATGGTATATTGCCAGTGGCTCTATACCAGATTGAGCAATACAACTTCAGTTATGTTTAATTAGCCAAGGCACTTTGTAAGTATGTCTTGCTGACATTATGCTTTCAAACCAACTTTATATTTACTTAAGATAACATATAACATAAAGTATTCTATATTTTTAACATCTCTGAATTACAAAAAAAAAAAAAACCAAAACAAAACCGAAAAACCCATATGCTAGTTTTGCATTCTTATTTTGAAGTTAATATCCCTAAATTTGGAGTAATTGTGTCTTTGAACCCTATTCTCAATATCCCTTTGCCTTTCTGTTAGGAAGAGCAGAGATCATCTCGATTGGCAAACAAACCAGAGTGTTCATTTGTCCAGCTTTCCCTGAAACTTGTTTTGGAAACATCTATTGAGAATAATCCTGACTACTTAATCAGCTGTGATGAAATACAAGGTTTAAACCCTGTTATGTTAGGAAGCTGTGTCATAACTCAAAACTTACAGTACCTTAAGAAGGATCTTGATGAGGCCTCTTAAATATAAAACGAAGCAACAAAAGCTTTAAAGGTTTATGCTTGCTATGATTTATAGTCCTGCATGCTCCCATGATGAGTGTGTTTGGTATTATATTTTTGTGAAAATAAAAGAATGGATGGAAAACAGGCAAAGGAGAAGGCACACAAACTTCTGTGTTTGTCCCTGCAGGGGGAATGAAAGATGCTTGGTATGCAGACCAGAATTAAAAGTTTTAAAGAAAGTTTTAGATCACTGACAACCTCTATGTCAGACATTAAATACTGGCTCTACTTGGACCAATAACAGATCTGATGCAGGCTACATGCATATTTATCTACATATCTAGAGATTATACTTTCTTATTAAATATACCTGCCACAGGCAAAAAACACCATTAGCCATAACACTGCCCTGTTAAAAAGTGAATAGTGATTCACCTTTTTGTTCACTGGCTTATCAATAAGATATTAGTACAGAAAATTCTACTTAATACATGTAGATTGTACTCTGGGAAGTTGTTAGCACTGGGAATTTCAGTTGGTACAGTTGAACATATTATAAATACAGAATGACAAACTAAATTCAACAGCACTGCAGAAAAAAACACTTGGAATAAGACTCATGGTTTTCTGAAAGCAATTTATCCTTGTATCAACTTGATCAAAATTGAATTGCAACCTGTTGCCACCAGTTGTCATTAGCACAAACACAGGAAAATGCATCTGAATGAAAGTAAAATTGTTTTTTACTGTAAAGGTGGTTGAGCTCTGGAAAATGTTGTCCAGGAAATTTGTAGAGTTTCCACCCCTGGATATATTCAGAACTTGACTGGACAGTCTTTGGCAGCCTGCTGTAGCCACTCATGCTTTAGCAGGTGGAATTGCACGTGATCTCAGGAGGTCCCTTCCAGCCTCAACCATTAATTAATAACAAATCATGGCCTTTTCACTGTTATAAAACTGAACATGAGTATTAATTCAGAAAAAATAAATCATATTGGTCATGAACTCTAACTTCCAGGGTTACCCCTTAACATTACCTGTCCAAGGGAAGGGCAAAAGCAGATCAGTGGTGAGTGTATTTCTGAGGATATTTTCTAGGATCCCTTGATTTTCATGTGGAGACTGGAAACAGAAGACTAAGCACAAACATTTCAGTAATGATTCCTGTTCCCAGAGGACAACCAGTCTAAAAGTTAAAGAACTTATCTAAATGGGTCATTGAGACTCTAAAATCAATAGCCAATTGTTTTTAACAGGAAACTGATACCAATATAGATGTGCAGGGAAATAGAGGTCAGATAAAACAGACTCTACTGCAGAAACAGAAAAGACCAGCTTAAACTATAGCATCTTAAGCTGTTAATGTTTTTAGATGACAGATGGTGTGCTATCCATGCTATCGTTTTACCCACCCCCTCCAAATTTCCTCTGCTTTGCTGTTTGGTGGCTGTTGTTCAATTTGGGTTTTTACTGACTTCTATCTGTAAAAAAAAAAACCCCAAACCAGTCTTGTCCATATTCCCTAAAAATAAAAATTTTATATCAAACTCCTATGAAAGTGTTTTCTCCTTTGTGACTTGCATTTTGTCCTAATGAGTTTCTCAGAGTGATTATATAGTCTACTATATTTAATGTGCAAAATGAATGTGTGTATATTGAGGCTGAACTCTTTGAATACACAAATAGCAGTGGGATCATACTTTGTAATCCTTCAGTATTGAAATCTCACTCAGAAGTTGCTACCAGAATGAGTGTATAATAGGGACAAACCTTCTAAAGCAGCTCAAATTAATGTTTTAGGTGCACAGATGGGTACAGGAAGGAAAAGTATTTTTAGTCAAGTAATTCTGATAAAGAAAGACATATCAAACTATTTCGTGCCTTTAGTTTGTGTTCATTCAAGCATTAACATGGAAAAGCAGAACGAAATTGTGAGTCTGAAGTCTTCCAAGTGTGTCAAGTTAAATACTTAGATTTTGACAAGGGTTAAAAAAACTTAAATATTGTTTTTAAATCCTCAATCTTGACTGACATACTTCCTAATTAGAAAGTGTCAAGTTGTACGTGAAACTTCTAGGAAATGTCTTCTTGGTTTTTATTCTTGATACAAACGTGTAATTTAGTTTTTATATAACAAATGATGATTGAAATAGTAATTTCCCTGAAATACTGAGTTTGTGTAATCTCACCATCAACAACGTTACCATACTTGTCAGCAAAGCCGAAATACTCATTATTTACATCGCTGTAGGACAGGCTGGGACTCTATGGGTCCTCTGGTAAATGCTGTGATGAGTTAATTGCTGCTTTACAAGGGAATTATTCGTGTTAAGCTTTCATTTAACTTATAACTATAATGTAAGAGATTGCATTAGTATTGCTTCTAAACAACAGATAACTGCCATGCCCAGCCTTGTCTGCAAACCCATTCAGAGTAATTACCAGGTGTGAATTGTTTGCTGGGATAAACCTCCCACTGTGCAGCCTTTTTTTGCCTGCAGGATATTTCCTGCTGTATCACTGCTTCTAAATGAGTCAATCGCTCTTTAATGCAGGCTTTTACATATGTTAATTCTTCGTACAGTTGTTTGTTTTTAAAGTAGTGAGGCAATAACAGTGAATCTCTTCAAAAAGCCTGTATTTCAGCAAGCCTCTGATCACCTTCCCCCACTCCAACCTGTACCGAGTTTCTCTGTTCAGCCGGTTTGTTTCAATTAAAAGGAGCTGCTGTAGAAGATTGTAGGAGCATCAGACTCCTTAACTTTAATACCAAAGCCTGTTCTGTGGCTTAGAAAATTACAAATGTGCTGCACTGGGTTCTTTAACCAAAATGGAGTAACCAAAGTATGGAGAGTGCAGAGGTGTTTGTGGACTTCTGTATCCATGGGCTCTGCCAGCTCTGAAATGAAATTTTGGCTTAGGAGTTCTCATACATCTTTGAAAATCCCAACTGAGGTTGTCTTTAAAGATATAAAAAAAAGTTCTGAGCTGTAAAAAGTTTAGGGGTTTGGAAGGTCAAATAAAAAAACACAAAAATCTTAGCAGCTTTGGCATGAATTACTATTTCTCTATCAATAGATTTTATCTGAATTTCATTCAAGGATTTAATTACATAAATATCTGGTTTTTTTCCTACTGTTTTCTTCTAAATTTAGTTGAGGAATGGCAGATCCAGATATAGAAATCAGACTAACTGGTATCTTTTTGCCATGTCTCTTTGTCTTGCTATGTCACAGAATTGCTTAAAAGTTTTAACATTTTATAATTGTATCATAATAAAAATTAAAATGTTATCCTAGCTGATTCTGGTAATTTCAGTTAATACAACTAAGATGGCAATTGACTCCAGTTATTATGGTAATAAATGCTTTACCATATAATATATCTTTTACTTTCCTTGTTAACTTAGGTCTGAGCATTTCTAGTGAGTTATATTTCATACATTTACAGCCAGAGAAACAATTAGATAGTCTGATCTTTTGTATAGCACCACAAATTTCAACCACAGAGCTGAAAGGTTGGCCTGACTGTGAGAAGATGTTGTGTATGGCTTTCAAATTTCTTTCAATGAGGCCTTGGTATAAATACTTCTCCTTACAGCTTCTGACACTGCCTCATTGTGCTGATGATTGTTTCTACTACCTTAGAAAATCCAGTACAAAGAAGTGATATTTTTTTTGTGTGGGGTTTTTTCTCCTCCAAGCTACTCTTGCACCAATTATTTAATATGTGTAAAGCCTGATGGTTTTACTGATGTGTGGGCAGATCTCAGGGCATCTGCTTTTCACTGGCAAATCTGACATCCATGAAAGACTGAGTTCTTAAGATGGATATGAACTTCCTGCATTCCAGTTTAGTTAGAAGGCTTATTTGTTTCTCTTTTCAAAACACAAGACCTATACCACAAAAGAATTAAATTCTTCAGCCATTTTCTGAAGAACATTGAAGCAAATTAAATATACTGTCCTTTCAGTTTCACTGATTGAAATTATCTCAGAACATATCATCTGCACTTCAAAGCCATGTTGAATATTCAAAAAGTTTAGGCAGTCAATAATTTACTCATTAGAAATTTTTTCCAACCTCATGAAATCTTCTGGGTTATTAGTATTATTACCAAAAAATTGCCATAAGAAATACAGGATTGATTTTTTTTTTCAGTAGAATAGATAATTTTGTATTTATTTCTTTATTTATACTGGAGCTGATAAACTTTTTGGTGGTTTTAAAGTTTTTGAAAGGGAAAAGCATGTGTGCTAGAAGAGGGATTCCCTTTGTTACATGGGCAAAAATATATCCTGCATAATAAAAATGGTGTCACTAAGTGAAAACTGATGAACAATTGCCTGGCACACCCATTCTTTAAAGCTGCCATGTTGTATTCACATGATAGTGTCCCATTCCAACTCAGTCTGCTGTGCTGGGAAAAACAGAATGACTGAGTGGAGGGAGAAAAATATAATAGTTTCCAGTACTTTAAATGGAAATTAGTTTAATTTTAGAATTTGTTTTGAATGACATTTTGGGTTGGAGAAGTTGTTTGTATTATGCTCTGATCTCAGCCCTGGTGCTGAATTATTGTATTTTTTGGACCCTGGCAGAGCCAAACTGAGCTTGAGCAAATTCTGATTGAGCCATGACCTATTTCTACTGAGGGAATTATTTTAGGATTAGTGTTTATTAAAATGCTAATGTAAGTTTTCAGAAGCACAGAAGGTTTTTACTGCAATCCATAGTCATAACACTGTCTTGAAAATCGGGCATAGGAGTGTGTGTATTTGACATTAAGTGGGACATAAAGTAAAGTAAGGGGAGAGTAGTCTAGGTGCCAGGTGTCTCAGGAATCAGTCCAGAGTACTTCTTACAGAGTGGGGACACTTCAGTATTTCAAACTCCTGTGTGGAACAACCCCTCTCTCTCTCTTGCTGAGCTTTAGTTTTGCTCCAGGCACGTTAGCTTCCCAAGATTCCTGCTGCCTGGTCGAGGCATTTAAATACCTTTAAATATTATCATGTCATGAAATGCCAGTCTTATAGGAGAACCCTGAGGGCAGCAAAGCTTAAACATAAAACAAAAAAGGAAAGACAGCTCTAGATTTGGAAGGTAATTCAGCAGTAATGGACCTGTAGATTGAAGAACAGAATCTTTTTTACTGTTCTTCCTCAATTTTCTGTTTTTCCTCCAGAACACTTAGTGGTGTATTTCTAATGTAAAATTCTAGTACTCAGATATAGTCAGTGATGAGAGTCCATATGTAACAGGATGAGCCACCATACAGCTTCTTTCTTAAACAGGTTTATTGACTCAGGACTACTTGGCTTCTTGCATGGGGCAGATGATTTTTAGAAAGGCTGAAGAACTATTGTCTAGTCATACCTAGATGTGTTTTCTAAGAAGCAGGATATCAGATATGAAACAAGATACTTATCCCATGCTTAAAGAGATACTTTTCTGAGCAGTATCCTGCAGCCAAGCTCCCTCTCTCCTACGTAGATCCTAAAGAAAACCCTAAATGGAATGACCGAGTTGTGATACCAAACAAAGTGCATGTCCAAATTTCTGTCAGTACCACCACACTAGAAAGGAGCCAATGACCTTAGAATAAAATGTAGGACTACTAATACAAGGCAATGAACTGCAGTTTCACATTTACCATATCCAGGGAGCAACTAGTTATAGGGCAAATACATCACCATCATTAAACCTTCAGAATTTACCAGTGACTGGCAAAGAGTTTTGTGGATTCAAAGGAACTGCTATTGTACTTCAAAAATGTTGGGGTTTTACTCTCCTCTGAACTGAAGCATTTCAGAAGAAATTCTGATTAAATTATAGTGTAGCCAAAGCAGAGGACTGTGACATGTATAAGTTCATTAAGCAGGGTATAATAAATATCAATGTGCCTTGAACTCAAATATAAGCACACCAAAGTAGTGTTACCACTAGCTGTATATAAGTACTTCATAAGGCTCTGATAATGTAGAAAGACACAATGGATAAATGCTTTAAGTAAGTGTAGGGGCAGTGTGACCATGGTGAAGGTGTGAAACATCAAAGACCACAGCCATAAGTGTCAAATATTAGGTCAGAGAGTATTTTATACTCACAATTATTCTAGCATATAAATGTTTTGTAATAAATTAATTTAGTAAAGTTTCTTTTTAAAAATAATGCTCGTATCATGTATGCTCTCCACTGCATACATTATCTAACTTGTATTTGTTTGCAGCAAGAATGCCAGAGACATTTTGTTCCCTGCTTCCTGTTTAAGCTGTTTAAGTATATCAATCAGTTTTACCTATTTTCACACAGGGTCATTAATGTGAACACAACCTAGAGCTGTACTTTTTGGCCTAGAATTCCACTTCATTATTAGTGGCATTCCTCTTCAGGAATGGCAAATGGATATTTCCTTCCCTTGCAGCAGCATGATTAACTAAAATAATAGGTTTTACCAAAGGCAGAAAAGTGCCACAGAAATTGTAGCCTCTTTTCTATCCTGCAATGTCATTATGATAACAGGAAAGAGAAAAGAATTGCTAACTCCTAACTCTTGAGTCACAGATCATCTCGGTCAGGATAGCGCTGCTGATTTCTTTACATTTCTTCAAGAGAGGCTACCTCTGAGGAAATGAAGAGCTTTTATTCCTGTTAGTGACAACAGGAGATGGTAAAGATTATTGTTTCTTCCCTCTCTGTGTTAGAAGCCATGACTGATCACAATGCATGAGGGCAAATAAACAGGAAAGACACTATTTTGTGAAGAGTAGGGATGTGGGACGCACTCCATCTACAGCTGCAATTGTTTGAAAAATGTGTGTAATAAAGCCTCACACAATTTTGAACTGATCAGTATTTTAAGGCCCAGCTAAAGAGAAAAGCTTCAAATCACTGAGCATAGTGGGAGATTGTATGCTCAGCTTCTTCATGAAGTCATCAGTGGCTTTAGCTGAGCTGTGGGAATGCTGTGTAAAACCTTATGCATATCATGCATGACCAGGTCTCCTGCCTCCTTTCAGGGGACCCACATTTTCCCTTGTCTCCCTTTTATCAGCTGCATGCTATAGAAATTTTCTTGTTGTCCTTGATGTTCCTGGCCAGATTTAATTCTCCCAATCTAATTTCCTAATCTGATCCCTGTCTGCTTGGACTACTTCTCTGTATTCCTCCCAGGCTACCTGTCCTTGCTTCCACCCTTTGTGTTTCTGTTGGTCCAGGAGCTCCTTGTTCACCCATGCAGACCTTCTGTAGGTTTTGCCTGCCTTCCCCTTTGTTGGGATGCTGTACTCCTGAGCTTTGAGGAGGTGAACCTTGACTATTAACCAGCTTTCTTGGTTTCCTTTTCCATTCAGGGTTTTATCCCATCATATCTGCCTACAGTGGGCCTCATCCTCATCTCCCTTGTCAGGTGACCTGTAGCAGACCCCACTGTAGCATCTCCTGTCCCTGCCCTCCTGTTAATACTGACCCAGAAGCTCTTGCTCAGCTCCTTCTCACTGTTTTTGTTTTTTTCAGGTTTGTGTCCCAACAACTTACAGTCCCTGGTTGTGTTTTCCTCTGTTTAGTAACTTTTGTCTCTTGTATACCACTGGTGTGCAAATACACCTGTCTGTCTTCACACTGTTGGTGGTCACATTGCTCATGGTTGGGCAAAATACTTCTAGATTGCAGCTGGCTATGCCATAACAGTTTTAGAATGGCCATATGGAGTTATTAGCAACATACATTAGCAAGCAAATCATTTGGGTTTAAGAGTTACCAATCACACCCTACCTAATGCACTTAAAAATTGCAGGTGTCACAAGACTTTGCTTTGGCTCCATTCCTGATGTCTTTTTATTTCAAAAGCTATCTAGATAGCTAATATCTGATGACATATGTACTTTAGAAACATGCCTTTTGTGTTCAGATTTTCCAATATGCCTTTTTTTTTTAAAGCACTAATTGATACTACATATTTAGCTTGCTATTGTAGGATTCCTATTGTCTAACTTTATCTTAGATTAGATGTCTTATTTTTAGATGAATATTCCCTTATTCTTCATCCCTAGTCAACAGAAGGAGAGGCGCAATAAGTGATTCATCTCTTCCTGAAATAGTTGTCTGAAGGAGGTGGACTTAATCACAAGTAACTATCACTTCAACTAAAAAAAAGAATCTAAATTTGCTCTTAAAAATTACAGAACCATCCATGAAAGGATATCTAGAAGGTTTTCTACCCCTTCCAGAGCAAACTGAGCTATGCACCATCTGATGTGTGCTAATCATTGGTTTCCTTTTTGCACTGATGAAATCACATGCTATGCTACTGCATGAAGCAGATGAATGATGCTGCTTTGTAGGGACTATAGAATGAAACCATAATTAACACTTACGAAAGGTACAGATAACTAGTTTGGTAAAAAGGGAATTAATATCAAACCAATTGGAATTTTACACTGATGCAAAGACAGAAATATTTTGCTTTATTTGTTGTCTTGCCAGTATCTCAGTTGCTACTGTTACTGGTGTCTTTGGTAAACTAAAAAGTTGAGAAAAACCCTAACTTTCTGTGATTCTATTATATACAGTTACCATGGCAACAAAAGTTGCTGAAACCATAAGAGTCTGTTGTAGAATCTTTTAAATATATAATTTTTAATTCTAAGAGATGGCTTTTATTATGAATGCATTATTCTCTCTCCAGTACTCTGGGATACTATCTGACAGGTTCTAGAAAGTGAAGCCTCATTCAGGCACCAAACTACCGACACATTACATTTCTAACATCCACACAATACCATGGTATAACATTTAACACAGCTGTGTGCATTTACATAGAATAATCTTACTGAACTTGGTCTTCATATGAGCTTCACAATCACAGAATCACAGAAAGTGAGGGATTGGATGGAACCTGGAAAAATCATCGAGTCCACTGGCATGAGCAGATGCTTGCCATGTGGATATAGACCACATGCTTTGAAACTTCATTGGTTTTTACCAAAACCTTTGGCAAGAAATTTGCTGATTTCTGCTCTTCAGTATTGGTAACAAATATGTCTGAGTAGACTGAGGAATTCTAACATCACACAAATATATTCAGTGTAGGAAAAATTGTACAACTACTCCTCATTCAAGCTGAAGTAGATTTGAACTCAAGTTAAGCAACAGGATTTTGTCCTTCAGCTGGGAACCAGAAGCAGTTGAAAAGTTCATTGTCATATTGATGTTGTCCTTGTTACGTGTATATTTGAAAAGCCAGAAAGAAAGACAAAACCTCTGCCAACATAATTCCATCAGAAAATCACTTAAAAAGACTTTTTGTCCTCTGCCTACACTTCTAAGAGAATGAATCCTTCTTTACTGAAGAGCACTTCTTCTCAGTAATATTATCTTTGTCCCCAGGGTACTCGCTGAGTTTCAGAGCCTGACAGAGTCATCCAAGTTTTCAAATTGCATTTTTTAAATCAGTTTCAAAGCAAAAGGTATCTGCTAACCTCTAACAGCAATCAGATCACCAGCACTTCTCAGCCACTGAGCCCTCATGTTGCTGAAGTTTACATACACCAATATTTTGCATTGTCTTCATTTTAAAACCATATCTATTACAACAGAAGGAGGTGTATGAGTCAGAAACTACCATGTAGGCTTTAGTGGGACAAAAATGACAGTCATTTGGCTAAATAGTGGTATTTGGAGAGTTCATCGCTGCAAATAATGAGCTAAAATAATGATGCTACTGCTGCTTTACAGAGCATATATAATAACTTTTTTTTGTGTGTATGAAAATCACAAAAATATGACTAAGCCTTTTTGTGAATTTTAGGCGCTTATATTCTACTGCACAGACAAAATATTAAATATTACTGAAGTGGAACCACAGCTCTACCATCTGCCTGATGGTAGCTGAACCACACTGCACTGGAGAGGGATGGAGCTCTGGAATATCTGCATTGCCTTGGCCACATCATCATGTGGGGCAAAAGAATTTCTGTATCTGCCTGCATAGGGTGAAAGGATAACCTGAAGTATCCATTACTGACCTCTGCAGGAGCCACAGCACTAATGTAAAGTCAGCATCCCCCCAGTCCCATGAGCCAGGCCAATGCCACAGCATTTTGCCTCTGAGGTAGGTGCTAGGGCAGCAGAGAGCCAGCCACGTGTCTTGCAATACTCTCAAATGAAAATTTGAACACTTTGGTGCATTTTTTCCCTGCAAAGGATCTTTCCTTCTGGTTTCTTTAGCTGCACACCCAGATCCCAGAACACAAAATCTAACTTGGTTCCAGGAGGCTGATTTCATAGCCTAGAGAAATATAGTCAAAGCACTGACACTCTTTCTATTCATGCAATGTGGAATTCAGCAAACACAAATTCCACCTTTTTCTCTCCAGTGCAGACCAACATCCTACCTTGGCTACTTCGGTGCAATGTTCAAGACAGTGCAAGTTAAGTTACATTTTAAAACTGGTATTTCAAAGATCAGAATTTGATCCCAATGTCTTCTGTGTAGGTATTGGTTAAGCAGAAAGACTTCATAAGATGAATGAAATTTCCTACATGAATGAGGACTTGATCATGTAAATAAGATGTTTAAGATACACCCCAAATTTTGACTTCCTAAACTGGCATTCCATAAGTAAGTATTTTATAATTAATGACCTTTCTAAATTTAAATGACTTTTTTCTACCTTTTAATAAAGTCATCTCCAATGCTTTAATGAGTAAAGTATGACAAATGACATTTGGGTTGCCATAGTGACATTTTTTTCTTATATGTTCTCAGGCTTAGTGCCTTTTTCTTTTCTCTTTGCTTTGTTTTAGCACGTAAAGGCCACAGCTATAATAAATGCAGCTTCTCTTTTCTTATAAATAAATGCAAGAAAATTGATATATACCCTAATAATATAATATGTTCAAACTTCATTACTGGGTGCCATTATTTCAAAAGCATAATGTTGCTGAAAAACATAGTGTCTTCCTGTTCCACAGAGTAATTAATAGTGTTGTTTATTGTATTGCAAGTTTTTCTCTTTTGTCACACACAATTTGTGAAGTAAATTAGATACAGGAATGCATATGGGCTTAAAACATAGTGAATAATAAAGTATTAGCAAGGACTTAATGATACAGAAATAGCTGGAGGGAAAAGTAGTGTTCTGTTGCAAGCAGTTTCCATGGTAATGACTTAAAGCTTTCAATTCTGAGGGGAAAAAAAATAATTTAAAACTTATATGCTTGTATATATATATTTAAAACAGGTATGCATTAGGCATGCCAGTACTCCATTTCAGACAAAATCTTTCATCTTAGAAGTCACTGCAGTCCAAAGGACCACCAGTGGAAATTCATTTCTGTCACAGAAGATATGTCAGCTCCACAAGAACTAATGCATTTGTACATTAGCTCCTGCAGAGAATCTCAGTGGAGCTCAGATTGTTTTATCAAATTCTTTTTATACTTTAAAAAAAAATCACTCTAAGAATTTATTATGTTCATATTAAGCCTAATTAGGTGCAATTAGCTACAAACAGATGAATCGATTCCTTACATGTTTGCTGTCTACATTTATTAGCCCATCAAACCATAACTGTGAGGCACATGAAATGCTCCTGCCTCTCAATATAAGAAACCAATATAGAATAGGCAATAATTTATATAAAATTTATGTGCTTCAGATTCCCAAGTTAGGTCCTAACATTTCTCTTTCAAATAGTAGAAAATGAGCACTTGCACTGGTTTTCGTTTATTTTATTATTTCTTTGCTTGTTCTTTGTTTTATGTTTTTTCTCACGTACAGCAAAATAATTTAAAAGTTTAAAAACAAAATTCGTAAGTTTTAGTTTATAAATGGTTCTCCCAAATTATAAGGACTATAATCAGACAATAACTTTTCTATTTCAAGCATAGATCTATTTTTCATGTAAAAAAAAAAAAGTTTGTTGTTTCAATGTTTGGATAAAAAGAAGTACAGTATGTTAAGAAGCTATAGAATATGAAAAATATTGACAAGGAATATTCCAGCTGTATTTTTTTTTTCTGAAGTCCTAATGAAGATAGACATTGTTCTCTTGAGTAGAGTCAGAACATTCCACGTAGTGGCTTCAAAAACGCACTCATGTTCTCTCATCTTTTTACAAGTCCCTGTGATCCTCACAAGAAGGGGCTGGCAATTTTATTCCTTTATATTGTGGCTTATCTTTGCAGAAGCAAGCAATCCAGAATATTAAGTTTCTCTGGGAAATCTCTAAATATTCAATAATGCTCATTATAATTATATGCTAATACAAATAAGATAAAATAATTGTCTATTTTTTTTTTCAGTAAATTTATTTTTATTGCTTTCTATTTAAAAACAAATCAGATTGAGGAAATTTTTATAAGCCTGCCCCAAGGCCAACTCCCCATCACCAGAATAGAATCCTCACAATGAAACATCACAAATGAAAAATTAAATTGCAGTTTATAGACCCGGATTCAAATAGTGCTTACATTATGATCTGACTTGAAGTCAAACACATATGAGGTTCTATAGACTGAAGAGCACAGGAAACAATTTTTCTTAAATGATATTTTTCAGATAGATAAAAATTATAGAAACATATAGACTTGTGAATGTGATTTTGAGTAAGCCAATTGCTCATGCATTTTAATTTATCATAACTGTATGAGATCTAGGTACACAAATGTAGAAATATAGATTCTGGGCAGGGCAGGGGTTCTAAATAACCTCCAAATCAACATCAGAGATGCAGATCTGTATTTGAAATTATATTTCAGATTATTGACAGAGAGATCAGGAGACAGAAAGAATTAAACTGAGCTCAGCTACTCAGTAATTAGAATTTGTCATTGACAGAATTATACAATGTTCTTCAGGGCAAGTTATCTAGTACCTACATATTACAGAAATATTATTTTCATACGAAGAGTAACCTTGAGAAAAAGATTTATTTAACTCATGTAGGACTGCATTAAACCATTTCATGCCTTTTTAAAATGGATGAAATGGACCATGGGCCTTTTTTTTCTTGCACACAGCTGAATTGATGAAAGGGGTCTCAGTGTGAAGAGTTTGAAGATCAGAGAGAGAAAAGAACTCTAACACATTCATCAATTTGTAATGGGAACCCTCCTGCTCTGCTCTCACCTCTCATCTCTCTCATGTCTTTTTTTTTTTTAAATGCCTTTTTTATGCTTACAATTTAGAGTGGGACTAGATATATTCCTGCTGAATGAGATGATTCCTGCCAGGAAATTCAGAAGAGAAGATCTGAGCATCTGTGTTACTCAAAACAAAAATATTCCTTTCTTCTAATATTCTTAGAATTCTGTTCATCTGTAACAGATACATTTTTTTTTTTTTTTTTTTTTTTTTGAAACAAAGAAACATCTACCACTGGTGGAACCCATCAAATGTCTGGTGGTGCTTTATATTCCAGTAGCTCAATTAGGAGTGGGAACAAGGGTCCATATGTGCTGACTTTAGGCAAAAACTGTCACTCCCTGGGTAGAGCTGGGTTGGGTCAATATTCCCCCCTGGTGATCCTTCAAGGCAGCTTAGTGGTAAAAAGATGTACCAGAAGCAGATAAATGTCTTGGTTCATAATGGAGCTGAAAAGTTTGATAAAGAAATCAAGATACAGACTTATTGATGATATAACTAAAGACATTCTGACTTTATATGGCAGAGAAATAAGTACCTCACATGTTTAAAGAACAAGTCTCAAAACTGACATTTCTTTACCAGCCAGACCTTGCTGATGTGTGGAAGGAAAATTGAGCTGTTCTTCCACCATTCAAGCAGCAAATGAGATCCTGCATTCAGATGTGCTTAAGGCCAAGAGGAACTACTAGACCACTCAGTTTCACCATTGGTGATCACAGTGTACATCATGCAATAATGTAAGTGTAAAATTTTTAATTAAGCCAGATTCTCATGAGACAAAAGTTTAAGTAAGCACCTGGAGCAGCTGTGCCCTTGTTTCCTGCCTGTGTTTGGTTGGTGTGTTAAGGGACATCCACAGCTACCATCAAAAAGTTCACAGAACCACGGGACTGTGTTTTGATAACCATGACATTGTGCCCTAAAAGATGTTTGAAATAAAAAAATGTAAAGGCTAAAACTGCACCGTGCATGTGAATCATGAATTGTCCTGAAGCTGCCCCTGGGGTTCAGCTGTTAATGGAATGGAAATGGCAGTCTTCTGGTTCTTTTTAATTTTTTCAGTTTTACAATGCTTACTAAATATTAAAGTTTGATAGAGCTTTTCAGCTCGTTAATTCTACCTGTTCATTACATATTATTCAAGCCTGCAGGTCTGAAATTAAATTCATTTTATGTTGCCAGCACTTTTACTAATGATAATTTTCCATTACCCCTTCCTTGCTATAGGAAAATATCCAGTTATTGCAGACACAAAAGAGGGATGCATTTGACACTTCTACTTTTCTCAAATTACTGTTCAGAGGGGGGTTTTTAGCTTCAACTAGCAAGGGCATTGTAGCTGTTACAGGACCTTTTTTTTCTTTTTCTTCAAATGTTTAGACGTAATTTTTGTTGGTTCTAATTCACCTAACACCGAGACTACGCAGAGGCTTTCTCATCAGTAAATTATATGCCTTTCATTTACCATTTTCAGCCTTTACACACACACAGAAAAGAAAAAAAAAATAGATGCAAATAGCAAAGACAAGTAGTATACATAACTATCCAAGTCATGTGTATTTAAATCACTTTCCAAATATTTAATTAACAGGTGTGGCTCTTTCTGTGTTAAAAAAATAAAACAAAATAAACCAAATATATATATATTTCTGCTACACCTGTCACAGGGCAGTCACACTTACTTTCCAAATTAACATAAATTTTAGAAAATTAACATAATGAACACAGAGAAAGATTTTTTACTATGTTTTTGCCAGTCATTTTAAAGAAGAAAAGAAGTTAATACAATCAGGGTACAAATAGTAAGGGCAATTCTGAATCCTGAAAAAAATTCACTAGCACAGGCTGCTACACACCACCACTATTAATTTAACTATTTTTTCTATTTCTGCTTCTTGTTGTACTTTTTTTCCTCTTTCTCACATACTAGATACACACAGACAAGTCTGTAGTGATGTTACACGTGGGTTCCACATGACCTGCATACATAGCCATGTATCTTACCTGTACGTGCTTATATAATGGAATAAATGTCATTACATCTTTTTTTCAGTGCCCCCAAATTGAAGGCACTGCTAATTTTTTAAGCCAAAGTTACACATTTGTAGGAGTTGGATATTTTTTTTTCTTCCTTAGAGCATATAAAACTGTCCAGAGACTGACTGAAATGCTCTGAAGGAGAGAAATACAGAATTAAAATCTTAATTTTGTATTCTTCTCCTACTTATTAATTTTTCAAACAATTTCCATTTTTTCTGCTTTATTTCTCTAGTTTCTTCACTGTCTTCAATAGAATAAAAGGAACAGGAGAAAAAAAATGCCTGCTGTGAGTAGTTGTAAGTTATGCCTGCTTGTTGTAGTAAGTTTTGCATGGATAATCATTGTTATTTAATAATAGTAAAAATATTATGCTATTATTACAGTTATTTTTCCATTGTCTTTAATACCCTGGATGGAAACCTAAGATGGCTCAAGGATCAAGTTATCATTCTCCCACAGTATATTGTTCTAATGATAAATGAAGGTTCCTTTTGCTTCATCTCTCACTCATTTTGTTGATTCACTCAACAGGAAAGGACAATTGTCAGTGGGTTATTCAACAGGCTTTTAAACATATTTTGCCACCTCATCATAAACTGTACTGGAAATATATGCTCATACATTATCACTGCTTAATTTGAGTCATGTGAACGTGCTATAAATCCAGGTTACTCTGCTCCAAACTGATTTCAATACTGAGTGTTCCTTCTTCATACTATTTTAGTATTTCTTCTAACTTTTTTTTTTATTATTTTTATTTTTCAATCTGAAATACCCTGTATATATATATATATCCATAAAAGGCCAAGTCTTAATGGGTAAATAATCTGATTTGAACAAGCAAACTTTTGTTCTTATGAACCCCGGAACTGATAAAATTTTTCTTCAGGACACATTGTATTGTCCCACTATGTTGCCTGGACTGCTATACATGGAGAAAGCATGAATGGACACTACATTTATAGACAGCTCAGCAAGAGGAAAAGATATAAATTCTCCAAGAAAACTCAAGGACAGAAACCAGCATCATGCAACAGAGCAAGTCACTTCTTGTGAGCTCTGTGAGAAAGCCTGCGAGGGGCTGACTCAGGTAACTGGGATGATTTATCAGGTAGCTGTTGCACTACTGCAGTTGTTTTTTCCATGCTTTGGTCTTGCCCTGACAGTGCTGGAGGCCAGGTGTTGAAGCAGAACAGGTGTGGGTAGGAGATATGAACTTAGAGTAAGGATAATTTGCAATCTTATTGCTTCTTTTTCAGCCTTAACAAGTTTGGTTCCTTGAAATATGATTAAGGGTGATAAAGATTAAAGTGATGCATCAGTGCAGCTAAACTCTGGGCAAGAAAATACTTTTGTAATTCTTTGATAGGATATGGATAGTTTTAACTATCTGAGGGGAGAGAGAGAGTAAGAAAAATTATCATCTAATTTATATCAGAAATTAGGAGATGGAAATGAAGAAGAAAAAGAGAAACATGGAAAAGTATAACCAGACACTATTAAGGTAGGCAATGTCAGTGGTTTGTAACATGCTTTCCTAGAACACGGTGATACAGATAAATACAACCTTATTTCAAATTACTTCAGAATCAGATTATGACTTCCAGTGTTGCTGGGGAAATAATTATTGTTAAAGTAAGAAATTAGTAACTCCTGCTCCCCCCCTCTGCCTTGTCCTGTGCAAGGTTGCAGGCTGAGCAGAAAATAAGTACTTAAATGAATAAATAACTTTTTTCTTTCTTTCTTTTTTTTTTTTTTTTTCCTTCCTTTTTTTTTTTTTTTTTTCAGCCAATGAATACAAAAAAATAGCACCACAGAATGCTTTTTATTAAAATACAAATCAGTCTCCTCAGTGTATTTTCCCTAGAACCAGGTTAAACTGATTTGACTATCATCCTGCCTGAGCCATTTTGATCCATGTTTACATTGTCCAGAAAAAGTATTTTATCAAACAAGTTAATCCTCCTTGTCCAAACAACTTACACTATCCAAAAACCTGAGGGCAAAGATTAATTTTTTTCAACACCACTGTCTTCTTTATCAAGCAAGTAAAACAAATCCCCCAAAAAGTTTTACTGAAGTATTATTCAAGCAATTTAAGGCTGCAAAATAAAGTGTATTTTAAAAAATCTTAAACTTAATGTCTGCACGTGACATTAGCTCAAGTCACACGTCAAGGAACATTTCTGCTTTTCAGGGGCACAAAGTTTAACGAAATAAATATCTGTGGAGTATATGCAATGTTTTAACCACATGTATCTCAAACACTCACCAAAGAACTGCTTTCTGGATACACAGCTCAGCCCATCCTGCAGCTCTGCCACTCCTGCCTCCAGTTAGCAGCAGGGAACGGGGTGACCTGAGCCAGCAAAGGCCTCTGTGGTACAGACATTTACTATGACACTCAGGAACAGCCTCCATCCAGTTACCCCACCTTGTCATCCACATTTTCCCTTGATCTTAGTGGCTACTAATCTGACAGAATTAATTAGCTGGTGTTACAATTAGGGTACAATTATCTTGATGTCAACAGGATGCTGGGCCAGACAGAGGCCGGTTTGCTTCCCAAGCTGTGGGGTTTGTCTGCACCTCCTTCCTGAACCTGCCCATGGGGGATATGTGTATCCCTGAGCTGCCCTCACATAAACAGTCACATTTACATGGTAACATAGCCAGGGCAAACACCTTTCTCCAACTGGAGCAAATTAGCATAATCTTCATGAGTGAGATGATTATCTCAGGCGGTGGTTCCACTGCTGGTTCCAGGGGGAGTCTGCCTGGGGTCTCCCACCCTGTGCTCTGTTCCATTACACAAAGTTCCTCCCTGTCATCTCCAGTTTCTTGTGCTTTACTGCTGCTGAAAACCATGCAGCTCCGAAGAGAAGCAGAACAATGTATCAGAATCTCAGATACAGGGTGGAAATGTGCCTAGATTACTGCTGAAATTGGTGAAAGGTGTCATCATTATTAGGAAAAGAATACATACAATGTCTATGCACTGATGGCATTAACTGAAATTCCTGCACACAGAGCATTTCATATTTCTCCTAAGGAATTTCAGATACATTACTGGGGAAAACATCTACTGCTTATATTCATTGTCCCTTTAAGATCTTTTTTCCCACATGCATGTATGTCAGATCTCTCCACACACAACCAAATAACAATATCCCATAATTTATCCAGAAGTCCACCTGGCTGTAGTAAAACTCACTCCAAGAGGGGTTTGGTTCACAAAATCCCCACCAAATACTGAATCTTTCATTTCTCTGAAGCCCTTTAGAACAATACTCAAAGGCAAGCAGTCAGAGACAGGGCATGCAGACTCAGGATAATTTTTTTTTGTTTTTTGTTGTTTTCCTCTTACAGTGAGAGATTAATAAGCTTGAAAAAGACCTCAGACCCCAAATAGGGAGGTCTGATGCCTTCTACTTACTTGGTGAGGCCATGACTCTGTGCCTTCAGATCATGGGGTCAGGTCTTTTGTAGACTGCTGAAAAGCCACCCAGGCAATGCCAGGAGGAATGCCTGCATCAGACCTACACCCCCTGCCCTGCTCTGAGACTGACATTAATAAAACTCAAATGCAATGGCTAGAGGGAATCTTGGGTTGTTCTGGAGCTTTGTTTGTTCGTTTGTTTGTTGAGGGTTTTTTGTTTTGGCTTGGTTTTTTGTGGTTGTTCTTTTTTTTATGGTTTATTTATTGGTTTGGTTTTGGGGGGCATTTTTCCTTTTGGATTTTACTTGATTTCATGCCACAATCCAGGCTCACCACATTCCTATTCGTAGTCCAGCCACCTCCCAGTGCGTCCACATCACTGAACTCTGTCTCTATTGCTCTCTGTTTTTTTGTTTGTATTAATTTCCTTAAAATTCGGCCAGTTTTGTAATGTGGAATTTAATCTTGAGAGACATTTCTCTAATCATCACATTCAAAAAAAGCCATAGGTTAAAAATATAAGTTAAAGAAAAATAGGGAAAAAATCCCACACGATCCATACATTTAATTGATGATTAATTTTTTAGTATATTTACACCCTAATGCCTTCCTTGAGATTTCAGCTTAACAGAATTATAAGGTTGTTAAAGGACATCACTTGACTCAGGAACATTACTCAACTCCAGTGATAACATGCAACTGATTATTCTACTTGTGAATGAGTGAACAAAACATGGGAGAGAGTTTTAACACTGAAAGAAACATGATCAAATGAACAGCTATGATTTGAAGATTTTGAGACAAATCTTGTTTTGAACACATAAATATGAAATATTGACCTAGCTCTTCAAGCATCAGATGTGTTTCTTAGTTTGTTTTCAATAGTATGTGCCATAGCAGAAACAGGGGGGGAAAAAGGAGGAACAGAGGTAGTGAACAGGCTAGTTCATGGCCTTTGCTGACTGACTGGACATGAACATATTTTATAGAAAATCACTTTAAAAAAATTTGAAGGTATACGTGAAAGAAATACACAGAAGACTGATGTGGGCAATTAACATGCAGACAAAAAAGAATCTCTGCAGCAGAACAGTGAATGAGGAAGAGCATTATTGGAAGGATTGTGTTTTATGGGAAGCATTTAAACAGTATATAAAGACCAAGTAAATGGAATGCCATGACATTTACTATGCATTGGTCGTTCTATGCTGCACAGACATTAAAGAGGCTACAGTAATTTCACTGTCAGCAGGATTTGTCCCTGAGTCCTTGACCAAAATTTGTCTTCCTCTGAGTTGCTGTGCTGCATGCTGATTTACCCTGGTCTGTTTGTTTGCCAGCATCTATTGCAGAAGTGAATTTGTTTCAGTGATGACTGTGGATACAGTTTTACAGAAGTTGTGGATGAAAATATTATTGTTATTGCTATTATTATGTCATAAACACAGCATTTAGAATTCCAGCTGGCATCACTCAAGTTCTAAGATCCAGTGTCTGAGTCTCAGTGTTCTTGTTCTGCTTTCTAAAGCTACAAGCTTAAACCACTCTACTGGAAAACAGATCCAACTTTCCACTGTGTAACTGTTCTGATTTTCCTCCTCTTTAGAAGCCATAGTATTAAAAAGAAAAAACAAAGGGTATTAAATAAATTAAAGCTAATACAACAACACTGATAAAATCCTCATCATCTAATATTGTTTAGCTAATACAACATATAGCAAACATACCACCACTGAGCAAAAATTTGCTGTGTAAGAGGAATGTCCAGCACAAAAATAATTCACCTATTTCAGGTACACATTTCTGCTCAGTGTTGTTAAAAAACATGGAATACAATGTATTTCTTTTTTTGTGTATTTCTATGAAGGATTTTATGATTGTTTTCTACATGTGGCTCCTCTCAGTGGACTTGCACTTCCCAACTCCAAACCATGGTTACTAACAGATAGTAAGAGGGTTTGTATCGGCTTCCATGGGAGTCACTGAATGGGTGGACTTCCACCTCTCCATACGTTTGGTTCATTCTTCCATCAGAAGCCTAAAGTGGCCTAGATTCTAGATGATTTACTGTCTGTATGCTTGACTTTCATGCTGCCCCAGAATGGACTTTTGTGTCTTTGGGGATTTGTGCTGGAGCAGTAAGTAGACTGACGACTTGCCTGGAGACTACAAACTCTAACACCCTCAGGAGGAAGGGGTTCCTTCTCCCAGTTTCAAAGCCAGGGTATTCCTCTTTCCATGGACTCCTTATGCATGCACTTGTTCTCCTGATTTGGTAGTTCCCTGCACAAATAAACCTGCAGGCACTTCTGCCTAATGTAGTGATGCTACAGAGCACTTCAGCACCTGTCAGCACAAACCACCCACAGCCAAACCAAGCAGCAGAGCACACAGGGTACTGCAGCCAAGTGTTTGGCAGCCCTTTGGACACAGGGAGTGATACTGCTGCTCCCACCCAGGGCTGGTTCCCTGAGCAAAGGCAGCTCCCAAAACCTGGACCAATCCTGCTGCTGCTGTTGCTGTGGAGACAGCCAGAGAGAGCCTGAGGATGCACACACCTCTGTGCATTGGTGTGAGGGGGTGGATCAAGGAAAAAAAAATGGGGGGAGCTTCAGGAGCAAGCATTTTCTGGTCTACTTTGTGTTGAGATTGACCACTTAGTTCTACTTTACCCAGTGCTGCTGCAATTCCCTGTAATACAAAAGGGTAATGGCAACAGTTCCAGCAATAGCTCTGCTCAAAGGGCATCTCTGGACTGGGTATTTGCAGCTTTGTCAACAGGACATCCTAAACACACATTTTAGTGCCTCTTGCAGAGGGACCAGGAGAGCATGAGTAGAAAGACACACTGATTGCAGCTGAATTCAACATTACTGCTGCCCCAAAGTAATTCGTTCTGTCCTATTGTTTCACATTACATAACAAGTGTTTTCCTCACATTTCTTTAGCAGCTATATGAGCTCCCAGTGAAACTAAAGAACTTGCAGAGGTCACTGAGGGAGGCTTAGAAGAAATTTCTTTCTGCAGTGTCCTTTCACAGATCCCCTCTGGTTTTTATCTGCTGTATTCTCTCCCTGTGAGATCACATTAAGCAGTGATCCTTGTATTCAGACCTCAGAAAAGGTTAATGGTTATTACTGCTACGTGGTAGCCAGTAGAGTTCAGAGAGAGAGTTTAGATTCATTCTCATAGTTTATGTAGACATTTTTATGAATATTAGCTGAGTCTGAGCTGCTTTCCTCTATCAACCCATCACAGCCCTGATTTTCACTCCTATCCATAATGTCCCTTTCCCTACTAAAGCCCCTGTGCCTGCTAAACCTCCCTTGCTCTTGGCTTCATTGTCCTTGTTGGAAAGCAGCCAGCACAAATTCAGCATTGTTGAGCATTCCCTCACAAACTTTTTCTACTTTGCAAGTTTTTAATTTTAGAGTGGACCAGGATTAGCATGGAAATCCCAAAGGAAAAAAAAAAAAAAAGGAGAAAGAAGTGTCTTTTTTTTTTTTTTTCCTGCTTTTCTTGCATGGTTTAATTTATTTTTTGTTTGGTTTTGTTGTTTATTTTGCAGGGTTTGGAGTTTTTTTAATAGCGGAAGTCTTACAATATTTAGAAAAATTACAAATATATCTGGAAAAAAATATTCCTAGTGAAGCACTGATGTGCTGGGAAGATTAGTTCTGAAAATAAACATCAAGGAACAGTATTAACCAGCAGGGAAGATGTAAGGGGGAGGGAAAAACAAAAAAATGTGGTGAAGGTACTTCAGAAAGCTAAAAGTTTTCCCTGTTCAGGGAACACTGAGCAACAATTTGAAATGCCTTCTCTGGTGTGGTTAAACAGGAGTGCTCTGAACAGCTTCTAAACTTGGGAAGAACTATCCAGGTTTTCAAACTGTAGTTTGGTAACTAGATAAGTGAAAAACTTTATACAACCCCAGAATAGATACTCGGTGTTTCCCCCATCTCACATTTTACTACTTACAAAAAATACAGGGCTTTCTAGTTTTTATATAACCCTTATTTTGTGTGTTATACTTTTGAATTTTTCTATGATTATTGCTTGAAAAACGTAATGAATAAAAAAAACCCAACAACAATGCCTCTCAGAATTTCTTCAATGGAACAGAAATTAATTATGAAAATAAAGACTATCCCTTAAAACAGAGAGCAAACTATAAATCAGTCTGGATGTATTGTCCAGGGATGCATAAAAGAATAAGTTTGTCTTACATGATCACCTGTGTTTTAGGTAAGAATACATTTCTCTCTGCTTGGTACAGGTGGACACTGTAGCTTAAGAATCTTTCCTTGATAACACAGATTGTTGGATCTCTTTCACCTGCCACTAGATGTCATGCACTGATATCTGTCCCAGCAAATAACAAACCAGGATTACAGGCTCAGGTACAGCAATATGTGAAAATTCTTCCCTTCAAAACCTTTTTCACATTTTCTTGTAATTTAAAATGTCAGTGGTTGTATTATTTCAGTTCTGGAAAAGGAAGACACACAACAACAGGGGCTCTCTCAGTGAGAGCTTCATTGAAGTGATACTTTATTGTGGACTTACATTATTTTAAAACAGTTTGCCCAAAAGTAAGTTAAATATCTGAAATCTTATTACACAATGACCACAAGAATTTGTTGGTTGGTTTTGTGCTTGTGTAAGCTCGCAGAAACAGTAAAGCAATTTTGTAACTGAGAAGAGAGAATCTCTGAGAGCAGTTGGACCATTAACAGTTTTCCTCCTCTGGACAGTCAGCTAAGATAACAATAGCAGATCAATTATCCTGTGGCATCATTTAAAAGGACAGGTTGTCCCATTCCCCACCTGCCCACGCAGCATTTTGGGCTGCTTGTTTCAGGATGTTATCAAGGATACAGAGTACCAATAGTGATAACCATTTTTCCTTCAAGGCATTTGTTACAGCAGAAAATTGTTCTTTGAAGGAACAAAAAATCCTCTTTGAATACATTTTTTTGGTTCTACAAAAATCTCAGTATTTTCTTCAGTTTGAAGCCAACATTTTTGCATTAAAACCATGTGGATTTTGCTTTTACCAAACAAATGAAAAATAACTATTTTCATATAACAATTTCTACAAAAAAAACCCCAAAACACCACAACAAAAAAACCCCATCAGAAACAGGCATGTAAAATAGTTTTTTGCCTGCATTTTGAGATAAATTTTGCTATGACATTTTCTAATGAGGAAAGCTGATTTACCACAGTTCATTTAATGCCTTGGTGACAGAAGTAGAAACAGCCTTCCAGCATCCAGATTCTCAGCCTTTTGTTTTAGGTGTTCCCATTTAAATAGGTAGAAATGCAGTCTTAAAGTTTCATCTCTCTCAGTGCCTGTTTGTGATTGCCTGATGATTCCTCCTCCTGTAGGAATGTATTTTAAAATAGAATTTCAAAAAAAAGACTAGATATGTGGAAAACAACAGAAAACCATGGAAACAAGATGAGGTGAGTGGCACAAGTCCATGCACTATATATACTGAATGTTGCAGATACTTTACTAAGCAACAGCTTAATATATGGTATAAAAATAAATGTTTTGAAGCTATTATAATTTTAGATTAGACAAAACTTACAAAAAAAAAAAAAAAAAAAAAAGCCCAGTACAGTGGTAGTTCTGCAGGTTCTGCCACTATAAGAAAATACATCTGTTTTTTGCCACCTGAGAAAATGTTATAATTGTGGTGATGCCTCAGTCATGTTTCAGCAAGAAATACACTTAATGAGAACCAATATTTATAGCTACTCTGTTGTGATAATGGTAAATGGAAATAAAAGTGCTGTAGGATTTTGGTTTATGCAAATGAGCAAAGCAAGCCAGTACATTCTCAACATGCTATGGAGAATCATAATTTGAGTGTCTTTAACATAATCATCTCTGGCAAAGCCACAATTACCTCCTATTAGCATTTAAAAATTGTGCTAATCTAAAAATAGTGAGTATATATTGAATTATGAACATTATGAATGCTGGCCATGCGTTTTCATCCTAATGCTTTTAGGTACAAACAGGGAATGTTATCCATCTTTCCCTTCATACTAAAAACCCCTCAGTTTTTAAAGTCATTCTTTTAAAATTATTTTCAGTCACTAAATGTTGTATGCTACTAACAGTCTTAAAAAGTTTTGAAGTAGAATACTTCAGCCACTGAAACTTCAGTGAGAAGCAGTTAATTAGTGAGGAAAATTGAAAATATGCTTGGGAAAATAACTTAATCTTTATTTTTATGCTAAAGAATTCCATCCGCCCCCTGAAGTGCTAAATAATATTGCAGAGAAAAGACATATTTATTGATTATTTTCTCAATATATCTGACCATTCTGCTGACCTTTATGAAAACATAACCCTTCATTCTACTTCGGAGAAAAGGTTTGCTAAAAGTTAATGGGATCATATAAAATAGACTGAGTATAGAGAGTTATGGGTGTAGGGTATTCCAGTAAGCACTGGAGCCCTACTTAACAGGCCTCAGATTTATTGAGGCTTTGGTCCAATTTCTCATTGGATTGATGGAATGACATAATCTATGGCACAGAAAGTGCAGTGGCCTCTGAACTGCAGGAAGGAGAACTGTCAGCAAGCACGAGAAGCCCTCATGTTATTTTTAAAGCCACAAAGAAACAGTGAGTGAACTCTCCCATTTCTAAATGACACCTGGATATATAGGATATGCAGTAAAGAGCAGGTGTACTGATTTACCTGTGCCTGATTCAATGGAGAGTCCTGATATCTCCTTTCTTCCTATCACTTTGTGGGTGTTGCCTTTTTTTTACCTTTCTAAGTGTCTTAAAGGGATGGACAGCTTTGAACTATCTTCTCAAAAATCTGAATCAGGCAAAAAGAATCCAAGACCCAGGAGTTTCTCTAATAAACAAAGTCACACAACCTAAGCTGTTTCAAGTGCTGCAGGAAGTAACCACAGAGAACTGAGGTAACTACAGCCTAAGTCACCCCAACAGCAAGGCTCTCAGGAAGCTGTTTTTTAAGGACTGCATAAGAGCATATGGTCTTTGAAAACCCAGGGAGAGACAGTTAGTAGATCTGTTCATTTCTCCAACATCAGTTCCTCTTTAAAAGTGTAGCAATGCATACACAGCCGGGCACTTTAATCTAAATTTTCAGAAGTTATTGCTGTCTCCTTTCCATCCAGCTCCCATGGGCTGAAGTCACCCCTGATATCCATTCCCCACCATCTCACTCCTACCTGCCCAACATTTTAAGGTGGTGTTTGACCTACCCTCTGCATGCTCTCCAGAATGCAAGAGAATTCAAAGCCTTCCCTCTCACAGAGTTTTGCCTCTGTCAGCCTCTTTCTTCTGGATCAACCGGAGGGAACATTTTCCAGGTTGAATGACTGTACCTCAGCCAGCTTGAAATGTGTTTACAGTCTGCTAGAAGCAGCTCGTGTAATGCTCACGTAATGTTGTTTGGGCTATTTGACTACAACTCTGAAACAAGAAGCCAGGCTATGAATCACCAGAGCTCCACAGAATCTGCAGCTTCCACTGCTGAGCACATAACCTAAAAAAAAGCCTTCTGCAGTGCAGAGCCAGTAGATTGCATAGGAATATAACAACTTCTTTTTAACTATAAAAGGAACCAACAGCAAGGTGTGAAGGAAAATGACGTGTGTATACATGCTCTTTACTCAAGTTGTAATGTTTTACCAAAGTGAGAGGAAATAAGAATTCACCTGTATGTCACTAAAAGGCAAATATTGAACACTGCCTNTTTTTTTTTTTTTTTTTTTCTGCTTTTCTTGCATGGTTTATTTTTTGTTTGGTTTTGTTGTTTATTTTGCAGGGTTTGGGGTTTTTTAATAGCAGAAGTCTTACAATATTTAGAAAAATTACAAATATATCTGGAAAAAAATATTCCTAGTGAAGCACTGATGTGCTGGGAAAATTAGTTCTGAAAATAAACATCAAGGAACAGTATTAACCAGCAGGGAAGATGTAAGCGGGAAGGAAAACCAAAAAAATGTGGTGAAGGTACTTCAGAAAGCTAAAAGTTTTCCCTGTTCAGGGAACACTGAGCAACAATTTGAAATGCCTTCTCTGGTGTGGTTAAACAGGAGGGCTCTGAGGCAGTACAGTGTCTGAACAGCTTCTAAACTTGGGAAGAACTATCCAGGTTTTCAAACTGTAGTTTGGTAACTGGATACATGAAAAACTTTATACAACCCCAGAATAGATACTCAGTGTTTCCCCCATCTCACATTTTACCATTTACAAAAAATACAGGGATTTCTAGTTTTTATATAACTCTTATTTTCTATATATTATCCTTACGAATTTTTCTATGATTATTGCTTGAAAAATGTAGCGAATAATAAAAAAACCAACAACAATGCCTCTCAGAGTTTCTTCAATGGAACAGAAATTAATTATGAAAATAAAGACTATCCCTTAAAACAGAGAGCAAACTATAGATCAGTCTGGATGCATTGTCCAGGGATGCATAAAGAATAAATTTGTCTTACATGATCACCTGTGTTTTAGGTAAGAATACATTTCTCTCTGCTTGGTACAGGTGGATGCTGTAGCTTAAGAATCTTTCCTTGATAACACAGATTGTTGGATCTCTTTCACCTGCCACTAGATGTCATGCACTGATATCTGTCCCAGCAGATTACAAACCAGGATTACAGGCTCAGGTACAGCAATATGTGAAAATTCTTCCCTTCAAAACCTTTTTCACATTTTCTTGTAATTTAAAATGTCAGTGGTTGTATTATTTCAGTTCTGGAAAAGGAAATGCTATGTCAGTGACATTCCAGGGAGCAATCACTGATGGAATAAGGTAACGAGACACACAACAGGAGTTCTCTCAGTGAGAGCTTCATTGAAGTGATACTTTATTGTGGACTTACATTATTTTAAAACAGTTTGCCCAAAAGGAAATTAAATATCCGAAATCTTATTACACAATGACCACAAGAATTTGTTGGTTGGTTTCGTGCTTGTGTAAGCTCGCAGAAACACTAAAGCAATTTTGTAACTGAGAAGAGAGAATCTCTGAGAGCAGTTGGACCATTAACAGTTTTCCTCCTCTGGACAGTCAGCTAAGATAACAATAGCAGATCAATTATCCTGTGGCATCATTTAAAAGGACAGGCTGTCCCATTCCCCACCTGCCCACGCAGCATTTTGGGCTGCTTGTTTCAGGATGTTATCAAGGATACAGAGTACCAATAGTGATAACCATTTTTCCTTCAAGGCATTTGTTACAGCAGAAAATTGTTCTTTGAAGGAACAAAAAATCCTCTTTGAATACATTTTTTTGGTTCTACAAAAATCTCAGTATTTTCTTCAGTTTGAAGCCAACATTTTTGCATTAAAACCATGTGGATTTTGCTTTTACCAAACAAATGAAAAATAACTATTTTCATATAACAATTTCTACAAAAAAAACCCCAAACACCACAACAAAAAAACCCCACCAGAAACAGGCATGTAAAATAGTTTTTTGCCTGCATTTTGAGATAAATTTTGCTATGACATTTTCTAATGAGGAAAGCTGATTTACCACAGTTCATTTAATGCCTTGGTGACAGAAGTAGAAACAGCCTTCCAGCATCCAGATTCTCAGCCTTTTGTTTTAGGTGTTCCCATTTAAATAGGTAGAAATGCAGTCTTAAAGTTTCATCTCTCTCAGTGCCTGTTTGTGATTGCCTGATGATTCCTCCTCCTGTAGGAATGTATTTTAAAATAGAATTTCAAAAAAAAGACTAGATATGTGGAAAACAACAGAAAACCATGGAAACAAGATGAGGTGAGTGGCACAAGTCCATGCACTATATATACTGAATGTTGCAGATACTTTACTAAGCAACAGCTTAATATATGGTATAAAAATAAATGTTTTGAAGCTATTATAATTTTAGATTAGACAAAACTTACAAAAAAAAAAAAAAGGCACTAAACCCAGTACAGTGGTAGTTCTGCAGGTTCTGCCACTATAAGAAAATACATCTGTTTTTTGCCACCTGAGAAAATGTTATAATTGTGGTGATGCCTCAGTCATGTTTCAGCAAGAAATACACTTAATGAGAACCAATATTTATAGCTACTCTGTTGTGATAATGGTAAATGGAAATAAAAGGGCTGTAGGATTTTGGTTTATGCAAACGAGCAAAGCAAGCCAGTACATTCTCAACATGCTATGGAGAATCATAATTTGAGTGTCTTTAACATAATCATCTCTGGCAAAGCCACAATTACCTCCTATTAGCATTTAAAAATTGTGCTAATCTAAAAATAGTGAGTATATATTGAATTATGAACATTATGAATGCTGGCCATGCGTTTTCATCCTAATGATTTTAGGTACAAACAGGGAATGTTATCCATCTTTCACTTCATACTAAAAACCCCTCAGTTTTTAAAGTCATTCTTTTAAAATTATTTTCAGTCACTAAATGTTGTATGCTACTAACAGTCTTAAAAAGTTTTGAAGTAGAATACTTCAGCCACTGAAACTTCAGTGAGAAGCAGTTAATTAGTGAGGAAAATTGAAAATATGCTTGGGAAAATAACTTAATCTTTATTTTTATGCTAAAGAATTCCATCCGCCCCCTGAAGTGCTAAATAATATTGCAGAGAAAAGACATTTATTGATTATTTTCTCAATATATCTGACCATTCTGCTGACCTTTATGAAAACATAACCCTTCATTCTACTTCGGAGAAAAGGTTTGCTAAAAGTTAATGGGATCATATAAAATAGACTGAGTATAGAGAGTTATGGGTGTAGGGTATTCCAGTAAGCACTGGAGCCCTACTTAACAGGCCTCAGATTTATTGAGGCTTTGGTCCAATTTCTCATTGGATTGATGGAATGACATAATCTATGGCACAGAAAGTGCAGTGGCCTCTGAACTGCAGGAAGGAGAACTGTCAGCAAGCACGAGAAGCCCTCATGTTATTTTTAAAGCCACAAAGAAACAGTGAGTGAACTCTCCCATTTCTAAATGACACCTGGATATATAGGATATGCAGTAAAGAGCAGGTGTACTGATTTACCTGTGCCTGATTCAATGGAGAGTCCTGATATCTCCTTTCTTCCTATCACTTTGTGGGTGTTGCCTTTTTTTTACCTTTCTAAGTGTCTTAAAGGGATGGACAGCTTTGAACTATCTTCTCAAAAATCTGAATCAGGCAAAAAGAATCCAAGACCCAGGAGTTTCTCTAATAAACAAAGTCACACAACCTAAGCTGTTTCAAGTGCTGCAGGAAGTAACCACAGAGAACTGAGGTAACTACAGCCTAAGTCACCCCAACAGCAAGGCTCTCAGGAAGCTGTTTTTTAAGGACTGCATAAGAGCATATGGTCTTTGAAAACCCAGGGAGAGACAGTTAGTAGATCTGTTCATTTCTCCAACATCAGTTCCTCTTTAAAATTTTAAGCAATGGACACACAGCCGGCCCTCTGCATGCTCTCCAGAATGCAAGAGAATTCAAAGCCTTCCCTCTCACAGAGTTTTGCCTCTGTCAGCCTCTTTCTTCTGGATCAACCGGAGGGAACATTTTCCAGGTTGAATGACTGTACCTCAGCCAGCTTGAAATGTGTTTACAGTCTGCTAGAAGCAGCTCGTGTAATGCTCACGTAATGTTGTTTGGGCTATTTGACTACAACTCTGAAACAAGAAGCCAGGCTATGAATCACCAGAGCTCCACAGAATCTGCAGCTTCCACTGCTGAGCACATAACCTAAAAAAAAGCCTTCTGCAGTGCAGAGCCAGTAGATTGCATAGAAATATAACAACTTCTTTTTAACTATAAAAGGAACCAACAGCAAGGTGTGAAGGAAAATGACGTGTGTATACATGCTCTTTACTCAAGTTGTAATGTTTTACCAAAGTGAGAGGAAATAAGAATTCACCTGTATGTCACTAAAAGGCAAATATTGAACACTGCCTTCTGCCAGTGACTTCTGCTCACAGCTTCTTTATCTGAGATTAGTCTCTGTGCTTGAGTAACTCCCACTGGCACAGTTGCAGGCAACACAATACTGTCTGCCAAGCTCCTGAATTCATCATTGGTGAGTGCAGTACCCCAGGAGTGAGAACCTGGAGGCTGAACATTACCATGAATCCATTGCTGGGGTTCCCAGCTCTGCCACTGAGCAAAGTGCTCATGATCCATTGCATCAACTCTGGTTTTAAAAAATAGACAAAATAAAACATTTCTGGTTATAATTTGTTTCCTACAGTGGATGAGAGCTCTGGCTTTGGTTTATGTAATTCAGCTGTGCTGATTGCTGTTTAGCACCATTTTGTATGAAGTCTGCTATTTTAAGAGGGCATCTTCGTCAATAGCTGTCTAAAAATAAACACTCCTAAAGTGCCTCCTAAACTTCTGAAGCTTTCTATCACTTTTATAAACAGCAACAGAAGCAAATGTTGCAGGTAAGCTCTGAGTGACACAGACTTCTGGTGAAAGATATGGAAGCTGAACAAGCCCAGAAGCCCTTTTCTTCACTTGGATCCAGCCATTAATGAGCAAAAAGTAAAGGCAGAAGTTTGATATGTGCAAAACCTGAGGTTTCAGAAACTGATTATCTGAGAATTGCTGATAGCCTGGGCTGGAGCAAGGGAGGGGTTTAGAGCACCTACTAGGAGAAAAAAAGAGGAGACTCCACCACCTCTCTGGGCAGCCTGACCCAGGGCTCTGTAACCCTTACAGTAAAGAAATTCTTCCTCATGTTGAGGTGTGTTCTGGTTTGGGGCAGGATAAAGGTAAATTTCTGTCTTGTCATTTTGCTTTCAGCTCAGTCCCTTGTAAGGAGCTGCACTTGCTGAAATGAACAGCAAGTTTCTCAGGCAGTGTCTGCTCCTGGGGCTGATCAGACTGATGTTTATAGCTCCAGCTGGAGAATGGGCTGCAGAACCAGGGACACTGCTCAGCTCTGAGCAACATCGTATGGTCTAGAAAGAGAAAAAGAGTAAAGGGGTCATACCTGCTGCTGCAGACAATCCCGATCCTTTCCTGGACCATGGCATTTTAGGATCCAGTAGGTGTTCTTGCCAACGTGTAAGAACAGCACTCCGATAGTTGCCTTAGAGCCAGTTAGTTATCTCAGTGCTAACATTCTGGACTGAACTAACCTCTTCTCTGGCAGCTCCAGAGTGAGCTCCCCATGGGTTTGGAAGCTCACCTTTTATTGGTCCCCCAGTTCTGCTCATGTGCAGTGGGGACCAACCCTAACTGGGCACAGGTGGGCTGAACAGGAGCTGATGCCTTCCTCCTGGGGATTGGCAGCACCTGGTTGTCTGTACCTGGTTGCCTCTGCAGCCTGCAACCCTCCGTCAGGGAGGAGCAGACAGGACAGGTGACCAAAGTTGACCAAATGGAGTATTCCATCCCATACACATCATATCCTGCACAACTGTGAGGGATCATCAGAGTCAAACCTTCTGCCTTCCTTCAGGAGGATTCCACCCATTCCTCTAGCTGTGGTCCCAGTCCCTGCCATCCTGAATCCCTGTGTTCCCGTCTCCAGCAGCCCAGCCTGGGACTATTCCAGGGCCTGCCCTGCACTCCTGATTGTGACATGAGTGTTACTGGGGGAAAGGATCATGGTATTGGTTTATGTATATTTGTACATATTAAATAATTTTTCCTTTTTTATCATTACTTTTTAATAAAAGCTGTGTAGTCTAGTTTCCAACCTGTAAGTCTCTCTCCCTTATTCTCTCTCCTTTTTTTATCAGGGAGGGAAGGGGGATTAATAGAGAGCATCTCCTCATTTGGTTAATTGCTGGGCCAGTGTCAAACTGTGACATCTGTTGAATATTAGCAGTACCTTTTAAAAAGATTTTATATGCTCCTATTAATTCTTGCACATGGGGAATGACCATGTTGCATGGACTTCCTAATTACTTCCAAAGATTAAATTGCTCTCCAGTAATCTGCCTGTAGAATTTCCCAATTTCCCTATTTACATGCAGAACAGCATGCCACCTATTATAGTATGTGAGGCAAATAACAGATTAACCTGCCAAGGGTTTTACTGAAGGTGATATTGTATCTACTGTTCAAAGGTCCAATTTTTATAAGTACACACTATCACTGTAATTAATTTTTTCATGTTTCTGTGTACCTGTTACTATATAAAGGTACATATTCTTCTTCTACATATTCTTATGTTCTATATAAAGGTACTTATTCTTATTCTTATTTGAATAAGAATTATTGACATTTCACCACTATTAGGCAGAAATAAATCTTAATATTTAAAGATTTTTGACACACTGTTACTCTGATTTTGGAGCACTGTAATTAAACATGGCCAATTTAAAAAGGAAGCCCTTGCCCCACTGTATATATGTATATATAAAAATATTGAGAACATCTCTCATCTGCAAATGGGCAGATAGCAAGGTCTTATCTGTCACAAGGTATATAAGACACAAATGTGAGAAAATTTTTGATTTAAAATAAGACAATAAGGTAATGTAAACAGCAAGTAAGACACAGGGTATTTCAATATTGTGTCCTTACAGTTAGGCACTTCTGGATTTTGATCCCTTTGCCTTATATAGTTTGTATCATGTAGAAAGAAATCTCACCTTCATTCCATTAGTATCTTTTTCTCTCCTGATTTATTTTAGTGCTCCTTGAATTTCTTTTGAGAATTTATTTTCAGTGAAAATAACATTGGTTCAATTCTATCCTCTTCTGGTTAAGTCAGTAAGGCACTCAGAAGATGAAAACACTATTTATAATTGCTAAGTAGTTTATTATTAGAAAAAATCTGTTATCTTCTAAAAACCTTTCAGTCATTTATAAACAGGCTGCTTCAGTTCAATAATAAGGAATGGGACAGATAACAAGAACTATCATAGCAACTGGCAGTCCTGATGCCCATCAAAAAATTGGTGTCAATGGCTAAGCAAGCACTGCACATTGTGTACAGCTCGTTGGTGTTATCTTCTGGGTGGATTGCAGGTGACCTACACATCTTCACTATAGACACACTCAGGTTTTCTTTTGAATGTGCTTTAAAATTTACAACTTGAAGATCTTAATAATTTGTACAAGAATGGCATTTACTGGAATTTTGGAGTCTCTATAGGGTTTTGTTTTTTTTAAAAAAAAGCAAAAGGTAATGCTGAGTTTTGTCAACTGTCCTTCAGACTCATCACAATAAGGAAATTACCATTAATAAACCCTGCAACGACTGTATTAGAATTACATTCCAAAATCATAATGTCATTACATGGAAAGTTGATTGGTTGGTCAGACTATTTCTCAGTATTCCCCCCAGGCTACCTGTGCTTGCTTCTGCCCTCCATAGGCTTGCTTTTTCTCTTTGAGTTTGTCCTGGAGCTCCTGTTCACCCGTGCAGGCATCCTGGTGGTTTTCCCTGCCTTCCTCTCTGTTGGGATGCAGTGAACCTGAGCTTGGAGGAGGTGATCCTTGAATATTAAGCAGCTTTCTTGGGCTCCTTTTCCCTCCAGGGCTGTACCCCATGGCAGTCTTCTGCCAAGCAGGTCCTTGAAGAGGCCACATTCTGCGCTCCTGAAGCCCAAGCATAGTGAGCTTGTTTTACATCCCCCTCTCTTGCCCTAAGGACTTGAACTGCACCATTTCATGGTCACTGCCCAAGGATGTCCTTGGGCTTCACACTGCACACCAGCTCCCCCATAACACCTCTCCTTGTTGGCTTCTTTAGTATTTGGAGAAGGATGTGATCACCACTGGATTCCAGGATGCTCCTGGACTGCTGAGGCACTGCTGTCCCTACAGCAGATATCAGGGTTGTTAGAGTCCCCCATGAGGACCAGAGCTTGTGACTCTGAGGCTGCTCCTACCTGTTTCTAAAGGGGCTCCTCTGATCAGTCTTCCTGCTCAGGTGACCCGCAGCAGAATCCTGCCAGGATGTCCCTGCCTCTGCCCTCCTGACACATAAGCTCTCCATCCTCACACTCCAGCTGGCCATCCATGTAGAGGGCAACACCTCCTCCACATCATCCCTGCTTTCCCTCCCTAAGGAGCCTGTCTCCTCCCATTCCAACACTCCAGGCATGGGAGCCATCCCACTGTGTCCCCGTGATCCCATTTCTTCAGGTGCCCTCCTGCTGGCCCTTCACCATGCTCTGTGCATTTACTGCTGGCACTGGAATCAGACTGGTGGGAGTGGGATGGATTAAGGTTCCCCTCCCTTGGCAATGATTTCCCCTGCTCCCTTGCTAAGGATTTGTTAGACTGCCTGTGACAGGCACTGTTACAGCTGCTTGGCAGGCAGGATGGCAAGATGACTTCTGTGTGGGGAATGAAAGAAAAAACAAATCTAAGTAGTTATTAATAACCACCTAAGACCCTGAAAAGTCTGAGCCATGATTTATCCCAGGAGGTCAGCATGAAAACTTTGTTTTCAAGTTTGAAATACCTTTATATTCTGTGTGATTTCTTTTTTGCCTGAAAATACGGCTTAATTTCACAAGGGGTTTTCATATTACAACTGCATGCTTTTAAACTCTGCCCCTCCATGACCTCTTCACCTCTTTAACTTATCTACAAGTGAGTAAAACTGTTATCTTTGCAACATAAAGTGGTGAAATGCTTTTTAAACATGAAATTTAGGAGATATGTGGCTTAAAAAATAGATATTGCTGAGGAATCATCATGATTTTTTAAAGGGAAACAAGTCAGAGATCTCATGTAATTCACTGAAGGAGTCAATAGACAAAGCACCAGGAGATGTCTAACTGGAGCAGTTTGCTTAGATTTTCAGAAAATATTTGGCAAAGTCTTTTGGAAAAGCCTCTTAAAGAAATTAAGATCTCATAGAAAAGAAGAAAGCACTTCAAAAGAAAAACAAAGTGTAACAAAAAAGAAAATATGTAGAGCACTCAATCACCCAGAAGATAACACCAACGAGCTGTACACAATGTGCAGTGCTTGCTTAGCCATTGACACCAATTTTTTGATGGGCATCAGGACTGCCAGTTGCTATGATAGTTCTTGTTATCTGTCCCATTCCTTATTATTGAACTGAAGCAGCCTGTTTATAAATGACTGAAAGGTTTTTAGAAGATAACAGATNTAGTATTTAGAATATGATTTTTGCAATGATGCTGCATTACTAAAGCCAACTCCTCTAACAGGGAAAGTCTCAATCACCAAGCTGGTGGAATTGGTTATTTTTTTTCTTCAGGTGCCCTCCTGCTGGCCCTTCACCATGCTCTGTGCATTTACTGCTGGCACTGGAATCAGACTGGTGGGAGTGGGATGGATTAAGGTTCCCCTCCCTTGGCAATGATTTCCCCTGCTCCCTTGCTAAGGATTTGTTAGACTGCCTGTGACAGGCACTGTTACAGCTGCTTGGCAGGCAGGATGGCAAGATGACTTCTGTGTGGGGAATGAAAGAAAAAACAAATCTAAGTAGTTATTAATAACCACCTAAGACCCTGAAAAGTCTGAGCCATGATTTATCCCAGGAGGTCAGCATGAAAACTTTGTTTTCAAGTTTGAAATACCTTTATATTCTGTGTGATTTCTTTTTTGCCTGAAAATACGGCTTAATTTCACAAGGGGTTTTCATATTACAACTGCATGCTTTTAAACTCTGCCCCTCCATGACCTCTTCACCTCTTTAACTTATCTACAAGTGAGTAAAACTGTTATCTTTGCAACATAAAGTGGTGAAATGCTTTTTAAACATGAAATTTAGGAGATATGTGGCTTAAAAAATAGATATTGCTGAAGAATCATCATGATTTTTTAAAGGGAAACAAGTCAGAGATCTCATGTAATTCACTGAAGGAGTCAATAGACAAAGCACCAGGAGATGTCTAACTGGAGCAGTTTGCTTAGATTTTCAGAAAATATTTGGCAAAGTCTTTTGGAAAAGCCTCTTAAAGAAATTAAGATCTCATAGAATAAGAAGAAATGTTTTCACATAGATAAAGAAATCTGTAACAAAAAAGAAAATATGGTAAGAGGACTCAGTCAGCCTTTCAAGTTGCAGAACCCATCCCACTTTCTGCATTGGTACCTGTGTTGTTTCACATAATCACAAATGGCTGAGAAGAGAAGATGGAATGAGGGAGGTGGTCACATTATTCATGGTTACAAATAAATTATTACAGGTAAGAAAGATAATGGTCTGCAGAAAAGGAGTTCACAAAACTGAGTTACAATAATAAAAATGCAGACAACATTAAATATAAATAAATGTTAAGTGATGCATAAAGAGAAAAAAATATCCTGACTTTATCTAGAGACGGGATCTAAACTCATTATTACTATTCATGGTCAAGATTTGGAATCATGATATTGAGTCTCAGGAAGCGTAAAATTAATTATGAATAGTTATTGATAAATTCATTTGCAGGCTGGGCACTATTTCAAAAGAAAAAGGAATCAAACTGACCAACTATTCAAGATTCAGATGTACCATACTTAGATCTATTTATGATTAAATGGAAAAGCTGCAGAGAAGGCTGGAAATGATGTTCAAATACATGGTATGGCTTTGAATGGAAAACTAGGTAATTCAGAAATTTTCAGTCTGGAAAACAGAAAGAAGAGCAGGGAATACAATGAAGGTCTGGATAATTGGAAGTGGCATGGGAAAAGCAAATAGGAGTGTCCCCAAAAAGAAAAAGTAGAAAGCATCAAATAAAACTAGCAAACAGCTCAAAAGGAATGAGTGAGAATACTCCTTGGCACAGAACCCAATTAATCTTTGGAATAGTTTCCAAGTAAACGTTTTCAGTGCTGAAACCATTCAGAGCCTTAAAAAAAAGGAAAACATCAAGAACTATTGAATACAAACCACTTCAGCCTTGCAGCTGAAGGCAGAGTGGTTAGCTTCTAAATGAGGCAGAAGGAATAATGTTTAACTTCTTGCACCAGCGAGTGTGTATCCATGCTCAGAAGCAAATTTTTAGGTGCTCACAGAATGTTCTGAACAGGAAAATGAGATGCTGCTGGATTTCAGGCACTTCCCAGGACCACAGAGCAGCTAAACTGAGAACTGATCACTATATTTAGGTTTAGATTTTTGTGAGCATAGCTCAGAATATTGAATTCATAGATTATTTTAAGACATTAAATATCCTGAGTATGAAAGGCATCAAAGCAAATATTTTAATCTGCTTAAATTCAATTTAAGTAGCAGAATGTGACTCTTTCCCCACCTGCCCCCATCACATCATGTAAGAGTTTCCAAAACAGAGCAAGGATTAGGAAAAAAGGTATTTTTAACTTAAGTTGCTGAAATCCCAACTTTTTAAATCCTTTTTTTTTTTGTAAATATGCAGTAAAATATGCAATAGCACAACCACTAATAACTTAATTGCTCCATAATCTTTTAATAAATGTCCACTGTAAATCTCAGCACATTATGCACATGTCAAAGCCTATTATATAGTGCCTGAGTAGATTTAAAGTCCAAAGAAGTCATGTTGATAGCATCACTTTGCTGGTTATAAGTAAAAATAAAGAATCTGAAATTAATTATGAGGCACTTTATATTTACCAAGTGTCACAAAACAAAGTTCTGATTAGACTGCACTGTAAGCAGCAGAAGAACACAAGTGCTGTTAAAAGACTTTAGAATTCAGAGGTTTAAGAGATTTCTCATCAAAATTCAACATTAAAATGTGTGTGGATTTTAATGTGAATTGATTATGCCCAAGACCTTTGAAGAAAAACTGTTGTTGCTGGGTTTTAGTAGAAATATCTCTGAGAAAGAAACCATGTCACATCATTGCTTTCATTTTTTATATTTAGAGGCAACTTGTGCATAAAATGGAGTTATCTGAGAAAAGGGCATTTGTTTAGGTGATCTCAAACTCCTGGAAAGGCATACAGCTTGAGTATTGCTTTTAAGTTAATTTTTTCCAGGACTTCTTTACATAGGAAAGTTAAAAGTAATACTAACTAAGGAAATAATTTAGGGTTTATATTCATAAATATACCATAAAGGCAGACCACTGGATTGTGTAGGGAAAGAATCCATCACCATGTGTGGAGTTACAGGAGCCTCAAAAAACCTTTCTGTAGTGGGAAGATACTGAAATAAATAAGTGAATATGCAAATACAGAACCCACACTCCCCAGTGGGTAGTCACTTCCCAATCAGAAAAATCCCAGACTGGACTCAGCTGCAGATAGGAGTGTCTGAGCCCAGGGTTCATGTGACAGGCTCCACAAAACCCTTCAAGCAGCCCAGCTGGCCCTACCCAGGAAGGCAGGGGAAGGCAACCTGTCTCCAGGAACAATGTTTTCCAGTAAGAAAAGAGGATGCAGGAACGTCAGTAGCACAGAGAAGAGATGACAAAGGAGCAAAGCCCAATGCAGTCAGTACACCAGCCAGAGGGGCCCTCTTAGGAGATGCTTTACCCTGAGCACTATGGCAAGGAACAGTGTGCTTTGGGCCATTTGGTTCACCTATCCCAGAGGAATAGCTGCTCCCTCCCTCCCCCTCCCCAGGCTGTGTCACCTCAGGGTGTCCTCAGTCAGCTCAGCTCTGCTCACTGTGGCTACAGATAATTTTTATCCTGGTCCTCTCAAAGCAGGACACCTGACGAACTCATTTCTAGCAGGAAGAGTGTCTTCTGTACTTCCTAACGGGAAATTTTCTTCATCAGCTCTTGGTGGCCATATAAAACACTAACTCCAGAGGAGAGAATCTCTACAAGTACCAACCATGCATCTGCTTTGGCACCAGCATCACCAGGTCTCAGTGTTCTTTTATGTCACCACAGACACATTATTATTAGAGATGCATTTTATCACCAGTTCTAATTGCACCAGTATGGCAGCACAGCTCAGCAGTTTGATGCTGGGGCCCTGGTGCCAAAGGGTGACATTCCTATGGGGTGTTCTCCAGCAGCTGCAGCAATCTTCCTGCTGTTCTTCCATTCCACATTTAGACTGTGTTTCCTTCCTTCATTCTGCTTTTTCTGTTCACTCTGCTTCCCTGCCCTAGACAACACAAAGCTCTATCCAGTGATGTTCTCTGCTAATCCCTCTGTTGGTTAAGTCCTGGTACTTTCAGGAATCCTGTTTTAAGTAAAAATGAGCACAAATCTCATAGCAAAGCTTAAGGGATTTCCATGACTTTTGAAATAGCATTATATTGTAATTTTATTTCTGAATGTGATGATGCTCTTATGCAATGTAGCAATTTGGCAGTTCTATTTCTCTATGGGTCTGGCTGGAAGAAAAACATTGCTGCAAAACCACACAGTCTAGAGTAACAATTTACTTATCATTTTATTTACTCATTTAAAAGAGCAAACTGTTGTAAAACTGTTTTCATTTCAGACAAAATGAAAGCTCTAATCTAATGAGATCTTTGATTTTTTAAAATGTCATTAATCAGTTCAAAATGTCTCTGCAAGTAGAGAAAATGAAATATGTTTTCTTATTTATTTAGAAAATGGTGAATTCTTTTGAGTGATAATACACAAAATTTAACAATATAAGTAGCAATCTGTCATCTGGTGGAACATGAGTGAAAGATACTGAAATCCTTTCCACTGGCTTCGAAAGAGGCTGCTGGATGTTTATTCAACAGATTCTGGTAGCAAAGTCAACTTCACAAATTCCCAGTATTCTTAACCCCCCTGTTACTTCCTTTCCCATCAGCTGCTTCTATACAACAGTTTGCAAAGCCTTAGTGTAAGCCAGATGATGGAAACTGTGATCAGAAACAAACAAATAAATAAAGACACTTCTAGAGGATTTTTTTTTTTTCCAAAACATGGATCGTTTAATAAATCTGCTTTGTGACCCAATCCCACAAGCAGTCTTGGTGTCACAACTGTACAGGCTGCAAATCCTACTGGGGGACCAGAAATAATCACCAAGGCATAAGGATCTGGGGCCCCAAAAGTGCTTTTTTAAAACAAGCAATTCCATTCCCTGTGAACTAAGACTCACAGGAAATAAGATGGCCTCCCGCTGGCAGGTATGGGTGAAATTCTGGAGTCCTAAATTCCACTTTCCTACTTAAATAAATAATCTCCCTGAAAAGAAATGCTGCAAAACTTTAGCTGAAGAGCTTTGCATCAGTGTGGATCACAGAGGTCTCCTGTGTACCCTGAGGATATAGATCTGAATTCAGGTACAGCTTGCAGTAAAACTCTCCCTACTAAATAATGTCTGTAATAAACCCTTGTAACAGTATTTTCCCTTCCAATGAATGTATCAGGAAAGAAAAATCCATATTTATATTTGTTTAAATCTGTATCCTGAAGCTCAGCACAAATATTGCTTGTTTTTGCATAGCTGTCCCACATCACTATTATGAGTTCCAAATGTAAAGCTCAGGGGGAGTTTAAACATGATCTTAGCATTGCATGTTCTCATTGGCATTAGCCTAAATGCTGGATTGGGGTAGGGATGTCTGTGCTTCTCTTTTCTGTAGTGTCTTCCTTCTGATTTTCACATTGGCCTCATTTTAAATAATTTTTAATTTCTCCACTGATTCTAATTAAGCTGCTGCTAGAGCTTATGAGCTTCATTTCAGTAAATTAATGAAGGTATTTATTTATATAATAAAGGATACCCAAGTCACCAGGCTTGCTTTCCCAAACTCTCACAGCTCAAAAAGAAACAAAATCAAAGGCACCTATTTTGCAGTTTAGTGCCTGCTGTACAGTAGCACTGCAATGAAATATCAGAAGCCTGGGTAGCCAAAAACTTCACAGATATTTTGTAGGTTTTGACACTTTGCTGCATCCCTTTAGTATTTAGAATATGATTTTTGCAATGATGCTGCATTACTAAAGCCAACTCCTCTAACAGGGAAAGTCTCAATCACCAAGCTGGTGGAATTGGTTATTTTTTTTCTTCAGGGTTTATGAAGCATAAGTGAGGATTTTTGTTAGAATTAGCTAAGTTCATACAAGAAGAGAAATCACATAACGCAATAAGGGCTGCAGAAATAATTTTCCCTTCTGATATAATTATATGATTGCTAAGGATACAATGATTTGACCTCTGGTCCCTGATCTGACCTCTTTGTTCAGTTTTAGCAGTGTGTGGTCCCTCAGAGGGTTACTTAGGAGCCTGCACACATCAGTTCTATGACAAAACTGGAGAACTTATATTTCACTGTGCCCTGCAGTTCTACCTCTTTGTGGTCAGGACACATACTACTGCTTTGGAGACAAAAAGACACTTCCTAAATATTGCATTTCTTGGTTACAGGCATCCCACGGTCATATCTTCATTAATCATTTCCATCAACACAGCAAAAAGTTATGAAGTAGTGTTTGGCCATACAAACAAGATTTTATTTCTCCAGCTGGATGCTGCCAACCTCTTTACAGCACACTGCTCTTGACACAGTGGTTGGGCACAGTTTAAAAATACATTTACTTTAGCCTGGGGCTAATGTGAAGCCATTTGGCTTGTTTGCTTTTCCTTCACTCTTTCTCTCTCCCAGTGCTGTGGAAGGAAGATGCTGAAAGGGAAACCCTTGATGAGCTATGCAAAGCCAGAATTTGTTCAGAGTATTGATAAGAAATGATTACTCTTTCCAGTCAATTTATTAATAATAAATAAGGTGCTTTCCCTTTTTTGCTTTCAAAGCGTGTCATCTAAATCACCTTTTAAACTGACTGGGCAACAAGAGGTGATTTCCTGCCCTTACCCTGGGTACAGGAGGCACAGGAGCCATGAAGATAGCAGTCCAAACCAGCCTGGGATTGTCACACAACCACCTTCCCAAAGCCTCCCCCAGACTCCTTCCAACAGAAGGTCTGCCTGCATCATCATGGCATTTGGGACCAAACCAGTCTGTTCTGGATGATACCTGCACCTTAAACACAGGCAAACAACAATGCCAAATCTAGTAACAGGTAATCTCAACTCTAAAAATGTTTCTCATTTTAACACTTTACATTAAAAATATTTCTATGAAAAGGGAAGGAAAGGGAGTTACAGTAAAATTTCTCATAGCAGGAAGGATATCTCAGAAATTGTGCAATCTAGTAGTGGCTGATACATATAGCACAGAAGTTATAAAGGTTTCTGATATGTTTTCCTATCATAAACACAATTGCATGAAAATCCGTAGGACTATCTCAGACTCAAGCAATAAATAAGGATCTTGGAACATCACCTTGTGCTGCCACTGAGAGCTGAGGTAACCAGGAGCCTCCTTTGCAGCCCAGGGAGCCCAGGAAGCATCTGGAAGCATCTGGAAGCTGCGGGAAGCAATCTCCCAAACCAGAGAGTGCCTGAAGCCTGATCCCTCCATTCTTCCTCACTGAATTCACCTGTGCTTGCTTGCTTGTTTCCATCAGACAGTTTTAAACACAAGTCATGGTCTAGCTCAGCTACTCATTGTGTGTTCAGTAGTGCCACCCTGGGTAGTTTTTTTCATGATATATTAAAAATTTAGTAGGGTTGATCTAGGTCACTACATACATGGAATAAAACTCCAAATGGTTATTTAAGGTTTTTCTTCAGCTACTACATGTCTGGTTGAAAAATGGCACTGACTTCTGGTAGAATATTGGGACATAAATTGTGCATCTCTTTAAAATAACAGAATATTGTTTAATTTGAGAAATAAAAAAGAAAAAATTTGATATAAATACATGGATTTATATGATCTTTCTCTTGTATTAAAATATAAATAAATAGAAAAAATTAAAAATCAATTAAATAGCTTTCATAATGAATCACAGAGTCATAGAATGGTTTGGGTTGGAACAGGCTGTAAAGATCATTTAGTTCCACCTCCCTGCACGGGCATGAACACCTCCCAGGTTGCCCAAAGCTCCATCCAGCCTGGCCTGGAACACTTCCAGAAGCATCCACAGCTTCTCTGGGCAACTGGTCCCAGTGTCCCAACACCCTCACAGGAAGGAATTTCTTCTGTAATATCTACCCTAAATCTACCCTCTCCCAGTTTGAACCCAAAGTGTCCTACCACTACCCACCCTTGCCAAAATCCCTCCCCAGCTTTCCTGCAGCCCCTTCAGGAACTGGCAGGATGCAATAAGGTCTCTCCAGAGCCTTCTCTTCTCCTCTGCCTGAACCACCCCAACTCCCACAGCTTCTCTGCACAGGAGGAGTGTTCCAGCACTCAGTCCATCCTCCACAAAAACCCAGCACAGAGCCACTCTGAAATCAAGCAAGCTTCATGGGTGACCTTCCAAGAGCCAGGGAAATATGGGACCACATAATCCGGCAGCAGATCTACAACATCTAAACAGGTTGTGCTCATCCCAGTAATATTTTTAGGTTGTATTTCCCCTTATTCCAAATGCACTTTTATGTATTTTTAGTCATGCTGTCTGTCCCCTCATGCTGAAAAATTGCTGAAGTTTTCACTCTGCAGAAATTGAGGACATTTCCGCTCTCTGTGCTGTATGAATCAGCAAATCTTCCTCTAAAAAAAAAGTCAACACTTTCAGAACAAAGCAGGAATAAATATTTTTTTTCTATTCCTGTTTATTACTTAGAAAAGAAGGTTAAATTAGTCCAATAATCACATCTAGATCATTTTTCTAGAGCTCAGATGGGATTTTTCATTAGAAAGCCTATTCTCCCTCAATTGTTTGAGTGTTTGGATTTTGTCCTATTGCAATTTTTAAGATGAATGATAATTTATACAGGGGATCAGTACAGAAAACCAAATATGAGCTTTTGGGGGAAAGCAAATAAGAAAGTTCAGACCCAAAGTGTTTATTTTAAAAAAGATTAAGAGTTTATTTTGAGCATGTTTTTTCACATGCTCTCAACACACTTTTTTCAGCTCATTTTGACTCACAGCACACTTTTTGGTTCTCTTCCCAGTATGGTTTAGTATGTCAGATATAAAAAGATTTCTTTTAATTTCTTGGTTTTATACATCACTATTTAGAATGAAAGTAACTATTATATGAAACTTTTTCCTAGGTTATGTTGCTTTCTCAAGCTGGTAACTACCAAAAAGGGTGATTTTTTCCCCCACATATGTATGCCACTATTTATTTGCCTTATTATGTAAGGTACACGAATGTATAATATGGAAGTGAACAAGACATTAAGAAGAGAAAAACTGCAGTAAAAACCATTTTGTGGCTTGCCTTCCTCTGTGTGGGCAAGAGTCCTACAGATGATGGACTTCTGAAGAGCTGATGATCAGTACTTTTCTCAAATCGTGCTTATTTGTTGTGTGTTTAACTGGTCACTGAAAACATGAGACAACAAATTGTCACTGTTTCGTTGGAAAGGAAGGAATCCTGAGATTCCAACAGTAAAACCAAATGAATAAAAGTCTTGGAAAATATGAACATTTCCAGCCTGTGGAAGATTGACTTTCACTTGAACAGCATTGTTACAGGAGCTTGTTGTGCCGTTTATTCTCCAAATTTCCAATTAATATTTTTAATAATTAAGACACTCTTTTCTGTGAGCTCAGTAGACTTTGGATACCCTGAGCTTAAAGCTTTGTGTTTAGATTTATACTCTTCTAAAACAGACAGGAATGCACAAAATCAAATTTTGATTGATTTGGTATTATTAAGGTTCCTTCCAACCAAAACCATTCCATGATTCATGAAGTGAAACAATTCTTACATGAATCTCTTCATGCCCTCTTTTAAATTTTTTTTTTATTTATTTTTATTGTTAGCAATTTAAACCTAATTAGAGATCAATGTATGTGTCAGGAACCTCCCTTTTTGTCTTGTTGCTCATTCCAGGCTAAGTTGTATACAAATATCTTTCCAGATCCATGCACTGTAACATCTCCTACAGGGGTTGGTAACACATTAATGCCAGGAATTAACCTGGCATTAATTCCCATTACCTACCTGGGTAATTAATTCCCATGGGGAATTAATTCCCATTCCCATTACCTACCTGGGCAGGTAGCTGTATGTTTTTCTAGTTACTCTGCCTGTAGTAGTTACTAGGTAGTAGTAGTTACTGTGCCTAATTACTAAGCTTGTAGCACAGGCAGAAGCCATCTTAAGACTGATAGTGTTTTATTGTCAAAAAAATGGTAAATGATGAACTAGTCCAGCTTCTTATTTCTATGGAGATTTATTTTAAAAGTAACATAAACAGATTATTATAAAAGCTTCAGAAACTCTCAGGAGAAACTAAGTGGGGCCCCAGCTGGTAACTCAGTCTATCTGTAGTTGGACTTAAAAAGAAAAATCTATCTTTTGGAGCCAAAGAGCTTTGGGGTACAGAGGATATTTCTGGAGTTCTTTGCCTTTTTAAACTTTGAATGTTCAAAAAGACTGCAGTCACTGAAGACTGCTACTTATCTGATTTTTTTGCAAACAGAATCTGGAAGCAGCTTTCTATTTCTGCTGGAGGCCATAAAATCTCCCAACCATCTCTTGGCTTTGCAAGTCTCAATCTAATCTCAGACTTAAAGTGGAGTGGTTTTAAACTTTAAACTGTGACTTTACCAAAGTCAGAGATCCACATCACACTCTCTAACAACCTGCTGTAAGAATTCCATGGAACCTTGCAGAGGCAACCAGGTACAGAAAATCAGGTGTTGCCAATCCCCAGGAGGAAGGCATCAGCTCCTGTTCAGCCCACCTGTGCCCAGTTAGGGGGCCCAAAAGGAACTCCTTTTATTGGTTCCCAGTTCTGCTCATGTGCAGTGGGCACCAACCCTAATAGGGCACAGGTGGGCTGAACAGGAGCTGATGCCTTCCTCCTGGGGATTGGCAACACCTGATTGTCTGTACCTGATTGCCTCTGCAGAAACTACAGAGGAACAAGTAAGACACTGTTTTGGTTTTAAGTGGTTTATTTTTAAACAAAGATTTTGCTGCTCTCCACTGGTCTGGAATTCTCTTGAGTCCAGGGCACAATAAATGTAAAAGACTTATCACTGGGAAAATCTTTAAGTGCTTATAAACACAGCAGTTGCAATGGTTTTTAAAAATAATAATTAAAAATAAAAAACAACAAAACAAAACAAAAAACCCCACAAAACTACCCTCTAAAGGGTCTTTATCTATACCAATAACCAGATTAGAATAACTAGAATATCTCTTTTGCAGCAGTAATGATACTAGATCATTTTCATGTTCAGTGAATGAAAAAAAGATGATGTGTAGATGATTTTGGGCTGGTGGGAGGTGTCCCTGCCCATGCAGGGGGTTGGAACTGGGAGAACTTTAAGGTCCCTTCCAACCCAAACCAGTCTGTGATTTATGAGTGCTGTGTTACTGGTGCCAGTTCTGCAAAATTTGAAAACTGCAGGGGTGCAAGTTTGCCATAAAATATAAAGTATTCAGAAACTGGAAACTCAAAAGACATTTCTTAAGTTGTAGATGTACAATGGGCACAGGTTAGCCCTGCTGATGCTGCAAGGAAAGCCCAGTGAAGTCTACACACATTCCAGACATACAGATAAGGCATTAGATATTTTGCTTTTTTATATGGAACACTTCTACCTGCAGGTAGTCTTTTTTGTCTTGGTGCAAAGTTTGAAACTGCTAATCACACATTGATAATCACAAGTATTACTTGGCATTTTTACAATAACACAAATAATAAATTATCCTGAACTTATTCAGTAAATCATTGTGGTCTCAACAGATTTCATAAATTAAGTTATGCCAGGTCAGTACTTTGTTAGGAAGAATAGATAGGTACTTCAGAATGAAAAGACTTGACAAAAAAATTCAGTTCTCAGCGTGGCAGATTTCTGCTTTTGTCTTAGGCAAGATACAAAGAACTTAGAAAGGTAAGGGCTGATGGTGGGAGCTGTTGTGAGCCCCTCACTCTTGCCCACAGTTCTCCCTTGTTCCCTGAAGTGGAGCACTTCTCCCTAGATTATGTAAAATATCTCAAAACAAGACCATGCTTTTAATTGCTGAGAAAAATCAATTAAATGCTGAGGATGATTTCTAAATGAGACAGGAATAAGAAATGCCAGTGATAAGCACATTGTCTTCATGACAGGATTGAGCTGCTGACCTTGTAATCCTGTTGTGCCAAATGACAGCAGTTCTGGTTCTGGGGAGCAGAAATAAAATGGGGTCAGTGTGCTTACTGATCTCCATGGACTCTATCCTGAAAGATGCCAAGTGCTGCTATGAAGCAGGAATTGTATGCATCTTCATGCACTGAGAGTTTCCATCATCCTTCCATGCACCCACCCCCAGGACACCTTGGAGAACTGAGCTGTCTATCCAGACCTTAGAAAATAGCTTTGAGGCTAGTTACTGTGTTTTGTGTTCATCCTCAGCATTTAGCATTGATATTTTCCACCTATAAGCCTTATTAGATCAGATTAATTTCCAACCAAAACCTTGACAGAAGAAAAAAATGCTCAAAGAGATTTTTTTTCTTATTGCTGCTTAAATTCCTCTGGTATATAGAAGCTGTATGTCATATGGCTTATACAGACTGATGTCAACTCATTGACAGGTTAAATCAGCCTTTGTTTATGTGATTATATATACTGCTCCTGAAATAGTCTGTTATCACACTGTACAAACATTGTAAATTAGCACTAAATTGTGTTAATTCATATGAATTGGTTAAAAATAGAAAAAAGATCAACAGGGATATCAATTCAACTCAGTGAAGTTAAATCTTCTTGAACCTTAACGTAGCCAATGGATATTAGTGATTCCTATATTCTTATCTTAAAATTATTTAAAGACATAAATTAGTGGGAGACACCAATCTACAGATTAGTGCAGCAGGGAGAAAAGAGAAAAGTTACTGCTGCTACTGAGACTGCCTGATTTACTTATTCTCAAAAAAGGTGGGTGCCTGTAAATAGCATTTTAAAAGTTGTAAATAATATAATCCCAAGGTTGGCTGTAATTGCTGCTTTTCAGGTAAGCAAAACACCACTAGGATGAGAAATCAGGCACAGGTCCCTTTTGTTAATGGATGTGGAGTGGTGGTAAAAGCTAGCAGCATTTCACTAGCAGCCTAACTCTCCAAGTACCAAGGTCAATTGATTTCCTTGTCTCTGACACAAGTCAGAAAAGTCTCAAGCCCTGGTCCTGGGTTCAGCAAGTATTTGCCATTTTTATGGCAACTTTAAACCACAGCAGAGAGACAGTGTCTTCAAGGAGCCAGAGCTCCTCTGAGAATTCAAACGTGCATCTCAATGCAAAGCAGGCTGTGATTTCAGCAGCCATAGGCATGGGGCTTCTTCAGGAATACAATGGAGCCTATCCTAACAGAAGTCATCAAGTATTGTATTATGTTGTATTAGTATGCAGGCTGCTGGTTGGTTTGATGTGGGTTGTCAGGGAGATACTGTAGTCTGAGTAACCTTTCTGCTTGTCCAAATATTTGGAGGCTTTTTAATGACCAGAGCAGGATTTTTTTGTCTATTATCTGGGATTAATCCAGCATTTCATTATACATACAGAAACCCCTGAGGAATCAGCCCCCATCTGAGCAGAGGTATCCCACTAGGTAACAGCACATTTAAAGCTACATTGGAAAGGCCTGTCTTGAAAAGAGCTCATTGAAAGAATTCCCAGTTCAGTTCATTTATTCTTCATCTTCTGTTTTGCCAACGAAGAAACAAAGCAGACAAAATGCTGGAGCATTTCACTAGCTGACTTTCCAGTAAGAATGACACAGTTTGTCCAGAAATGGCAAGTGCCCCAGTTTATGCTGTAGCTGCCAAGACTCTTTAATATTCAGTGTCTAATGTCTTCACAGTTATCAAAGACAGACACTTGCTTCTCTTCACTCAGGCAAAGAAATATCCCAGCTAAAAGTACAGCCTCTTTCCCCTTTTTGAGAGATTTTATTTTTTTCCAAAATTCTTCCAGTAAATACATGTTATTTCATTAACAAAAAATCAGTTAAAAGATAAAAATTAAAAAGCTTCGTCTTCTGTTCTGGCAGTGCTGGATTAACAAACTGCTTCATGTTTTTGACATGACTGAAACTCCAAAGTCATTCTCCAGCATTCTTTTCTTCTCTGTGAAAATTAGATATCTGTTGCAGATCAAACACCTGACATTTTGACCAGTGGAGGGAGAAATAAGTGAAGATACAAGTCCACAGCAATGAACAAAATAGATCTGTCGCTATCCCCATCCTTTATTCAAATAATAGTAACCCTAAGTTTGCAATGAGTCCATGTCCTCACCAAAAAAATAAAAGAAAAAAGAAAAAAAAGTCTAAAAATCTGACCTCTGCTTATGTGATTGCTTAGCTTTAGTTTTTACAGTACAAAACTTTAGTTTTAACAGTATAAAAAGCTATTATTATTGTTGACCTTAGTGTTTCAGCATATATTTACAGAGTAGTGCAGTAACTCTCACAAAAATGTCTTCATGAAATAGGAATTCCTTAGTTGGTTCCCCCTGCCTGTAGTTTTATGCTAGCACCATTGATTTTGATTGAACAGAAACATATATTTGACAAACATAGGTATTACAGCACAACCTCTGTGTAGATATTTTAAAAATGTCTCTAGTCAGATTACATACAACCTGAATATAAAACATTACTTTTTTTTTTTTCCAGATATAATTGAGGTAAAATAGTGCACTTTTATCTATTTGTTTAATAATTCACAAGGTATTTAGTAAGAAAGAATGAAATATTCTTTTGAGATTCCACTAAGACAGTCAGTTAGCTTGATGCTAAATTTTATCCTGAGTACAATCTAAAATGTTCAGCTTCAATGTTTTTTACTGAAGTGGAATATGGTAAAACAAAACCATCTGTGTTCTCTGGAACTCAGAGGGGTTCAGGGCTCCAAGCATCTGTAGGGCCCAGATATGTTGATTAAAATGATGAATCATTACTCAAGTTCACTAATAATTGAGTCCAAGCCCCTTGGCAGAGTGGGTTCACCTGGAGCAGGTGGCACAGGGTGGTGTCCAGGTGGGTTGGGAATGTCTCCAGAGCAGGAGACTCCAGCAGCTCCCTGGGCAGCCTGGGCCAGGGCTCCCTCACCCTCACAGTAAAGAAGTTCCTCTTTATGTTTAGATGGAACATCCTACATTCCAGTTTGTGCCTCTTGCCCCTTGTCCTGGCACTGGGCACCACTGAGAGTCTGATCTGATCTGAGTCTGATCCCATCCACCTGACACCTGCCCTGGGGATATTTATGAGCACTGATAAGATCCTTCTCAGCAGCCCAACAGCTCCAGGTCTCTCAGCTTTTCCTCATAAGAGATGCCCTGGGCAGCTCCAGGGGGTGCTGGGACATCTCCTATAACCAATAATATGAGAAGGGGTGGAGCAGGGCATCCTGGGGGTCCCTCCCAACCTGACATTCTCGGATTCTATGGACATTTATTTTGCCTTCATTTGAAATAAAGGTTGAGGTAAGATGGAAAACAGTAATTCCTTTAACTGTTCTAAATCCATTTTATGACAAAATGAATTTAACTGCAATGCAAACAGAGCATTGGTATTTTGCTGGTAACAAGAACAATGGTAAGTCTTGCACTTTTCATGTTTAATAAGTGAACAGAAAGATATTTCATGGAATTAATTTGCCTTAGATTGTTCCCTGTTTCTGTCTTCTCATCTGTTACATTTAGGACAGAAATAAAGTTTTTATTTAGTGCTCTGCCAAGGCTGCAATTGTGAACATCAGCAATCAAGAATCATCATTGCCAAATCCTGCAATGGATTCAGTCCAGGGCTCCAGATCCAAAATCAGGCTATTGTTGGCTCTTTGTTAATATATAAATCATTTACTGAAGTCAAAACAGAATACCATTTGTGTGCACAGGAAGGTCTGGCTGCTCCTGCCAAGAGTGACTCATGTTTGAGGGACACATAAAAAAAGAGGGCTCAAAATGGATATTTAAGATATGGGGGTTTTTGGTGCTTGTAGCTTGTACCAGCATTTCTACCTGTGCAAAATAATTTATTGGTCAGAAAGCTTAATACTTGTTTACATTGAAGTAAAACCACACATTTTTAGGAAATGGAAGCTCAGGTTCATAGGACGTACCCTGTATATAAAAAAGACAGTAGAAAATTATTATGACATGTGGATGAGATAAGAATGAATGTTTTAAACTATCTTTTCTGTATTTCATTGCAGAAATAAAATTAGGGTTATAAATTGACTTTTAGTCTCATTGTTTTTCTAGCTGCTTGGGAAGGGAATATGACTGTAGACACTCCTGAATTATGGAGAAAGGCATAAGATATTTAAGTCTCCACTCAAACTGAGTGTTATATTACAATTCTGTGAGAAGTGAAAATTTAGTTTGATTTCTTTGGTCCAATGATTACCCAGCAAGATTTCATATTAGAGTAGGCTTATGTTTGACTTCCCCCCATATAAACCCATTCCTTACTCTTGGAAAGACCACTGTAGACATCTGCCTGAGGACATTACCTGCGTGCTTCCATCTTTGTGAGGGCTACAAAACAGAACCTGTTATTGAAAATTATCATTCTTACTTACTTACTAAAAACCCGAGGGGAGGGAAAAAAAGATTATAAATTTTGGCTCTTCCTCACAGTTGACCTTTTGGGATAAAAGAAGGGTTATAAGAACAATGCAAAATAAGTCCTGTGGATATCTAAACAGGCAGACTCTCCTGGCACTTTGTACCACTCGATGGAATGAAGCAACAATGCACCATACCACAGTATTTTCCAACACATCTTTAACAATTACCCTCACTGGGTTCTCTAAAAGTTGGCTGAAGACATTCCTATGATGTCCTGTGTTTTACTTCTTCCAGCTGGACTGCAGCGTTCTGGTGGAAAATTTGCTCTCAAAGATACAATTGTGCTGTGTAGGAACATTTAATTTTCAGTCATGGGAAAGTCATATTTTCTCATTCACTTGAGTCTCAAAACAGAAGACATGAAAACTTGGTAGGCAATGAAAAATGGATGACATTTTCAGGATTTTGGGTATAGAGGAACAAATCAACCAATTGATCAAGTTTCCAAATATTTTTCAAATTGGTGTGCAAAAAACCAGACCTTTCTTTCTTGATAAAAAAATGAACCACTAAGAATCTTTACTATCAACCTTTTAGTACTTTTCAAACTGTGATTCTGTAATGAAAATTTCAATTCTGCTGTCATCAAATCAATGAAACTAACACTAATTTAATATATGTATGCATCAAATCTTCAAACAAAGTGAGAACACCACCTGAAGAAAACCAGAGCTGTAGTTAGCACCACTGCTGAGTGATTTCTTTTCTATATGAGGATTTTCTCCTTGTTTGCAAAGTTCTTTCTTTAAAATTGCCTTAGGTATATACATTTCTTTCCTTCAGTGGCTGACAAAACCATGTCATTAACATATTCCTTTTCTTCCTCCCCTTCTCTCCCTCCTCTTTTCTTTTAGTGAATTTCAGTCTCCTGAGACTTAAACTAAAATCTTAACCTTCAAAACACAACTTTTGTTTTTTCCAGCTTTATTGTATTTCACTGTACAGTGCTCTCTGCTAGGATAGCTCTAGGACTGAGATGCCATATTGTATGAAGGATGCTGAGGATATGGTTCAAAATGACATTATTTTTTTTTTAATGCTTCTTGCTGATATGTAAATTGCAGAATGAATGTAAAAGTACCTTGAAGCCAAGGTGCTTAGAGGCAGTCTTTAGTTGCAGATCATAAGTAGTGCTGCAGCACCCAGGATATTCTGGGTACTGAAGAGGATTGCAAGGTTACTGTAAATACTTCAATCCCATTAAAAGGTCATCAAGCAAAACTGGGCACTTTTCAGGCATAGCCCTGTGTGCTGAGAACACTTTCATTCTGCTGCAGGGCCAGCTGGGCTCCACTGCAGCCTCAGTGGCATTTCACTAAGGCACAGCAGCAGAGGTGACAGACTCAGCAGAGAAAGAAATGCAGACAGTGCTGTACTTCAGGATGTCATCAGTAAATGTCATCGAGGTGCCCTCTGTCTAGACTGCGCTTTAGGTTGTCAGATGAATTCTTGTTCTGTGAGGTAAAGAGCAGGGTCAAGATAAAAACCTGATGTGACTCCTGACTTTTAGATTCACTGGAGAGAAACACCTCTTTACACCATATCATGATTTTTCCAACAAGCATCCTCAAACAGTCAAGTAGAATTCAATTTAATTTTATATGACTGGTTATGTGTCATATCAATCAAAGTATTTTATTAAAAAAACTTCCAAATCTGATAACACAAACAAACCTTGTGGTGGCACAAGTCTTCCTTGTCCCTTCCCTAACAAGTGGCAAAACTGCTGCTGTTCAGGAAGCCTGAAACAAGAACAGGACCTGCTTGTCTTATCAACAAGTATATTGTCTCATGCTGACATCAATCCATAGCCTTTTTCAAGAATTTTTCAAGGTCGAGTATATTTGTAATTAGGGGGGAGCAGTGTTTCCAGTATTCAGTCTTTATCTTGAATTTGTTGCTCTATTTGTAAATTTAAACTGGTGAAGCTTTCAACCAGCATTATTTATTTTTCTCTCAAGAAAAATGCAACATTTACATTTAGAATTTTGTACAGATTCTTCTTTTTGGGACAAACAATAAGATCCTTACTCTTTATCCACCTAATTTTGGACAAATACCACACAAGTAAAGTTCATAAAATGTTACAAGAACATGGAAATGGAATACATATAGCTGGGGCTGGAAAACAATAAAATTAGCACAGAACTAGTCAAAATAGTATGGTTTTACCAATAAAAACTAAGAAGATACAGTAAAAGAATTGTATGATGCACGTATTTGAATTTTAGTAAGGTCAAGTCCTTACTAAAGTCAAATGCAGAATCTCTTAATCCACTCTTCTTTTTGAGACTAAAAAGACTCAAACCAAAAGGGCAGGTGATACTTTTAAAAATGCCCTGAGAAAGGCAGATAAATACCTTGTTTAAAAGATTCAGTTCTGCTTCTGTCCTCAGCCCTTATAATTAAGACTTCCTCTCTTGGATGCAGATAGGGAATGACCTAATGAAAAACAAGATGTGGTTTACTTTTAGATTTAATGTAGAGAAACACCTCTTTACACCATATCATGGTTTTTCCACCAAGTATCCTTAAACAGTCAAGTAGAATTCAATTTGATTTTATATGACTAGCTATGTGTCATATCAAAGTATTTTATTAAAAAACTTTTCCAAATCTGACTACATACAAACAATACACAGATTTTTTATGGAAGCCACAGGTTTAAGGTGGAAAATAATGTAATGTATTTTGTGATCTCTGAGGAGCTAGAGACAACCTGTGCTGGATTATAAAACATTGGACCTTGACAAAATACATAACTTCCAAAGATTTAAAAATTCTCTTGATTCATTAAACAGTTCTCTATGCAAATAACTCATATTACCCTGTATCTATAAAAATTTAGTATCTGAATAAAATATAAAGTTCCTGAAAAAATACTTTCTATTTCTCTTTCCATGAAAAAAAGTAAAAATTCAATTCAGATATGTAACACTGAAAAAAATAATTTTATTAAAGTTTAACATAATTATTTTAAAAAAATTAATAGTTATAATAATTTAATAAAAGAATTTACCATATGCTGTTCTTTGAAGTGAATGCATCCTGTGATTGTGTGTGTCATTAAAAGTAGCTCATGTAGTTAGATTATTTTAGTTTAAAGCTATACTAAAAGGAATTTTTAGGACATTGTGAAATAACTTTCTGACAGATGAAAGCCATGGCAGACACGAGAGTCATAATTATCTGTTCAGAGCTTTGTTCTGCTGGGCAATATGTGAACTAGACCATCAGGTAGGTGAAAACATTTTCCTTTTCCTTAGAAAGAGTGGTATTGCCACTTAGAAGTCCCATGTGGTGATTCACTGTCAATTTTGAAGCCATTTGACAGTAATTCATGTCTCTAATGCAGTTTCATTTCTGACTTGAAAATACATGAACAAACAATGAGTTATTTCTCTTTCATGACTTGTAACAAGCAGCTATTGAAAACATTTTGCTATTTCCATGGCTTGAAGGAAGAATGCTTGCAAAGTACATTCCTTTTAAAAGGAATGAAACAATCTAAAAAAAGCCAAAAAAACACCCAAAACCCCCCAAACCACACAACCTCCCAATCAAACCAATAATCATTTTCTTCACTGAAAGAAAGATTTGTATTGCATTGGAAATGGACAAGAATTGTTTTATTATTAAGATTTTGGAAAAAATAAAATCAAGAAACCTAAAAGAATGAGATCTGATAAAGCTATAATAATTTTTTATTGCTTCTGCATTGACCATCACATTTTTTTATGTCTAAACTGGCTCATTTTTAAATAATCAAGATTTTAAAAGAATTCTGTTCCTACAGTCTACATCAGAATAGTCTAAAATAATTGTAGCATAAAAGTATGGTGTTTTTTTCTTTTCTTCTTTTCCCCCAACTAAAAATATCATCATCTGTATGTTGAAAGCACTGATAACTACCTTGGTTATTAATGAGCATCCCTAGAAACTTTCTTCCTTACTTGTTTTCTTCCTTTTTTAATTTTTTTAATATTAAAATATGAAACCCCTAAGTTCCAGCATAATTTTTAAACACGTAAGTCAGATTATATTTAACTCTTTCAAAGCTATGAGATTAACTTTGAATGTTGGATTTTTCAGGCTTAATTTGACACTAAATCAAAGCTTACCACTTATAGCAATTATACAATATTCTCAGCAGTTATATGAATATCCTGAAGAGATGTGCTCAGTGGATTCAGACTTCACTTTATTTCATGCAGAAAATTAATTTAATGACCAATACATCTTAAATAAGGAGTAGGTCATCAGCCTACTAGGAGCATAGTGAGGAAAGCTGGTATTCAGTCCTGACCTATTATGAATGCAATTTGATATGTAGGATAGTCCTATAGAATCATAGAATTGGCTGGGTTGGAAGGACCTCAGAGATCATGAGGTCCAACCCTTGATCCACTCCTGCTGTGGTTCCCAGCCCATGGCACTGAGTGCCACATCCAGTCTCTTTTTAAATGTCATCCCGTTGGGATCAGCCCAACTCTCCAGTCTGTCCAGGTCCCTCTGCAGAGCCCTCCTGCCTTCCAGCTGATCCACACTCCCCCCCAGCTTAGCGTCATCTGCAAATTTGCTGATGATGGACTCAATCCCCTCATCTAAATCATCAGTAAAGACATTAAACAGAACTGGGCCCAGCACTGATCCCTGGGGGACACCACTGGTGAGCGGCCGCCATTTTGATGTAGCCCCGTTCAGCACCACTCTCTGGGCCCGGCCCTCCAGCCAGTTCCTAACCCAGCACAGGGTGCTCCTGTCCAAGCTGTGGGCTGACAGCTTTTCCAGGAGAATGCTGTGGGAGACGGTGTCAAAGGCTTTGCTGAAGTCCAGGCAGACACATCCACAGCCTTCCCCTCATCCACCAGACGGGTCACCCGATCATAAAAGGAGATCAGGTTGGTCAGACAGGACCTGCCCTTCCTAAACCCGTGCTGGTTGGGTCTGATCCCTTCCCCATCCTGCAAGTGTTGTGTGATTGCCCCCAGGATGATCTGCTCCATAACCCTGCCAGGCACTGAGGTCAGGCTGACGGGCCTGGGGTTTCCTGGGTCCTCCTTCCGTCCCTTTTTGTGGATTGGCGTGACATTCGCCAACTTCCAGTCATCTGGGATGTCCCCAGTGAGCCAGGACTGTTGGCAGATGATAGAGAGAGGCTTGGGGAGCTCTTCCCCAGCTCCCTCATCACCCTTGGGTGGATCCCATCTGGTCCCACAGACTTGTGGGGATCCAAGCAGCTCAACAGGTCACTGACTGTTTCCTTCTGGATGACAGGGGGGCTGTTCAGATTCTTGTCACCTTCTACAAGCTCCAGAAGCCAGCTGTCCTCAGGACAACCTGTCTTACTGTTGAAAACTGAGGTAAAGAAGGTGTTAAATACCTCGGGCTTTTCTTCATCTTTGATAACTGTATTCCCGCCCATGTCCATTATGGAATGGAGGTTTTCCTTGCCCCTCCTTTTGCTATTGATGTATCTGTAGAAGGACTTTTTGTTATCCTTCACAGAGGTGGCGAGATTCAGTTCAAGTTGTGCCTTCCTCTTGTCCTTCCCAGTCTCCCTCCTGCTCTGTTTCCCCTTCTCTGAAAATTAATTGCTTTTCTGAGGTGAGGATAACCGTAGAATAGAAAGTACCTTCACAGGCCACTCAGAATTCCTTTCTTCAAAAAAAGTAGTGAGCCTAAATTCAGTTAGTTTTGGATTTCAGACCTTCTCTCTAGGATTTATTAGCATATCATAAGATGAGGAATTCTCTTTTCCTCCTTGCTTTGCTTGAAACCTTGACCTCATTTTCTGGATTGCACAGTAACAAGATTGCATAAACAGCTATGACCCATTGGTCCAATATAGTCCAATTAAATTTACATGGCACTAAAATATTAGGTTTTTTTAAACTTCAGTTGTCTAGCTAAATTTAACAACTAAGACACGTCAACATCTTTTATAAAATGAACAGCTAACTACTGCCTGCATGAAGGTAACATTCATGATGCAAACTGCAAAATTATGTGACATATCCTCTGGCCTTCCTGCATTCTCCAGACAACTTCAAATATTCATGGGTTTTTTTGGTTTTTTTAAAGCATTTTAAAAACTCTTGCCTCTTTTGCTATACATTACCTTCCAAATGACCAGAGTTCCTGAAATTGCATATATTACCAGTGACTGTCTAAAGTATGAAAATGTTATGTGTCATGACTCAAGAATAAAACCAGAAGGTCTATTGCGGTAGAAAACAAAAACTTTCTCGCAAGAACAGAAATATCAGGTCCATGGTCTGTAAATCAGTGATGTATACAGAGTGTTTCTTAATTCAAAGGATTGAAGAGAAGCTATAGACCATGGAAGATCATTATTGTGATTTACAGCCACCTACAAGCAGGACTGGAAGGAAGATCCGAGGAACTCCATCCCTCTCAGCCTGTGGTGGCAGGGAGGGTTATGGAGCAGATCATCTCGACTGCCAGCCCATGGCACTTAGAGGACATCTAAGTGTAGAGACAATCAGGGGAACACACCCAGGTGTTGCCAATCCCCAGGTGGGAGCCATCAGCTCCTGTTAAGCACACCTGTGCCCAGTTAGGGTTGGTGCCCACTGCGCACGAGCAGAACTGGGGGACCAATAAAAGGTGAGCTCAAGAAGCACAGGTGGGTTTAACAGGAGCTTATACCCTCCTCCTCTTAACTGGCAACACCTGATTGTCTTTACCTGATTGCCTCTACATCTGAGGGATCAGGAATTGGTTTCTAAAAGGCATCTCCTGCTTGACTTACCTGACAAGATGGTTGCTTAGGGGTTGAGGGAAAGGTTGTGGAAAGGTGGGTATCAGCCTCAGATAACACCAGGGGATGTTCAGCTTGGATATTAGGAAAATTTCTTCACTGGAACGGATTGTAAGCATTGGAACAAGCTTAAGGGAAGAGGTAAGTGATTTAGTCACCATCCATGGAGGGACTTCAAATGTGTAGAGGTGGTGTCCAAGGACATGGCTTAGTGGTGGGCTTGACAGTGTTGGGTTTACAGTCAGACTCAATGATCTTAGGGGTATTTCCAGCTTAAAGGATTCTTGATTTGATTCTATGATTTTCAATTTCAATCAGAGAATCTGTGCTAAGACTGTGTTCAAAACCTAGAATAGACAAATACAGAAGTACCTTTAAAAGGTCATTTTTTACCATACTTTTCACTAGGATTTGTATTCTAACAGTGAAACCCTACAACAAATAAAAGAGCAAATGACAAGGGCGTTGCAAACCCTGTCACATAACCCTGAAAAGGCAAAATACTGCTTTTTCCATTCACAGCTCATGTACTGTGTACATTTTAGTACAGCAGTAATTAGTAATTAAAATATACATCTAAATATCTTCATTTAAGTATTTCTATAATGTTTATGTTTCTCTTAATTTTTGCAGAGCAACTGTTTAGTCGATTGGAGTTTATTCCAAATAAATGGATACCAAACAATTTCCTATCACCATTCAATACACTTTTGCTTATTAATAGGTACATTTAATCCTAGAAGAAAATTCTGCTGTTTCACATTCCAGAGGCAGTCGGGAGGGAGAGGAATTTAAGCCTTCATGTCTGTGTTAACGCTTTCAGTAGATTTAAATAAATTTTGCAGGATTTTAGGTTTATGTCTATAAATGACCATCATCTCTGGTAAAGATAAAATTCTGCAGATGTATCTGTTGCTAAGAAAAAAAAAAAAAAAAGGCATTTATCTAACATCTCAGTGCAAATATCTGTGAAATACTAAGCTGTTTCAGCTCCCTACATGACAATGAAGGATACTCAGCACCTCAGAGTATCAAGCCTAAAGCTACTACAATTGATCAGCCATTTCTGTTTATATTTCCATGCAATTCTTTAGATAAAATAAAAAGAAAAAAAAAATATTTCTGAAAATACTGAGTTGATGGTTTACTACATACGCGTGCATTAAATTTTTAGGTATCCAAAGACATCTGTACCTCAGCTATTCCTATCTGAAAGGACTACAGATAATTTATGATGTCAGATGTAGTTTTTCAAAATATATTTATGGTTACAAAAACAAGAATTACATGGAAAGTTGGTAAAGCTTAGCATCAAATTTCAACCTTATTTATCCTCAATAAGTTATTCTTCCAAGTGTTATATTTTCTAGTGTCATCTTAAACAATAAAATAGTAAAAAACCTAACCAAAACCACAAATCACAAGCAACAAGCAAATGCAAACACAGTTCATAATTATGCAGAAAAAAAAGATTTGGCAGCAATTTTTCCAATCAATAGCCCAAATCTGGGGAGAACAGAGAGTAATATTTAAAATGAGATTGAAATAGCCTCAGACTTACTGATTTGATTCCAGTTAACACATTTCCAGCACTGCCATTCTCTGTGAGTCTTATGGGTGTAATTGTTCTCTCCTTCAGGAATTATATGGGTTAAAGCAAAGATGACAGAACTGAATACATTTTGTCTTATATTTTTAGTACCATATTGCCCTTTAATACTATGTAGGAAGGTTCTGTTTCCTGCCATTTTTTACATAATTAAGAAAGAAAAAATTGTTAAAAGTGGGTAGCTCTTGATGTTTTTTAGGTAAGCTTATTCTTGCAGAAGGTGAGAATCTAGTATTTTTAATTAAACCTAGGGTGCTTGGTGTTGTCAGTGCATCCCCAAAATAAAGAAAACAATGACTTAATTTTCTACTGTCAGTTTTCCTACTTATAAGAGAGCATGAAACTTAGATTTACTGGCTAACATACCTGCAACACAAGATGGATGGGAGGATGAACATGGTGACAAGTCACATTCTGGAAGCTTAGTAAAGATCAAACATCTATTGAAATGTGCAATGCACGTATGCATGTCAGGAGTCCTTAGTTACCTTTTGGAAATAAATAACTGCTGAAAGTTTAAGGTCTCAACCTCAGCTAAACACAATAAGGGAGAGATAATATATAAATAATATTTGAGAGCTGCTGAACACCTGTGAAAATCAGGGCAAGTGGATAATGTGTGTGTCTGCTGCTCTGTGTGAGTCACAGAATACATAACTGCATTCAGGACATTCCTCATTACACTGCTGATGGAGAAGAGCCCACTGGAAATTATTACTTTATATTTCTGGTGGTCATCCAAAGAGTGGGAAAATGGGCTTAATTCTTTACTTAGACTGAACAGTATCCAGCTCAGGTATTTTGTTTGGTTTGCAGATGCTCTAACCATGAACGTTTATGCAATGCCTGCTTCAGATTTCTTCAGAAGAAAGAGGTAAGACTGATCAGGCTACTGACAGAAAATGCAAGAGGCCTCATGACTATGTTGTTTCTTAAAGAACTGCACATAAGTTCTGAGTAGTATTTAAAATGTTGCAGTGTTGCCCAGTGATTCCAGTGAATCAGGCTTTAGATTTCCCTGGGCTACACAGTGTACCTGTGAAGCCATGGCCAGTGCTCATGTAGAAACAAGAATAATATATAGATCACAACATTATCAATTTTGTGTATTAGGTGGGCTCTGGCTTTTAATGATTTACTCCTTGTTTTACCTGCTGGTGCTGCTTATGGGATTCTCTGCACTGTTAGATATCTTGTATGCTACATTTCTAGGTAGCAAAAAGGGCATATCTATATTTTGCCTTGATCTGAAGAGTATTGTGGGGTTTAAGTTAGGATCTAAGCCAACCAAAATATTTATTTCCAGGTGAAACTGTCTTTAAAAATCTTGCCTGGAATTTTTTTTCATCCTGTGTGAATGAAATTGAAAAGGATTTTCAGAGCAATGTAGTGGAAGTGCAGCATTCATTCTCCTTAAACAAAATGTTAATATTTTCAACATAGTGAAACCTAAGTCACCCTGTAAGAGAAAAAGTACAGAATTCGTTCCAGTATTTTTCTGTGTATGTGCCAAGAAAACTGCATGCATCTTGATATGGACATACTCATAAATGCATATATGAATATATATTATAGTACTTAAAAATCTCACAAAGAAGATACTAAGTGGAATACCATTAGATTTAAGGACATCCAATGACTATTTCATCCACATATAAAGATATTCCAGTTTCCAGATTGCAATGCTTCTTATCAGCATGTCATGATTTTATATTCTGATCCATTACAAAAATTGACTCAGTACAAGGTTTTCAATGCATTTTAGTTTCACATTAATAATTCTACATGTAAGTATATCACTATGATACTAAGACTATTTAAACTGTATCTGCCAGTGAAGATTATTTATGGCATACATCCACAGTGTGCTAGTTCCCAGTAATGAAAGCATCTGACTCCCATTTGCCATTTTTTATTTCCTACCAATAAAATTCATTCTTCCATCTTGAGAAATACTTATATTGTAAATGTCCACATTTTTTCCAAAGATCTGCCAAGCAATAATGTTTATTATATTATTTTCCTATTATTCCCACTGTCCAATCTCCATTCCACTTTAGATTACTCAATAATAGCTAATTAAAGTTTCAAGCAGGTCTTACTGAGAGACAGCTATCCACTAGAAAACCCTGGTTTGTAAATGCTGCAAGCATTTGTGCAAGTACACACTTCAATCTTCAGGGAAGGTCCCAGTTCTGCTGTACCCATAAAGCCATAAAAAATGATTTCACTATCAGTTCAAATCAGTTTTAAATTAATGACTCCAGAGATCTAGTTTTCTCTTGTATGGTCTACACCACCATGAATCATAGGAATCAAATCCCTTTTCTCATTTACCCCACTATATCACAAAGCTAGTAAATTGGAGTAGCCTAAAGTCAGAGTTTGGTCTGGTTTTTAAAGATGATTGAAAAGTGGGGAGGGAATCCAGTTAGTTTAGACTCTACTGTAAGTTTTATGAATATGTAGAGAACTTCAGAAGAAATTCATTTCAGAAAGTCAGCTGAACTAGCAGTTGAAAATAAATTCTAGAACAACTTCTAAGTAATTCTTCCTTAATAGAATGGCACATTTTACTTAAGAAATATTATTGTGTGAGCAGAAATGAAGAAAAAGACAGGAACTTGCCCATGTGATTTCACCTACTGTATAAGAAACAAACATTAACAAATAGCAATACACAGAGGGATGTTCCCTGTGGGTGGTTATATACTGTTTTGGTGTCTGAAAAAAAAAAGTAACCTATACCTTCTGAACCTAGTGAATCCTTTAACTTCATACCAGAGAGTTTCTTCCTTAATAACCTTCTCTGAATAAGTCTCTTTCTGTCTCACTGTGCTAGATGAGGCTTTTCCCAGGATCTTTTAACAGAGCAGCTGGCAGTGGCACTGAGCTCTAGCACTGAGAAATGGAGGTCTCATCTTTGGTGTCACTATTAAACATGCAGGATGACACCAGATAATCAGATGAGTGACCCAAGGCTCCTTGGTTCTACTTTACTCTAGACGAACCAGATGGCTTGCACAGAGCAAGGGGTGTCTCTCTGGGCTGGTGACTTGGCTGGCTATCAGATCTGCTCCTGATCTCTGCTTCAGGATGAGATTTAGCACCACGTATAAAGGCATCCATCAGTAGTAGTGTCTGAAATGAACCACTTCCTAGCTGTTCAGAACTGCACAGAAGGGAGATACTCTTTCTGATTGTCAGGGTGGCTCCAAAAATGAACTTACCTGCTTCTTCCTGAATGCACTGTGTTAACCTGATGAAAAGATTTCTTTAAAAAAATATCTGTGCATGAATTACCCTGAACTCCAGCCATGGCATGCTGTATGAAAGCACAGGTTCTCTCTTATGTTAGGAAGAAAGCCATTGATGTACAAAGAGCCAGCACAAAGCACAGAACTCCAGTAACAGGGAATAGTGAGGAATTTGGGAAGACATCATTACTTATTATTCTATGTTTAACTTCTGAATCACATTGATTCTAGTATTTTCCCAGGGTACACACAATTTTACTCTGCTCTTCTCTAAAAATACAGACTATTTGCAGCAAACCCTTATTTTTAAACAGAAAGGTTTAATTATCGAATCACCTGAAATGAGAATGTATATATTTTATGTGAGTATAAAAAGAAAGGACAACTATCTTCACTTTTCTAAAGTAATATTGTTTTACTCTGCCCTCACACAGTAATAGATAGGAAAATAATCAGTGATTGCAATGAGGTCAGGATTTCCTTTCTGTCTCTTCAGTTTGTGTGAGGTGAGAACATTTTCCTTGAAACTGTCAGGAATTTACTTTGTCCTGTTTCAGATACTGAAATAAAACACATCACTAAAACTTCAGATAAACAGAGATACATATTTTTTCTGGAAAAACAGTAAAAGTGGAATGATCCATACATGAGTAATGCTACAGGGATTTGATGGTAAAATAGTTTCATCTCAGTGGAAGCTTTGCCTTGTTAAGGCAAGAAGAATGAAAGATTGTGCTTTGTATGTGTGAATCTAGCATAGATTTTAATTTTGGGTTTAGATATTTTCCTTTTTCCTTTTTCTATTTTTTTCTTTCTCAAATGTTTTCATATATCTATAAATCACACCCTTGTGTTTGGCATTTCATATAGCCATCAATAAATACCTGAAAGAAGCAGAAACTTGCATGTACCTTGTGTAGACATGTATCATAGGAGGAAAAAGGGCCATGGCAATTCAGAGCTTTCAGAGGCTACAGTTTTCCCTGTGTGAAGAATCTCATAACTGTCTGAGTTCCTTGGAAGGTTTGGGAACTGAGGCAGCAGTGGTTCAGCCCACTGAACTCTGTGCTCCAGACCCAAGAGAAACTCTGTTGGCTGAGATGGGGTTTGAAGATTTTCTCTCACAGATTATGCTGTCATGATGTAGGAAAGAAGCAAATAAATTATGCTTCAGTGAAGTTGGGTATAAGCAAAACATGAGCAAGAGCCAGAACTTACCTTGTTTTCCACTTGCAATTCAAGACTACAGCCCCACAAAGTTTGAAATCCAGAGAATATCTTTCTGCATTTTCTGTATCTCTGCATGATTTGTCCCTAGAGATCCTTGTAAAAGTGGTACATGAGCTCAGAAGGTGGTTGCCTCAGGTCCTGTGTGGTGTAGGATCAGTGGAAATGTTGCACAGAGCAGACATAGGAAGAATTTGGCAGTCACTCACCTGTGAGTAATTTTTAAAACGAGGGTGAGAGGTGTAAAGTAGAAGTTATCAGATCCCATTCTCCAATTTAGTTGGAGTTCTCTGTCCCTGTAATCTTCAGCCCCAGCCCTGAGGTTGCTGAGCTGTGAAAGCAATGCACCTGTAAGGCAAAGGGAAATCTGTTAGTGCCAATGCAGTGTATGCAGGTTGCTCCAGAGGAACTAAATTTAACACAAAAGGGAGGGCTGGCAAACACAGAGCACCAGATGTGACTGCTCATAGCTGACATGGTTATGCTTTGTTTAGTTAATTATCTAGGTTGGTTCATTGCTATATTGCTGTCTAATTATAGTAGAAGCTCTTTGATCACTTCATTCACTGATCATTTGGCTCTGAGGATCAAATCTTACTTTCAGAAGCAAAATTCTCTCATTTGTACAAATGTGGAGCTGACAGGAGCACTGGTACTGATCTCATTTTTGTTCATAATTTTCATGGCAGATGGGGTTTTTTGTTTGTTTTTTCCTCTTAATATTAACACTTTGTTTCAGGTAATCAATATTACATGTGGTAGAAGTGCAAATTAGACTGACTCCCTGAGCTCTGAATGCTTTGAAATAGTTACATCTGGGAAGAGAGATTCTGTGTTTTCTTTTTGGAGTGTAGAATCTATGTAGTTCCACATACAGCAGTCACAAAAGGAAGAGCCTGGAAACACTTGTCTGTGAGCTTGTTCACAATTTCATCCTCTGTAACAGGCTCTTGACATTTGTTAGGGATCAGAAAGCTTTGACTCAACAGACTCAAATATGGCTTTGTGCTAACAACAAGCTAACATACACAGCCCATTCTTCTCCTACTAAGAAGTCGTGGAAACCTGATAAAAAACTACTAATGAAGCAAGATAATAACAAGTATTACTTCTGAATAAAAAACAAGTTCATATAAAAGCCAATCTCATCCATAAACTTTGTATGGGAAGTCTTGCCATATGTTAATCACATGAAAGCATTAAAAAAAAGCCACAGAGTTTTCTTAGATTCGTTGGGCTTTCTATGACTACTTTGCAACTTCAGATTTCTGCCATTTTGTATGGATTTTTAAGCACTACTTATTATGTTTAGTCTGGAAAGTATTGGGATACAGTGATGCCACTTTACAGGATATTTTCTAAAAGAATTATGGAAACCTGGTTGTACAACTGAAAGGTTACTGCTCACATCTGGTTTTGCACATGCAAAGAAATTCTACTGAGCTGTTGTGAAAGCTTGTGTTTGTCTTTAATCTAAGAAAAGCCTTTACTTCATACTGAATGTCTCTGTAATGGGGCACTGCACCACACATCAAGTCTTTATTTCTTCAATTCATAATATAAAAGTTCAATTATAGCACAGAATAATGGGCATATTTTATTTCCAATTAAGATTACTCATCTCCTCACACCCACCAAGATTTCTACTGTACTTTTAATTTATCATTGATTACTTTAATGCATTGAGCTTAATCACAGTAGCACCAGAAATTAGATCATTATAACTAGAGCTGTGCAGAATTAATTTAATCTGTGAGAGGACATTTTAGATTCTAAGTATGCAGGCTCTTCTTTTCTCAACATTCCTTAACATTCCATATTTTATGTTAAAACTGCTTAAAACAATGAGGTTTTCTACCACACCAGTTTGATTACCCTGAATCAAAAAAAATGTTGACTCTCCATTCAGAAGCATACAAGAGTAGGACAGATATTGCAAGGAGACAGCAGTGAGTGGGTTTAACACCACTCAACAACAAGGATGTAAAAGCAGTGCCCTTTTAAGTCTCAGCTCAGCACTAAAGCTTGTTAAAATTCCTTAGAGTGGTTGGGTTTTATTTCACATTTCAAAAGCACCATAGACATTTTCCAGTGTCTGTGTATTTCTGTGCAAGAGAGATGCAGATCCAGGGAATACAAAAGATCAGTTCTGACAAAGCTCCCTCAGAAGCACAGGAGAGGTATTTTAGAAACTGCTCCAAGACAAGATCCAAACGATTTGCTGAAATACTAGAGATATGGATTACTACTGCTGCTGCTGTCCAGGAGAGGTCCCACTATTGCATACAGGTAGTTGAACTTATTTTATTTGTTGGTATCAACAGTGTAGACACTGTGTTAAGAAGCAGTTAGTAAGCAAAAATTTCAGTCAATAAAGAAGCAAGAAATTCCAGAGGACATTTTCCAAAGTGAATCTTCTAGGATGGAAAAAACAGATGGCCTATGAGTTGCTCTGTTTACTGTAATGGCAAACATCTTAGTTGTCTAGAGTGCTCCGGGGAAATTCCAGAGAAGAAGGACAGAGCTACTATCCTGACAGCTGACTATCTGTAGCCTCTTCAGACTGCAGCTGGTTTGAACAAACACAGCCTTCAGGATCTGAGACTAAGCAGAGTAAAAATCACCACTGAAGAACAGGAAGGTCACAGTAAACTGGGCTGGGATGATCTGTAGGTCTCCAGAAGTAGTGCAACTGTTTGTGCAGCCTCAATACCAACACCAGCTTTCCATGTATGCATTTCTGTTGGAGAAAGTCCTGGGAAAGAAAGAAGGTGAGAGACCAAGAGGCATCAGTAGCATGTCTTGAAGGCACAGAAATCAAATTGCAGGAAGTCTTTGAAGTCAACAACAAAATGCAGAGTTAGAAGAGGAGTTGAGTAGAATAAAAGCCAAGGTCTGCCAGAAGATGTAGAAATGTATAGAGCTGAACACATTCAGAAGCCAGAGATAAAGGAAAGTACACAACACTGCAGCTCATGTCAGGAAACAAGACACAGATGCACCTCACATTTTTCATGAAAAGGAACTGCACTGTCATTTTCTCACAGGCTTGGTGACACTAATTGCTTGCTCTACACCAGCTTGTTGCTGTACTGGCAATGAGTGTACTGGCACTTTTGCTATCAAGCCCAGTCAGCCTCATTACTTATGGTAATGAGTGACTAAGTTCTTTTGCTCATCTCTTTTTCATTTCAAACACTACTGTATAGGAACTGATAGGCTTCTTTCTGTAAAGCCAGTGTAATTTTCAGCCCAGTATTTTTTCTTGTTCATTTGAAACAGATGAAAGTAATATTTTTTTTTTCTTGCGGCTGCTCTACAAGTAGAATTCTATTTATAGATAAAAGGTACTGTAGGAATATCTACATACAAAGTTGTCACCCCTACAAATAGTTATCACTAGCAATATACAAAATCCCCATATCAGTCCTCAGATTGTTTGTGTGTAGATCTTGGAAGATTCCATGGAAACCTACACTAGATACACAAGTGAATGTACTTGGAGATATTTTACAAAAATATGCCCACCTTTTAGCAGATGCATGTTAGGAGAGACTTTCTGAGCTTCAATTTCTACAAGGAAGGTAGAGCCCTAATGGTCTTTTCCATTCTATGTAGAATGCAGAGGTTGAATACTATCTTCCTGAATTCTAAGACCACCATTATTCTTTCAAAGGAGTTGATACTTGAAACCTTCAGAGACACAGTGGAAAGGAAAATCCTGTTCAAGTAGCAGAGGAAAGACCTGTTCTAGAGAAAATATAAATGGGATAGGGAAACACATCATGGTTATGCAGCCCCAAGAGTGTGGAAATCAGAGGGCTTTGGAAGGAAGAACAAGAGCTAGAAAATAATAAGAACGTTAGTTTCATTGATTTGAATAGTTAAATTCAAGGCCATTCAGCATTCTGTAGTAAAATGATTCTTCAAAACTATTTCTGTTTGACATTGGAACACACTGGTAAGCAGGAGGGGATCATGGGAATCAGGGGGAGGGACCAGTTCAGTGCTGAATGGGGATATGAACACAGGTAACTTGATTCTGCAGAACTGTGAAGATGGCCTTTTCACACAATATTAAATTAATTAAATAACAAGACCAAAGCATTTATCTGCCTGAATAACTCCATTATTCCCTGAAAGTGATAGAATATAATTATGCTCACGTATATAAGAGGATTCTGTAAAAAGAAAAATGTATTATTCAGTTAATCAGGCCACACTTTAATAGAACCTTTTAATGCTGTGCATCCAGGGGTGTGAAGCACACACAAATTACGCAGACAAATTAGAAACTCAATTAATTATGAATAATTTTAATAATTTACCTGTAATCCTTAATTTAAAGAGCTATACATTTCCAAAAACAGCAAATTAACATGAGTATAGGAACCTCAACACTAGGATGAAGTGCAGCTGGAAACACACCACAAACTGATGAGACTAAGGATTGTTTTAATCTGAATCTAGAAAAAAACCAAACAGAAAGATAACTAATTTTGAAGATAGTCATAGAAGAGAGATGCTCTCCAGAGCCATCTCATCTAAACCATGCTCCTACTTAGAAAGGTTGGACCAGATGAGCTGTCAGATCCCTCCCACCTTCACTTACTGTGATTATATTTTTCTATGAAATGCAACCCTGCATGTCAAAGAGGAGGATGTAAATGTTCCATACTAACGATGCAAACTGCCTGTGATTATCAGCATGCTGGCTACCCTTGAAGTGCCAAAACTTACACTAAGATAAACAAAAAATGAGCTTAATGGATCTGAACAGGGCAAGCTTACTACAGGAGTGAAGCTTGGTAGATTATTTCATATAAGCTGTGACACAAACACAGACTGAGGCAGGTAGAGGATGAACATCAAAAAACTGTATTTTCCACTCCAGGGGGCTAATTTGACAATGTGGTATATTGGCATATTCAGAACATGAAGTTACTGCAGTACCACATTATTCTGCAGGACCAGCTCAGGTTTTAATGGTGACTACAAAATTCATAACTCTTTGTTTTTATTTAAGCATACAGTACTCTATTTATTGTCATCTTAAAAAATGTTTATAGACTTTCTACTTATAGCTTGCTAGAAGATTTGTTCAGATTACATGAAGGGAAAAGAATATTTATAGGCTGCAGTCCCCCTGATTCCCTGAACTACTCAGAAATTTGTACAGTCAAGGAAATAAGTTGTTCAATATCGTTGCTCATATGAAAAAGGAAAGAATTTTACTCTGCATGGTTCTTGGGTTCATCAATTTTTTGTCTTTTGGTTATCTTGGCTCCCACCTCAGCACAGTTTATTCCTGTCAGCCCTGTTTCTAACCCCCCAATGACTCCTCATCCTTTCCTAGTGAGTCAGCACTCCAAAAGGGCTCTGGCACCTGCACATTGCTCTGCTTTTCCTGATAAGCAGTTCATATCCTCCCCAGACTTTCAGAAAACAGGAAAGGATCTCAGGAGATGTGACACTATCTTTGATGGGAACACATGGAGAATGCAGAAGTAAGGGAGGTGAACAGAAACTGCAAAAACTTAATGTTTATTTGCATGCCCAGGTACAGAGTACTTTGTGAATAACTCTCATCTAAAAAGGTTCTTAAGTGGAAAAATCCAAATCTTTCATCTTCTCTGCAGACTCCAGTCATGTTACCCCACAACTGCTCCACTGTTTCTGAATAATATTTTCCCCAAATTGATTAATTTTTTTCTGGTTATATAGTTTTATAGCATGACATTCTACTGTGCTCAGGAGAAAGATTTAAAATAATTACAAAAGTAATTTTTCTGTTGTGGTAAGTCTTCTGGTTGCATGTGAAACATATTTACCTTTTCTACTCGTATTCACCCGATACCAACTCTTATCAAGTTACTGTGAATTCTCTAATTTACTGTTCTCAGCCTCTTCTAGTTCATAAGTGACATAATCAGCAGTTGCTGTATCCTGTAAATAGCTGAAATTACTTTGAGGCATTTTATAGGATTTTTACTCTTTGTTGACCCAACTGCTCAGTCATATCACAAAAGTGATAACAGACTGAAAAATAAATAAAACCCAAACACCATAAATACATTTTCTCCACACTGATAATGATAGAATTTTTATAGGTGTTAAAAATGTTCAGAAATTATATGCAGTGGTAATTATACTTCTAGACAGAGGAACAAACAGTCTTGCAATGTATTTCTATTAAATCCAGGAATCTGAAGCATCCCTTTAACACCCATTGCAATCTGTATGCATTGCCAGATCAGCACAATGAAACAACACTGAGAGGTCCAAGATGACACTTACTTTGCTTTTTACTTCACGATAGGACTGAAGGGAGTAATTTCTGTGCACATATGAATATTTACCTGAGTAAATTGACCCTGGATTTGATAAGTGGTCCCATCTCTTCATCTCTGCAGAAGATGGTAAACTAAAGTTGTAGACAAGTCTTGAACTCTTCAAATAGGACTGCAGAAAATAGGAAAAATTCAATTATATTTTTTATTTTTATTTTTTCTTATTTCAATATTACAAGATTAACCTTTGGTACTCACTGTCAATAGGAAGCTCTAAAGTCAAGAATATCTGACAGGATGGAGGTTTTTAAGAAAACAAAAGCTATTCTGAGTTATAAGAATTAACTCTTAAAGATTTGGAAAGAAAATTAAATTTCAGGATAATCTCTGATTTAGCAAATCTCCAACAACTGAAAAAGAACTACAAGAATGTATGTGGCTGTCTTATCTGAAGCATCAGATATTGGACATTATTGGATTTTTTTTTGACATTACACACACATGTACTCACAAAACTAGAACTTGGGTCTGACTCATTAGAGGAGAAAAAAAAAAATCTTTGTTTCTTTTTACCTGAAATGGAAGAAACTTTCATTTTGTTGCAGTTTTTTAACATTCATTTTAAATTACAATGGAAGAGAATTTGAGATTATATACAAGCAAAATATAGAATGACCAGGACTTTTCTTTAAAAAATATATTTTATTTTCTGTAGTTCTGTATCTCCCATACTTTGGGAGACACAAATGCTTGCTGCAAACACAGAAATTGAAACAAAGTACATTTCAAATAATAGGCACTTAAAATAGCTTTTGGAAATGAAAAAGATATAAAAAATAGTGGCACCAGATAACTGAAGCAAGAGAGATGGATTCAGGCTTGACTCTTCTTAATTAGTTTCTTTCTAATTCAGTGCAATCTACTTGGATTCTTTTCAGAGTTGTGACTAAAGTTGTATCTTGTTACAGATGTGCTCACAAATTAAGCACCTGTTCTGTTTTCTGATGACAAATACACTTCACTATTAAACTTACCTGTGTATAATAAACAATTATTGATGGGTTGATTTCTAGATGCCTAGTAATTTTGAAAAAAATCCAGATTTCTGAAATGTCAGTTTATGTCTTCTATTATAAATATAAAATATAAAAAATACTTTTAACTTAAAAAAACTGTCTACCCTGGATAGTGGTTTCATATCAGTTCTCCACTGCAAAGCAGAGATTTCTGATTTCAATTAATTTCTTTTTTAAAGTTGCTCAACATCAGGTATTATTACTATAATCATAACAGTTAACATGTAAAAGGCAAAAGTCAAACTGAAGGTCAAACTAAGATATTTTTCTTAGATACCTTGTGCTTCCTGTGCCTTTTTTTCTTTTTTTTTCTTTTTTTTTTTCTTTTTTTTTCTTTTTTTTCTTTAGGGAGAACATGAGAATAGCAGCTAAAATAAATCAGTTTTCTTGTTTTTGTTAAACATCTTGAAATCCTGAGAGAACAGTTGATAAAGAAGACAAGAGGATTATTTAGCCATTTCATGCTCTATCATTTTTTTTTAAAATCTTTTTTAATGCCTAGATTCTTCCTCCTTAGTTCTAAACTTGCTTATGTTGGTCTGAGGAACTGGGAGAAAATGCAAGAATCACACAGTGGACAGATGGAACCAGTCCTGGGTGGAGAGCTAAGCTATCTCAGGATGAAGGATGAGTTTTCTTAAAAAAATACATCCTCTGGTATTTTAGGATGAGTAACCTCAAACACATATATCCCTCCAAATTTCTAGCTTGCTGATATAAGTATTTTAATTAAAAACCCCAGATTATATTAGGACACTTGAAACCAATAATTTTACTCTGCCACTTTGTATTTATTTATTCAAATCAAATATATTTAATAGTTCTAAAGCAAAATATTGTAAAGCTCTTGACTACTAAGGTATCAAAGAATTCATTAGTGGTTTGATATTCTTTATTTCTGGAAAGATTAAACTTTTTTTTTTTCTTTTCTTTTAATTTTTTCTGCCAAGAATCATCAGATATTCCTGTTCTAGAGTCAGGCAAAAAGCAGTGATCTAACTTGTCACTTATCCCCTTACAGACTGGTTTAACTCCTAACCCTGCATGTGAGGGGATTTTCCTTCCTTACTCAGAAACAAGATAACCTTAAATGCAATGCTGCTGCAGCATTGCTGCCATTTCCTTCATATGCTTTAGGAATTTTATTTCCTCTCATACAAAAGTGTGAATAGTTCATCTTGCTTGTCACAGAAATTCAGTTAGTCCAGTGCCTGGCCTTAGGAAGTTCTTGGAACTACAAGGATTAATATAAATGGAAATTATGAGTGTATTCTGGTAGTTATACCTGAAACACTGAAATTTCCTTGGTTCTGCCTTGTCCGTGGTATCTTCAAACCAGATACTTCTCCTTAAAGGCAAAAATTAATACTTGAGATGTGCCTATAATTCTATGGAAACAATAATTATTTTTTACTCCACTCTCACTTTACTTATGTGGAAAAACATTTCCTTCAAGGACATAAGTAGTACATAATCAACGAACTATAAAGCTGGATTTGTTTTTGCAGTTTATCACCAAATATGAGAAGACAAGTTCCCAGTTTATTCCTTGTTTTGCAAACATAAAGTCCTTGACAGTCCACAAGAAGCTACTGGAGACTACTCAGCTCTTTAAAGAAATACATATAAGACAAAATAACTTCAATATTCACTACATTTCAAGGGCAAATGTTTGGTGTTTTGGTGTTTTGTTTTTTTTAATTACTAATTTTTTTTAATTACTAAAAAACTACAACTTTCTAATGAAAAATAATTCAATAGTTGTCCAAGACCTCGCTGTGATTTCAGGGCAAACCATATCTTAGTGTTTGCCTAACTGATATTTTTTTCTAATTTTTTCATTAACTAAAGTTGTCATTCTGATGTGTTTTCTAATCTAGATCTGAGTAAATCTGCAGCAGTATAATCCTGATTACTTAATGCTATTTAAATTTAATTATAGAAGGGGTTATTTGATTAGATCAGTAAGATGTATTGAAATTGATTAACTAAATCACATTTTTCTCTTGACTATGCTGGTGCAAGTCAAGATCAGCTTTAGAGAAGTCAACATCAACTTTAGGCAAGTGAGCACCAAATTTAGAAAGTCCTTATTAAGAGCAAAATCCTTTCTCATCACCTTCCATCTATTATTATCTATTTGGTTACCTTTGCTGAGAGGTCCCAATCAATATTATGGGCAGTACATAGCAGAATTAAAATTCTTTATAATGAGATGACAACATTTAAGTCCCTAAAAATTATGAGATCTCTCACTGATAGTCAAAATACATGACACACAAGTCCAAGCTAATTATTTTCCAGTTTACACATGGCTTTCAGAATCTGTGTGAATTCTGAACAAAACCTTTACTACTCTATGATGCTGACGGAAAATAACATATTCACAGGGGAAAAGGTCTGGAAAGTCCCATGTTGCTCAAGATTGTCCTTATCCTGCACAGTATGAAAATGTAAATGGGAAAAGGGGCTCCTCCTTTGCCAGGTGACTTCCTTGTGACTCCTCATTTATACATAACTCCAGCTCCATCTTTAGGGAAGTGATACTGCTTTCTTTTCTCCCTTTCAAACATGAGAAAGCCTCAGATTCTGACTTTACTACAGGCTAAACTCACTCCTAGCCTCTTTATTGCCATTTATTTCAGCACTAAAAAATGTCTTTAAGCTTAATTAGAAAAAAAAAAAAAAAAGGCAAGCTTAAAAAAAAAAAAAAAAACAGATCAGATTGATTTTGTTCACCTCTGATGTTTATCTTTGGGGGAATTCACAGAGAGCCAACACCTCCCCTCTCAGCCTTCTTTCTATCAGGTTCAACAAGGCTCTTTATCACGTTCCTCCTGGCAGTGTTCCCATCCCTGGCCTGATCCATTTTGTTCCTTACTGAGATTTATGCCCAGTCCCCCCCAGCTCTGAGCCTAGGCTGGAGTTGTCCTACAGTGGTTATTTCAGAAGCTTTGGGCTCAGTCACAACAGCTGTCTGGGGCCACAGTTACATTTCTTGGTATTTTTTACACTTCTTCAGAGTAGCATTTGTGACGTGCAAGAAGATAAAAATTCTGTGCCAGAGACAGGATTGAAATGCTGTGGTATGTTCTGTTACTCTAAGGGTTAACACCAAGGTGGATAATTTGACATCAAGGAGCAGGGAGTAGATTTAGTTTTTGTTACAGAGGGAACTCAGTACTCTGGAGAATGCCTGGAGTGCAGAGGAATTTCCAAATTCTGACAGGAGCACATTCAGCAGATAAAGCAGCAAAAGCAGAATGCATTTGAGGAGTTACTTAACCTTAATCAGTGGCAGTGTACTATTCTGAGACAGAGCTTGGAATTTACACATTCTTCAGATTTATATATTTTTAAAGCCTCTATATCTTAGTTTCTAAAGTAATGCAGCCTAAATGCACCTAACAGAAAGTGGCAGAACATGGCAACACACCTTTGGGAACATCACAGTGGGCTGCTTCTTGCAGCCATTCTTAGTCTCATAAAATTAATGCTAACATTGATAAGGAACACTCATCATAAATTTAGGTCAGATAATAAGGTAAAGAAGCACTTAGCAAAAATCGTTTCAAAGACTTGCATCTCCTGTGCTGTGCTCAGAGGCTTAAATAACACTCAGGGCACTCAAAGAGTTGCCAACAGGGTTTTTTCAAAAGAACAAATATAGCTTTATCTTTATCCTAAGTGTGTACATGAAGTTGTGGTGAAAAAAATGAGTTTCTTTTGGCATCTTGGTGTCTGTAACTAATAAATGGATTTACTGCTTGACAGCAAAATTAATGACTTTTAAAAAATTATATCTTCCTTAGAAAACAGGCAGAAAAATATGTATAAATCTCTTATTTGTTTTCAGCTCTGTAGAAGCAGAGCACATCTTTCAAGATCAATACGTTTTGAATCACAAATGAACCTGACTTGGTGAACTCTAGGGACCTGTAACAAGACAGAGAGCATTTCATTCCTGTGACACAGCTTTGAAACTAGCCCAGGTGAAGAAAAGGAGTTATTTTAACCTCATGTCTGTTCAGCAGCCTGCACAAAATTGAGTTGCTTGGGTTTAATGCATGCATCTCCTTGGGGTCACAGAGCCACTTTATAGAAACCAACATTAATTAGTAGTCAGCCTGAATTATGAATATGCACAGAGAAAGTAGCAGAGGTATGCAAAGTAACCCACAAGGGGAAGGAAGGGCTCTAACTGAGCATACAGAGTAACTGACTCCAAAGGAGCTGCTGGTATTCAGGATGTCAGCAATGGCAGCTCTTTAACATCATCAGCTCAGAGCACAGAGCTCAACCACAGGGCAAGGAGATGCTCAAGGTTACTGCAAAACACACAGAGAAAACAGGGATCACAGTTGTTCCACTTTACAAATCTGAGTTAGATCCACACCTGTAATATTGTTTTCTTTTTTCATTGCCTCTTCATAAGAATACTGGAGATCGGGAACATTTCCTGGACAAGTTCCTATAAAAGACAAGGAATGATGATCTGAAGTGTGGCACTGACTGAAAGTGTAGAAAACTAATTAGACAAAAGTTCAGTTTGGAGTAGGGTTAATGAAGAAGTTGTATGCAAATGCAGTGAAATCATGAGTGGCAGTAACAGGGAGAAGCAGCCTGTTTATTCATGATTTTTCCACGAGAGTAAAACTAGGAGACATAAAGTGAAATTACTAGGCAGCAGGTAAAAAAATAAACAGACATACTTTTTTCATGGCATATATAATGAAGTTATGGAACACATTGCCATAGGGTGTTACGAAATCCAAACGTGTTTACAAAGTACCTAGAGGGGTTTGGGGGAGTTTGCCCTTGTTTGCCCATCATGTAAGGTTAAATCATATGGCCTTTGCCACACGGGTCTGAAAAAGTCTTACCTGACTGTTGGGTTTGTTAATACACTCAAAGCAAAAAAACAACTTTTAATGTGGTAAATGTATCTTAAAAATATCCAGAAACTGATCAAAATAAGCACAGGAAGCAAGTTATTCTCTGAGGACAAAACACCTCTTCAGATTTTTCTTGTGTGTGTGTGTTGGGGGATGGGAGCTAAATGCATCTTCTTTTTTATCTTTAAAATGTTATGATATTTGGATCTCTGAATAGTCACCAAGTGAATTTATTACAGCAGTAACATCAAATTCATAGGGAAGCCTGTTTAGTACTAAGAAAAAAATGGAAAACAATATTCAGCATCTTTATACTTCATACAAAAATGATTTGATTCAAATTTAACATTCTGAATGCTGGTATTCTATAGAATCCTGGAGAAAATAAGGGCTTATTTCAAATTATAGCTGGTAGCATCCAGAAAACTGCAATTTAGAGATGGATATGAAGTTCTGTTCACACTGACACTATCCCATTCTTGATGTAAATTGAAATTTTGTATTATAAATTTTTTTCTTCCACTGCACTAAATTAATTTTTCTCCATATTGATTGTAGAGGAAGTTGCCACCTTCTGACTATATGGAACCAGCTACATACTTAATTTCCATTAACTTTGATTTCTCCTTTCTCTCTCTTTCTCATTTCTCTCTCAAAACTTCATTTCTTGGTATAAATAACCACAACACTTAATTTTATTTTTTTGTCTGCTTTTGCAGGCAAGCCTTTCATATATGAACATCTAGCATTTTCCTCTTCTAAATCAAAAAGGTGTGTTTTCAAACAGTTTTCAAGCATTTGACACAAACTTGTCTGTATTTTGCTTGAAAGCAAGCAAATAGTCCACAAAAAGATGCAATAGGATTTGCATATGGGTCAAGGCAATCTTAAAGATCATCCAGTTCCAACCCCTCTGCATTTGTGAGGTTGTCAAGGGAAAGATCCAGTCACCCTGACTACAGTGTAACTTCTGAAGAAATGCTCTTTTAAATTCCAGTTACCAGAAGCTGCAGATCTTAGAAAATATAATACAATTATTAATGATGTGAAAGTGGCAGATAATCCAAACTAACCGAGAGTGAGCACTCAGACTGTGAAGAGTGGACATGAAAATGGCCAAAAAAAGGCATAAGCCCATGTGGAAAGTTTTTTTTACATGCTTTGTGGACATTATATCTATCTCCAGCAAATGTATCTGTATTTGGCAACAAATCCCAGTCTGTAATTACTCGGATTTGACAAAATCAGATTTTCACTTTTGATAGGATAAACTTCTCTGTGCCTTCTCTTATGGTTATATTTATCTAGCAGACTAAATGACTAATTCACTTGCATAATGCACCTTCTTGGTTCTCCTGTTGTCTTTTGTGAGACAAAACCCTCACCTCATAGATTTCAAGAAATGGTGAAGATAGCAAAATGTAAAAAAATAAATAAATCAGAATTTTCCTTAACATGTCACTCTTTGCTGAATTGCATGGACAGTGCAGCTCTTGCTTTGGGACACACAGCTGAAATTGAACAATACAGCCAAAAATCTGCACACATGGCTATGGAAAACATTGGATTTGTATTAAGTCTTTTTATATATTTTTTTCTTGTCATTGGTTAATTAAGCTCTCCTCAGAATGTCTGACTAAAACAAGATAATCTCTACTTTGCAAAGATTAACCTCATTCATACCAATTAACATATAACAAAGGCTTTTAATGTTTTATAGCAGCAGGTTAAGGAGGATGGCACGGAGGAGGATTAGAGGGGATCACTTGCATCTTAGTTTGTGACATCTCATTAAATAATTTACAGTCACTGTGAAACATTTTATATAGAAAGAAATTGCCAATGTTGAAGCAGCAGAATCCAATAATTGCAATGGAGAAGAGAAACATATTTAATATTCCTAGGGCAGGCAAACTCTAAAAGGAATTTTCTTCCTCTGTACAAGACACTACCTTTAAAAAGCATTAAAAAATATATCCTTGGATATTTTATAAGAGCCAATTAATCTCCAGTCAAACGCTCTGTTTGGTTCTTCTGCTTTGCCACCCTTCCCTTCAGTGATGTTTTATTCTTCTACAGGTCTGAGAAGGTATTGAGCACAGAGGCTGGCACTCTGGGGACCTCATCTAGGGAAATGCTAGTTTCAGACCATGAAACACCTGCAGTTATTGCATCTCAGTAACTGTATTAATCTTGTAGTTATTGCATTTCAGTAACTGTGTTAGTTTTGCAGAGCTACCTGTACAGCTACAGGTATGAAGTCTGCTTTGCTGAACTGCCCATGGACTCAGAGCCCCCCTGCTCCCCCATCTCCATCCTGATTGTTGCTAGGAAACCAGAAGGACCTTTTAAGCCAGCCCATAAACAGACTTCTGGGTTTGTGCATGACCTCCTGTAATTTGTTAGCCAGTAAATATAAGAAAAGGCAGAATTCATTAGCTGATGGCCAAATTACACTGTGTGTGTGCACGTGTGCTGCTGCAGTCTTTTGGTCAGAGCAGAGCCATGGTGCCCCACGGTGCCTTTTCTGTATGTGCCACAGCATATGGGATGGAGCTGCCTGCTAAAAAAATTCATTATCTCCTATCTGTAAACATTTCAATAGGCCATTGCAAACACTGAGCCATGCATCAGCCAGTATGGCAAACAAGCTTTAAAACTTGTGATATAGTAACAGCACACAGATGAGTACACAAGTTTGTACATATTTTCATATGAATTTCATATGAATAATGAAAAATGAAAAAACATACGTATTTCAGGTGTAACCCTGAGCAGCAAATTCTGGTCTGGGAATGATGTAAACTGCACACTGAATGGTCACAGTTGCCAAGGGGATCATGATGCAGAGTTCTCTTACCCTGGAGGTGTATAATTGCAGGTGCTCAGGATAGGCACGAATGCCTATCCAGCTTTTGATAATGCTCTGTGATCTGCCTTATTATTTCATAGAAAAGGAGGAACAGAGTAAAATTTAAAATTAAAATGTACAATGGAGAAGGAGTGGATGGTAATTTCTCTAGCATCACATCTGAGATACTGGGATTAGGTTCTCAGGAAGCACAGCTCCTGTGACAACAGCAGACATACTCCACTCCATTCTGCACACAGAAATCTGTATTGCCTATAAAATATCAAACATAAAGCAACAGTATAACATTTAGAAAGTCCTGTGCCAAAACCTAAGTGCCTGGTTCTTCTTGACCAGAGCAGGCACAGACAAGTCACAAAGAGCAAAACTTCAGCAATCCCAAGGAAAAGGCTTTGGTGTTTGGGACTGGCAGCAGCACACGTGTTCTCAGCTTCAGCACAGACACTGCAGAACCCTCCCAACAGGTTTTGGGAAGCCCAGTGCCAACATGGTGCTGAAATTGGAGCTTCCATTTCAGGTTTTCCTTAAACGGAACAAAAACGGATCAAAAAAATTTGTCACTGAATCTTTTTTCCAGAAAATCCAAAAAATAATGTGAATGAATGTAAGCCCCAGCCTAGGTTCCTTCAAAGCATACGCTGAGAAAGACACTGAAATTCACAGTTTCTCATTTGGGCTGGCTGAAAAAAGCTTTGAGCATCTCTTTGAGCACAATGCCCGTGTTACTCCCCTTAGCAGACTTCTACAGTAAAGTACTTACCATTATATTTAACCCATGTATCATGTGTGATGCATGAACATGTCTCTGATATCTGTTGGATATCCATTATCTGTCTCTGTGCCTAGATGGATGGATTCCACAGGTGGAAATCATCATTTTATATATGTAAGATAGCTAAGGAGTGAATTTCACATAAAACACTGATGCAAGTCACTGCTTTTAAATGACAGCATAATTCTTAGTGAACAGAAACTGCCTCCAAGAGTAAGTCTACTAAATAAAAAAACAAGCATTTTATTTGCATGGTAAAAAATTAGTAAATCTACAAAATTGTCAAATACTACGGTAGTCAACCAAAAGCTTCCAGCAAGTGACAGTAAACCACCCACAGTACTTGCCATACTTAGGAGTCAAGACTGAAAATTAATGCATCCTTAATTCCATGTAATTACATTACTGTTATACAGCACATTTCTGAAAACACATTTATGTTTTTTCATTTCACTATAAAGGTTAAGTCTTAATAATACGTTCCTTTAAATTTAACTAATTTACTAGTAAAATTGTGCAGAATAATAGGATTTGATGCACTGACTTTTGATAGGAAAAGCTAGAAAACAGTTCAGTGGATTGTTCAAAGTTGGATCCTTATTTGGAGCTCAGTGAAAGTGACATTAAACAGCAGCAGAATTTGCCCTCAAAAGTGAATACCCTGGGGTTACAATTTCATGTGCCCCTTTCAATCTTTTCTGGTGTTGACTTAACTAAAAAATGTAAAAAAATGAAATTCCATTGACAACAAGGAAGTTAAACCAAAACAAATAAAAATAAAGCAATTACAACATTAAAAATTCCTGATAAGTTTTAAAAGGGTCGACATGGGATGAATTTTGCATGTTGATGAGTGTCTTCCTTTTTGTTAAGTCTAAATGTTAGCACATCCCTCAGCATGACTCAGCTATCTCATCAAGCCACAAAAACATACAAATATTAGATCTATTTAATTGTTTCTCTAATGATATTTGAAGTTACTTGCTATCTCCTAAGAGTATGCTTTTAAAAAAACACAAAAAACCAACAAATAATTAAGCCCAAGCTGTTGTTTTTTTCATTTCCAGTTAGAGGTTTGAGTTCACTTAGTGATAAAAGCTACAGAGATGCCCCAAAAGCTTTAGGAGCTTGTTAAATAGAAATTGTTCTCCAGTGCATATGGTGCATGGGAGAGAGACAGATGCAGAAAAGAGTGTATTCAGTTTCATTGAAGTCATTTATTAATGCAATTTCTCAAACACATGCACATACTCACACTCAGCTTCCTCCCAAAGCAGCTCAATCACCAACCTCATATCAAATAAACAGCCAGGACAATAAACTTAATCTGTGTGAGTACTCTTCATAACAGTGCTCTTCATTAGAAGTCTCCAGTGTTAATAGTTTGACTCACAAGCTGACAACTGAGAACAAACACCTCACACTTCAGGGAAAGTTTGTAAAGCCTGGTATTATGAGGCAAATTTACATTGGCCATGAAAACCATCCCACAATTCATTATGAAGTCAGACTTCCTAGTAAATGATCTAAAACCAAAGGGTAATATTTTTAGACCCACTGTTCCAGTTTTAATGAACTACATAGAAAGTACCTCTCTTCCCTGGAGATCCTTGAGCCCCTTCTGCATGCCTTTCATGCCTCTCCATGTTTCAGTTGTTTGTTTCTTGGAAGAAGTGGAACCAATGACATGATTTCATGCTGTTGGATCTCATCCCCTTTCTCTGCCACTCTACCAACACTCTCCTAAATCTTAACTTCATACTTGTCGTTAGCAAATTGCTTACCATTTAGGAATTCAATTTTTGCTTGAGTTCTTTTTCATCCTAGCTCCTTTTCAAAGCCAGGCTGACAATCTGCACATACAAACCAAACGCAGCAGTCCTACCAGGGCTTTCTTCCATTTGGTTGCTGTTTCTTTCTCCATTTGATTGTTACTTCCCATATTATTGCATATTATATGTACTTCCCAATACACTATATTAGCTTCAGGAAACTAAAGATTCACAGGGGCAAAAGTAAATATGTAAGAATATATAGATGTGTGTGTATATATATACAAACAGGGCTTTCAAAGTGGGATGCAGAAACCAAAAATAGTCAATAGTTTTAAGGAAGCCAAAAGTTCTGTTGCAGGTCAAAAGTGTGTGTTAAGTAGAACCATTTGTTCCTCTGTAATTCCTTATTAGCAGAGAAAATCCTAAAATCAACAAATCTAAGTATGGGAGACCAAGCTATAAGTTATTTTCCCTGAGGGGTGGGAATTCTAACTTTCATCTTCGAAAAATCCACTCCTGTGCACACCCAATGGAATTTACTGTATGCCCTTAAGATAAATGCTTTTAATTCTCTGAAGGTAGTGTCACCATGCCAAGCTGAGCATCTCTAACCCTCCTGTAGACTGAGAGGCATCTGCTGAATTGCACAACAGCACACGTGAAAGACAAAGCCTGGCAGTACTCCCCTTCAGACTCCAATTGCAAACTCCTTGAAGCACTAGAGGAAGACTAAAATCAACACCCTCACTAAGATTAGGGAGAACTGTTTCCAACATTCACACATAGCTAATACAGTTGTTATATCTTGCTCTTGGGACTGCAAAGTCACCCTGGCTTTATTAATGGAATTCATAGCTCATCCATTACAAAAGAGGAGATACAGCACACCTATTTAATAGAATATATCCAGATAAATATGAATTTAATTAACTGCATTCCAATAGGTGAATGTGCCTCTTTGCAACACAATTCACTTACAGCATAATTCAACTCATATTGCTTGCACACATTCTCTGATGGATGATTCTCCTTCTACATTGCAACTAGACTGATTCATTGGCAAAGAGGAGCAATTCAATCACTTCTACAATATACGGCCTACAGCATAAAAGAGGGTTAATAATCTCAGGAGCTTGATTGTATTCTAAGTGCTGACTATTTATTCAGAAGTGAAATTTCAAGCCTCTTGGATACTGCCTCACAATTCCTGTTTGTATCCTCAAATAATTATAGGCCAAAATGTACTTAATCTCAGTCTATTTCTTTATCTACTCTTTGTGACAGCCTTTGCTATGAGGAATGCGACATAATTATGTTATTTCATGGAATAAATCCATGTTCATCCCCCACAGAGAAAATAATCAATTTAAAAGGTGGTCATGAGCAGCCAGATTCTGATTTCAAAAGACCTAACTACATAATACTGAGTAAATTGCTTTTTTAGGGAACATCATCTTGCAAAACAAACATTAACCAGGGGGTGAGGGGTGTACAGTGGAAGGGGAGGTATACAGCACTGACTGATTTTGCCAGCATCTCCTGTGCTGTCTGGATAGAATACCATGAGAAATTCCTAAAGGAAATCCTAAGAACTTTAGAAAACCTCAGTTTTGCTCCCCCCCACTACACACTTTTCTGTCCCCTTTTCACATACAAACAAGTTTTTTTAAAAGAAATCTAAGACCTCAAGCTGTGGACTTTTTTGTTAATTTGCTATGATACTGCAAGAAGCATGCAAAGCAGTTAATAAATACTGCAGGCCAGAAAGCAGTTGGAGAAGACTGGAAGAGAGATGATAGTTACATGAAGAGAGAATGTTCTTCAAAGCATAAAACTTACTTATACAGGCTTCACAGCCAGTCCTGAGGAACTGAATCCAAATGGAATTGCTGTTGCTGGCAGAAGAGCACTGCAGCTCACCTGAAATCAGTTGAGTTCCTGGAACGTGTAGAAGACTGCTTCCTCACACAGATGGTGGATGTTCCATCTTTAGCAATGACAGGTGATAACATTTGAATCTGGACTCTTAAATCAAGTACCACTATCATACCAGGTGGCAGATTTACTGAGCTTTTTAACACAGCAATGGTAAGAGAAAGGAGGAAGGCACAGATCTTTCCCTTCTCCTTCACTAAATTCCTCTTAACCAGCAAATCTGATTTCCTACAGGCCTTCACTCTGTGGAAAAGGATATTTTTTTCAGCTTCCTAAGGTGTGCACCCCATTCTACTCCAGAGCCTTCTCTTCCTCTCCTTAACCCTTAGCCACAGGATCTGACCTTCCAGCATACCCCACCTGGCACCCTTTCTGCCTCAGGATATGCAGAGCTTCGTTTGACCTTAAGAACAGCACCTGTAGCCCTGAGTGGAAAGAAAAGGAAAATCAAACCACCATCCATGTCTGTTCATCTCTCTGTCCATCTTCACATCCACTTACTCACCATACTCACCATTGCCAGAGCTCCCTGCTCAGGGGACTCCCAATTCTGAGTGAAATGGGGCAGCAGGCAAAGCAAAAAGTATTTTTTAACCATACAACCCATTTCTTCTAACCTAAGGATCAGAACACTGATGCAAATACTTTGTTAGTGACTTTTAACATCTTCCAAGTGTATTTTTCCATGATGAGACTGTGCTGGTGGGACTTTTATCATCACAGAGAGCACTTTTATCACCTCAGAGATCACTGCTATCCCCCAGTGTTTTCCAGGGCTTTGCTGATTGTTGGTTTTTAGTGAAACAAGGAGGCAGAGAACTTTTCTTTTTTTTCCCCCCTCAGGAAATGAACAACTGTGACAACATTAGAAGACAAAAAGTGAAATTGAGGGTACCCACTGGTACCCTCATCAGATTTTTATCATAAATTGGCCAGAGAGAATAATTTCCTGTTTTCATACATAAGTTTGCCTCATACTTCCTTGACATTAGAACTACTTCCTAGTAGCAGCAATGTGAGAAGATTAAATATCAGGCAAAGAAATATATGTGAATGCTTAAGCTATGCAAGTTATGTGAGATTTACCCAGTGACTCTACCTCCTAATAATGATTTATTATTAAACTTTTTAAAAGAATTTAAACACACACATTCTTCATAATCACACATACTCTGATGTTTATACTGCCTGTTCATCCTTAGCCTTTCTATTTTGGAAAAAAAATAGAAAATACACAGTTTGTTCTTAGCTTTGCTCTTTAGTTCTCATGAATTGAAAGAATACGATGATATCTGGGTTGCCAACATTAGCAAAAGAGCACCTCTTTTAATTTGAATTCTAGACTTGGGAAACATTTCTTTCCCTTCTGAGTTCCTGATTAATTGGCAGAACATCACTGACTTTTAAAGGCACTGATTCTACAGCATGCTGCTGTTATGTGCTGTGGTACTACACACTGTTGAGGAAGAAGGCTGCTGGAAAAAAATTATTATAGAAATTTATTTAGAGTCAATTAAAAGAGATGGACACAAGGCATTCAAAGAATTATATTCATCCTTGAAGAGTGAAGTAGAATAATAAACAATAAAACCACCTTTTTGATCACATGGTTTATCAGTTATGAGAGCTTGGAGAGTTACTGCCAAGAATAAGGATATGGATGTTAAGCCTGCCAAGTATTTAATAGAAAAAAATGTTAATGAAACAATAATTGTACATTATAGGATATATCATATATACTAGGGCTCAGAAGGAAGTAACAGCATTCACACAATAAAAGGGAATAGTAGGAAGATTACTTTCTGCCCGTGACACAATGTAATTCAGCTGATCTCTGTCCCAAATTGCTCCACTATAAAATAAATAGTGCTTCACTAATAAGAACCACAGTCAGCCTCAGCTTTCAGCTAAGTATGACACGACCACTTCCCACACTGAGACCAAAGATGGTAAAAAATTATTTTAAACACAAAAGCCAGGGACTTTTCAATATATGTACACACACTCAGTTTTCTAAATAGATGAAAGCAAACAAAATTGAAATGAGAATTATTTTTAAATTTTCCTCCTGCCTCTTGGTCACGAGGAAAAGCCATTGCCCTGAACCTCCCCTCTCCCAAGTGCTCACTGAATTGACACACTGGGAAGAAAAAACTCAGGCAGTTTTTGTAGCAACTTCCCTAACAGATGATGATGATGATGGGAATTGTGAATAAGTGATTGTAAAATGCCCGAAAGATCCTCAAGGAAAGAGTTGGTGAAGTGGTAAATTACAGCAATTCCTCCTCACCCCTATCAGCATGAATATCCACTCAGTTTACACAGATACATCTTAGTTCTTTAATGTGTTTCTTTCTCTCTACAAGGGCTCTCTGTTCTGTAGAAAAAAAGAATCTTCCTGAAGACAGAAGACTTTTCAGTCCATATTTGAGATTGAAACAGATAGGGCTGAATGTGTTCCTAAGAGAAACCAAACCCAAAACAACCTGCAAAAGCTGAAGGGAAGCCTTTCTCTGGTAGGAAGATGTGATGCAATTGCCTACACCTTTCCCCAGGTCAAATGTATTTCCCCTTCAGCTCTGTGCCTCTCCGATTGCTTCCTGCAGCTGTGCCTGTACCTTTCCTGCATCCTCTCACTTTTTTCCTAGATGGAGGATGCTGTTTGTTTTGCCCTTCTCCCACAGATAAGGTTTGACAACGTTTCAAGGGAACCAGGGTGTGTGTTACACTGTTTGGTCAGATCTCACACCATCTGACTCTGCTGTCACTGGCCACAGGCCTTGGCAGGGCTGTCACAGATCTGCAGCAGGCACAAAACAAGATATACCCATCAAACAACACCATAAATGTATCTATTTATTTTGTTTGGAGATCATTATTTGTTGACCCTTCTCCATTTGAAATTCCCAAAGAGAAACACAGAATGCTCGAGAACCACAAATGGAGGGGGAAAAAAGAAATAAAGCAAAAATCAAACCAAAAAAATCAACCAATCAACCAACCAAAAAGCAGCCCAACCTCAGCAAGAAGAGCACCAGAGTAATGAGCAGCATTCACACAGATTTTGTGTTTGTGTTCCCCAGGACCTTCTGCAAATGGGGAAACTGCTTCAGGAAGTCACATACGAGTTTTTTACAGGGCACAGAGCAGTGAGAAAACCAGAATTACTACAGAGACATGAATTTTCTTCCACCTTCAGATATCCTTTTCCCCTGTTTGTACAGGGAAACAGTTCCCTGGCATATAGCAGATCCTCACTGCATTGTGGGCATGGGATCAGCTCTTTCCTCAGGGATGGTGGGGCCCTCTCCACACCAGAACTTTGACCTTTGGTGAAAACATTTTGTGTTTTATTTTCCTCCTCTGCCACGTCAGTGGGCAGCGAGGCAACCAAAGAGAAGGGCACTGCATCTCTGCTGCATCTGCACTGCTTTCCAGAGCAGATCTGCTGGAGAGTATCAGAGCCAGGAGACTCTCTGTATCTCTGGCTGTCTGCCTGTCTCTCCCTCTCTGTGTTTACAATAGAGGAAATAATGAAATCTTTTCCTTTTTTAATCTTTTGTGTCTTGATTGATCTTGATGATAGTTCTTCCCATGAGCCCCTTACATAACATTATCTGAAGACACATATATCCTGGAAGGAAAATAACCAGCTTCTTTCTTCTTGCCATTCATTGCTTGTGCCAGTCATTGGAAACATCCTGAGAAATGAAATGGAATAAAGAGAATTAATTTTATCAAGTAGGATTTCAGAGAAATACGACTAATGGAAGTTTCTGTATGGGATGGACAGATATTGATGACTTTTTTTTTCTTTTTTGCATAACTTACCCTCCAAAGACATTTTCTTAGCTATCAAATACTCAGCAGCTGCACCAAAAGAGAGCACTTGACAGAAACTTGAATGCAGATATAGAAAGCTAATCCACAAGGACAAACTCACAAGGAAAAGATCTATATATTACCCCATGAGTGATATACTGTGGTCTATTTGCAGTGTATCTGATAGAGTTTGTATCTTAGCTTAAGTATAGAGAACTGCATTTACCACAGAAAACTGATCTCCAGAGAGCAGATACAGAAACTGAACCCTTCTTGTACCCTTCTGGTGCACCCTGAAAGTCCCAACCTCCAAAACTTACAGTACCAGTGAGGAAATCTGAAGGAATTTGTTCTCAACCCAACAATTCTCTTGGAACTTAAATATTATAAAAGAACAAAATAATTTCTCCTACTGAACCATTACAGCAGCACATGCCAGATCACAACTTTAAAACTAAACCAGAGCAACAGACCACTGCCACTGGATTAGATGCCACAAATTTACACAGCTGCAAAATGTTGGCATAATTCCCAGTAAGATGCTTCCATAACAGTTCTATCAGTACTTAACAGTCATTTAAAAAAAGACCCACAATTAAAAATGGTCAGGAGAAGGAAAATTCATTTAAAACCAGGCTGATCCAATCCCTCAGTGCTGTTGACTGAATGCCAGTCTTGCAACACCTCCATCAAGCATGCATGAAATATCATTGCACAAATCTAAGCACCCACAAGGTTGCAGAAATTTGAAATAAGAAAACAGCTTACTAAAAAAGATCAGCTGCTTCTTTCACTGAAGTTGTCAGCTTTAGAGGAGATAGAGCATCCTTCTACTCTGAGATAAGATCTTCCCCTGATAAGATGTGTAAGCACAAAAGATGAATTACCTCACACCAATCAGGGTGTTCTGTTGAAGTTGTGCAGCCAAACCCCAGTTGCCACAGAAGCCTGAAAAGTTGGAGTTTCCAGTGTTTTGCTGGTAAGCCTTGGAACAACTGCTAGGCCTGCTACTCCTCCACACGTCCATTTAACAGCAACACTTGGTGTGGAGGAAAGAGACCCAACAACTTCATGGGCTGGTTCTCAATTAGACACACAGAACAATAAAGAGGGCATGAAATGGGAGCAGATACTGAAATGAAGTGGGGAGAATACATAGCAGGGCAACACAGACTTAGATCCTACATCTCTGTATAATGGAAAAAATATAATTAAAAGAGACTCAGCTTTTGAGAAAATATGTTGGGTGAAAACCAAAGGTAATGAAAAAAGCTGAAATTCTAGAGGAATTTCTAGAAGGAAAAGGGCTTCTACTCCAAAACATAATAAAATCCATAGAAAATTTATTTGACCATTGTAGGAAAGAAGTATATTTCAAAACTAAAGAATCATGAAAAAAATCATAAGAAGGCCTTACTCGGGCTTCCTACTCTTTGGTGACAGCAAATGAAAATGAAATTAAGAAAAGAGTAAGGACATATAAATCTTGCACCTTCACAAACTTCATGATAGGGCCAAGCTTTCTGTCTTATTTTTTCATTTCCTTAACTTATATTTGTTCATAAAGGCAAGAAAAAGCAACTTAAAAGAAAAGCAAAAGCATACTATCAAAATACCAGATATTTCACAAGGTGTCTTCCTTTTTTTTTTTTTTCAAAATTCTTATTTCAGTGGTATTTATCTGGCTGTCTTTTAGACAGACAAAAATGTTATCCCCATTTACGGGGAGAAAGGGGTAGGAAACGTACAAAGAAGCCTCTTCTTACTTGCTAACTAAAAATACAGTGTAACTGCAAATATCCCAACGGATTGAAATGGAAAGTTCCACTAAAATAAATATTTCACTACTGCCATTCTTGTCCATTCTATATGTCTATTCTATGCTTCTTCCAGATTAAATTTAAGGGACCAATTTTAAAATCAGCAGAGATTAATGCTGAAGTGATATTTACAAGCAAAAATTGTGACCTGAGTGCTTCCAGAAAGCAAATTTCTACCTTTCCTCTCGGGAAAATATTTTCTACTCATAAAGTATGAATATTATTTTCAGAATTCCAACTTAAATCTCTAGCAGTAGTAATCTCTTAGTACAATATCCTGACATCCTAAATAGTCCACTGAGACTGGTTTGACCTATACAAGTCTAAAGACTGTTGACTTTTAAAATACTCCCTCAGACAGTTTCCAATGTGATTTATTCAGAATGGATTAATCACTGTGTTCAACCATTATTCAGCTCTACCAGGAAAGAAAATGCATTAAATGAGGAGGGGAAGAAAGGAGAGAATAGATTCTCACCACTTTTCAACTTCCTTCTTCTTTGTACAATTTTTTTTCTCTCCCTGTAATGCTTGGACTTCCTTCTTCTCTCCCCATTATCACTGCATTTTATTTTATTCTTCCTTGCCTGGTTTATCCTTTGGTTATTTCACTGCTGTGTCAGCCAGGATGAGGCTTCCCTTCCAGAACAGAACTGATTGCTTCCCCACAGGAGGGTCAGAAATCAGCAGGGAGGTGAAAAGATAAACACTCAGAGCCAGTGGTTCTCCAGAAGGAAACAAGAGGTGAAAATATTTCTAACAATAATTACTTCTACCCATCTTGATAGAAACACTGCTGACCTAAGCCATAGAATTTCAAAAATAAACAAATAAATAAATTGCAAAGCTCTGGCTGCTCTGGCTAGCAAAAGCCATGGAATTTTTCAGAGCCTCTGCTTTTCAGTCTCAAAAGGCCTTAATAACTTTGCCTAGCCAAAGAGAGGAACAGTTTTAATTAAAAAAAAAACAACCAAAAAAGTGAGAACCACTGCTTGTTTAGGCACTTGCTTTCTAGGAATCTGAGAGCATTCTTACTTACTGTCTTTTTTTTTTTTTTCAACTGTAGTTTTATATAGTTTGAAATTTTATTATAGTCTGATTACCCAAAGACATTGACATATTATCTTCAGCTCATCAGAATTTGATCAAGTACTTCATCACAGACAAAGGGATGTTTCAATAGGGGTAAAAAACAAAACAATGACAAGAAAACACGACTTTTCAACCTGTAAAATTATTAACACATGGCAGGTGATTAACAGCCCTAACCTTATACACAATATTAAAAAAAACCCCAAACATATGAATTACTTAAGAGACTGCTTTGCAGAATCAAATAAGAACGAGCTGTTTAGTTGTTAGGAGATTTAAACACCGGGTACCCAAATCTGCAGAGGCTCTATTTAGTAACACAACACTGACCTCTCTTCTGTCCCACTGACCACTGGAATTCAGTCCCAAGTTAGGCTGGAGACGAGTGCCTCAGGAAGACAGTTTCAGAAAATGAGAGGTGAACAGCTAGACAAAAATGGCAAATCAATAAAGAGAGGGCAAAGGAGAGCTGCTTCATATCATGTGAGCACTGCCAAAACCACAACTCAGACAATGGTCCTTTGGAGGAAATCCATGAGGAAAATAAATCAAGTTGAATTACACGTTACAGAACAGAATTAATCATAGGGGTAGGATTAATTCCAGTTCCAGTTTACTACATGCTATCTCAGCTTATTTATTCTTCCTCTTTTTCATACATTTTTTCCCCCTTAATCTTACTCACACAATCACTCTGTAAATAATAGGCATATACAGACATATTTATACATGCACAGCATTCTGAGATATCCTCTCTCTATTTTTTTTCTCTTTTTGTAACTTAGTTGTGTTTAACTGAGCTACTTTGAAAGGAATGGAAATAGTTTTCAAGTCAACAGAATTATTTTTTTTTTTTACTAAAATAAGGTTGCAATTTATATTTTAAAATTGATGAAAATATAACCAATGCAAATCTTCTCTAAACTAGGATATGAATAATATTTTGCTACTCTAGAGAGGAACAAATGAATTAAGGAATCTTTCACTGCACAAGCCATCACAAAGTAGATTGAAAAAAGCCCCAGAGAGTCCTAAACATGAACCTCCAGTGGGAGAGGTTTGAATGATTTAGCAGAGAATTCTCTGGCATGCTCTGTTTGGGAAACTGTTCCAGAGCTGAGAGCCCACATGACACCATATATATACAGCAAAATTTAAGAAGAAAACAACAAACTATGGATAGGGCAGTCAGAATGCTTGCACACACCAAATGATACATGAGAAGTAACTGAAATTTTTGAGTTTACAAGATGTAAAAGTTACGAGATATATCACTCCTTGCTTAAATCATTATATTTACTGTTATTTTCTTGCCCAATAATTTCTTCTATTTTTTAACAAGTTTTCCTATTTTACATAAGAATTGGTTTTCAAAGTTCTCAAAAAAAAGGTCTTTAGTTTTCTCTTCATTATTTAAAAAACAGCCATTAATCATCTGATGTTGTAATCATCTGTGTGCCTCCTCTTCCTTCCAAAATCCCATACTTCACTGGAGTTACCATATGGGAAAGATTCAGGGTTCTCTGATTCAGCCCTTTAGAGAGCACTCCGAGTAACTCCCAGTCTAGGTGTAAGTTATAAATCTATTAAATCAAGACAAATTAAAGACAATCTATTTTTTTTAACAGGTCTCACCTAAGCAAATAGCATGCAGCTAGTTGCCACAAACTACACATAAACACCATGTAGCTATTTGCTGCAAAGTGCACACAACCACAGTGTTTCCATGGAGCACCACACGGGGTGAGGCTACGGAGCCAAGAAAATTGCAGATTTACTGCAGATTTCAGGTTTCCCAGAATCTCCCCAAGTCCATCCCCTGCTCACAAACCCTTGCTATTTCTTTAGGGGTGGTTTTGGGTGTTATCTACTACAATACTAACACCTAACACCACCTCCATCACAAAATGTCTGCTGCTACCCTCAGAGTAACTGTAGATCGAATCTTAGATGCAAGTTTGAAATGAGACTTTTACTGTCAATACCTGCACAAATGAGAAAAAAATGCATTAATGAGTTCTACTAAGAAAATCAGAAACCCAGACACTGAAGTCTAACTCTTCACATTTTATCTTGAAGATAGGGGTAAATTATTTCTTCATTTAATTCTTTCAGTATGAAATCCCACAGTAGCTCCTCATATTTCCTAGACCTTCAATGGCAGGACTTAGGAAAAAAGTGAAAATTAAAAATTGCTGTACTTAGCTCATTTAAAAACTGGAATAGAAATTTTAGAGAAGGGTGAATAGGTTGAAAAGATTTTCCATTCTCATCATTGAAAAGACTACAGTAATGGGCATATCTGACAAAGAAAAGCTCATAATAGCTGTACGAAATATTTTCCCAGGACTGTGAAGCTAGTACAACTAAGTACAGTATTCATTTTGTTATCTTTAATGCTGTGATTAACCTATAATGCTGTCAGTGGGGACAGGGAACAATTACATATAATTTTTAATGCATTAGAAACTTTTAGCAAAAGAACTACAATTACTGTAATAATTTTCATACAGTTAGCCCTTTTCAAAGTAAAATAAAATGTCCATACCTTGTATGGTGAATTGAAGAGAACTCACTTGTTTTGCTCTAATAAGTTATTTCTGAATATGACAACATTTGTAAGACCTTGTGACAATTCCAGGGGAAAAAAAATTAGTTGCAATTTGTATTTTTACAGAACAGCAGGCAAAAATCTTTGGACTCCATCAAATGAACTGAAGAATAATTTATCCTTTCACATGATCCCACTAGAAAGTGATAGCTCATAACCAAGAGCACAGGGTTTTTTGCACCATTTCTTACCTCACACACTGTCTACAATGTGGTCACCTGCAAAAGAAATGTTGTTAGAGCTTCCTCTGAGTTGTGCTCTGCCATAGAGGAGACCCAGGCTTCAGTTTTAAAGTTGCAGTGTCTGGAGCAGCACCAGGAGGCACTGGGTTTTGAGCACCAAAACACAGCACTCCTCTCACTTCATTCAAGAGCTCAGTTCACAGTTTAACCTGTGGCAGTCTCTAGCTTTAGTATTTTAGTAATATATAAAAGTACTGGGTTTTTTTCTAGAACAAGAAAGGAGTCTGAAATAACCTTTGTGATTCCAAGGACGGAGAGGATGTGGGAAAATCATAACTAATGTGGTTTCCACATAACATATATACTCACCCAATCAAACACACCAAAATGCTTTTGCTTTATCCTCACTATGAGAAAGCAAGCTATATGATTTTTTTTATTAGCCCATAAAACCAGCTTAACAGTCAGTAAAAATTAGCATGTTTCAATGTTTTTTAAAAAAATCACTGATACTATTTTGCATTACTCCAAAGAGGAATAAAGATTGTCACTGACCTAGTACCCCCTTGGCAATGGCTATACCTTTTATTTACCTTGTATTCTTGAAGGCCTCCTATGCATAGCCTTTAGGAGTTAGCAAACACTACCTGTTTACAAAACCATGGTGACCCTAAGTGTTTTCAGAGATACTGGTTAGAGACTAACCACTATTTTTAACATAAATCTGTTGATTACAGAGCACCCAGATTTAGGTTTCCTGGTTGTTTGTTGTTTGTTTTTTTTGATTTTCAGATAAGCATTGACCACAGATACAACGTTACTAGCCAGATGGGCAAAGTACCAACAGCAATGTGTAACTGTAGTTTCTATACAAGCTCTATCACAAGGTTTAACATAAATCACCAACTAAATGCTCTGTTGCAGTTTGAAGAGATAGGCAAAGCCATCAATCACAGCTGCACCATTTTACATTCCAGTCCATCTTTGCTCTCCATTAGTACTCCCTTAGAGTAGGTATTCTTTTTTATGTAGTACTTCAATGGATAATGCCTTGCCAAACGTTTGATGTTATTAAAGAACTTTGGATTTTATTTGGTGTTATACTGAACAGACTCCTTGCAAGGTTGCACTGTCACCCATCTCTGCCGCTCTTTAAATCAGGCCTACAATATTCACTTGGAACCTTGAGAACTGTGCATCCAACAAGAGGTATTTACCCCCTGAACCTAACAGAAATTCCTTCTTAAGGATACAGGACAGAAGTTTACTGCTCAGTAGCATCCTCCTCCTGCTTGCATTCTAGAAAACTTCAAAGAGATTTTGATATGAACTAAGAGCATTATTTACTTAGCAGAGGACCCTGAGAACTCACAGTAAGGACAGTTAAGGATGAAAATAGGTAAAAAGACATTCAGAAATTATATATTTGATTCTTTTTCTTAACCTAAGCAATCTTAAAATGCTTCTATTCTGTTGCTGATGCACAAAGTATTTTAACTTAGCAGAACTTCTGATTGGAAGAACACCATGTCCTGAGACTGGTTTTCTTATGCAAAGCCTTCCTTTACAGCTTTCAGCATGCATGGTATACACCTTTCCTGTACCAATAAATTAATTCAAAGAACATATATGAATAGAAAGGGCATACATTTCATGTTGGTAAACAAAACCGAGTTTAAATGAATCTAAACTGGTTATTCTACGTGGAGTCTATTTGTCATGCAAATCACATAAAGATACTCTCCTCTGACATGGCTTTGTTTTTTCAGATTTTTAAGCAGATCCTTGAACTTCTTCCTGTGAGTTGGTTGATTAGCAGCATTTTAGTGTCATTGTGCACACAGGGATACAGCTCTGATCACAGGCATTATAGCTAAACATATTTCATTTTTATGTCTAGGACTACCAGAACAACTGAACTGTAAACTATTAGCTTTCATATAAAGATGACTTTTCTTACTCACAGTTGTATCTATTAAAAAAAAAAAAAAAATCACAAAAAATATTCAGCCATGTCTAATAAATTCACTGATTACTGAAACTACTTCCAAAACTTTTCCTGGCACTGTGAAACAGACCCTGTGATATAATAGAGATAATTGAAAACACCATTTGAAGAAGCAAATTTAATCTTGCATTAAAAGTCAAACACCCTTATTTGCCACTATGCTGCTTCCATAAACCAAAAGGAAAACTATGCTATTCTTCAGTAATGATCCAAAATGTTTTAATTATTCTCTTTAAAGGGCTTGTGTTTTGGACCATCACAGCAGAATATCAGAAGAATTTTAACAAACTTTTGATGTTTAGATCCCGACTATAAATGAGCTTTACCCAAGTACAGAAAAAAAACAGTATTTTATTTATAATCTCTGTTTAGTGTTTGAGCTACAAATTCTGGTTCTAGAATTGTTTAAAAGATCATGGGTTTTATAAGATTTCACAAGTAAATTAATTTCTTGGGGGTTTTTTGTATTTTTTTTTTGGTTTTTTGTGGTTTTTCTACTTTTTCTTCCATTTGTTCACAGAACGGTGCCTTCAGTAAACACAGAGCAAATAATTACATGAGAAAAGTTTTTCATGTTTGCCTTTTGCACCTGTAAAGTAGCAGTTATTATTCCATTCTCTACTGAATGATTTCAAAAAGGCCATGAGAAAGCAAAAGAAAAAGGGAGGAAAAATGACAAAATAGACCAAATCTCACCACTAGAATTCACCATATAAATTCCCAAAGTGTAACAGAATTCTTACAAAATTTCCTAGACCAGTTCTTTTTAGGGAATCAAGATCTCCTATGAAAAATATGGCAAATGGGAATCAGAATAGGTTGGGAAGGGAAAAAGGGAAACAGGAGGGTAAATAAGTGCAGCAAAAACAGGTTCTGAGGAATACACATAATTTTGTCTGCTTTAGATCACAATAGAATTTTTAATAAATAAATTTCTTTTTCTTTGTAAAGACACTTTTTTGAAACAGTAGATTTAGCCCAGTCATTTGTGTCATTTGTCTTATAAACCATCTCTCATTGTACCCACCCCAACCCCATAATGTCATAAATCTTTTAGATCTGAGTCTCTTGTACATTGTCTTTTGAGTTCATTCGGATCAATAACGGTTCATGCACTGAACTGTGTATTGAATTTATTGTGTTAACTGTTGTTGTGTGGTTGAAAGGGGACTTGTAAGAGTTATAGTGATTGAGGTGCTCATGCTCTATTGCTGGCATGGGCAAGTGACTCTCTATGGGCGTGTCACCCGTAAGCTCATCATCCACATTAATGATCTCCACAGTCCGTGTCGGAGCGTGGTGGTTCTGCCGGTGATGCTGTTTCCTCATCTTGTAGAAAATTACCAGCATCACAGCAGCCATGAGAGTGATAGCCACAAAACAACCAATTATTATTTTAGTAGTCTTCATAACCTCATCTATTCCCGGGATCCCGTTGTTCGCGTCCGTTACGGGAACGGTGAACGTTTTTTCTGTCGATCTTGTGCTCTGTGGGGTGAGTGAGGTGGTCATGTTGGTGGTCTCCCAGCTGGTAACTGGCGTGGGCCCAACCTGCTCTGTGGTCTGTGCCTCATCCTGAGAAGGTTCCACAGTCTCTACTGTGACAGTTGAAAAGTAGGTATAACCAGGGTTATCCAGGGCAGTCACGTTCAGCGTGGCGGAAGCTGTGGTATTCCCAACAGAGTTACTCACCATGCACGTGTACAAACCCGTGTCCTGCACAGTTACCTTTGTGAAATTTAAGGTGCCGTCGCTGAGCACAGCAATCCGGACTCTGTACGCCCCGTGGGTCATAACGGATCCGTTGGGAGTAATCCAGGAGACAGAGGTGAGGGAGGTCGATGCCCGGCATTTCATCTCTGCCGCCATGCCCTCCGTCACGTTGAGGTCTGCTGGGGGCTCCACGATGACCGGAGCGTAACAGGTGAAGTAGTTCAGGTCCAGTTCCCCAATGTACCTCCCTTTTAAACTGGGAGGCGTGTGGCAACGGGCACAACATGCAGTATTGGAGGGTGCCTTGTCTTTAATCCACCAGCTGAGCCAAAGGATGTCACAGTTGCAGTTCCAGGGATTGTGATGCAAGTGGATCCTTTCCAGGCGGAGCGGTGTGAACAGGTCGTGAGGCAGAAGTGTTAGATTGTTGTGTGCCAGGTTGATCTCCACAAGCGACTGAAGGTTATCAAAAGCATTCCTCTCTATCACTTGAATCTGGGACTGTATCATCCACAATTTCTGAAGATGCATTAACCCTTGGAAAGAACCTGGCCGGATGGCAGTCAGGTGATTCCCAGAAAGATCTAACTCGTCCAGTTTTACCAGGGGGGTGAGGTTAGGGATCTCTCGGAGATTGCACATGGCAAGGTTCAAATACCTCAAGTTGGACAAACCTTCAAAGGCACCTTCTGAGATGTATGAAAGCCTTTTCAATTCACCCAAATCCAGCCTCCGGAGAGAAGGGATTCTGTTAAAAGCATAAGAGGGAATGCTCTCAATGGGGTTGTTTCTCAGCCACAGTTCCTTCAGTTTTGACAGGTATACAAAAGCCCCATTTGGGATAGTGGTCAGACGATTGTCAAAGAGCTCCAAAGTGTTGAGATTGGCCAGACCATTGAAAGCCCCTATTTCAATTGTTCTGATGTGATTCCTGCTGAGCTGCAGGATTTCCAGGTGCCTCAGATGCTTGAAGCTATTAACTTTAATGATTTGGATCTGGTTCTCATGGAGGTTGAGCAAGCGGGTGTTGGTGGAGATCCCGTCCGGCACGTCTTTCAGATTTTTCCGTACGCAAATCACTTTACTGAACTGGTTGCTGCAGGAACAGACAGAAGGGCAAGTTTGAGCCCTCACTAGCCCAGCCACCACAAGAAGCTGAAGAGCCAACAGCACCACAAGCAGGGGGTCAAATAGGGCCCTGTTAAACCTAGGACCTATCATTATCTGCTGTGGATGTAAGGTCATCTTGTTCAACATTCATAATTTATTTGGTGTTGGACCTTCTGAAGTTTGAATAGCCTGAAAGAAACGAGGGAGAAAGGAGAATATTAGATTAACCTCAAATATTTAAGTGTGCTCTCTAAAAAAACCAAACATCAGAATATTCAAGTCTTTAACCTTCTTGACACATAAGACAACACAACTGATACTATGAAGAGCAAGTTGAGAGTCCTGTTTTGTATGACTGAAAATCTTTGCCTAGAGAAGTCTCATTCCTGCATCAGAGTAAAGCCTTTAATAGTGAATCTATCAGGTCATGCAAACGCTAGGCCTATTTCAAATTTAAAAAATAAAATACAAAAGAAACATGCTGAGCATCAACTCTTCCCTTCCATGAAGCAGCATCATCCAATTTCATGGTATTTCCTCCTCAATTTTGTTTGGCACCCAGCAGACAAACACTCGTTAGCAAATGTGTGCTGCACACACAAATAAGAATAGCTATTTCAATGCTGAATATCTCAGTAGCTTCAGGGTTGGCAGTTTCATTGGTACCTCTAAAAAACCTCTACAGATCTTACTGTAAGGGCTGCACATGATCATTACCATTTTAAGAATTTACTGATTCATTTGCCGTAGTTCCCAAAGCCTCCTGTCCTCAGTTCATTTTCAACCTGCTGCTCAGTGCAAGGTCCCACTGCTGTAGAGATTAATGATATTTCCTATAAATCAGCCAAAAGTACAGTCTTACAAATTACAGCAAGCTTAAGGCATATTTGTAACCTAGAGCAACCAGATGAATAATACAAATATTCAGTAAAACAACATACCGTAAGGCAAAGATTTTCTACTCTAGGCTCTGAATTGTTTCATTTTGTGTTAAAAAAAAACAAAACAAAAAAACCCCTATCATTCTTGGAAAATAAGAAGAAAAAAACAGGAAAAAAATACGTTAACTTGCATCTTGCAGCAATCAATTTAATGAAAGACTTTATTTTCCTAATCATATATTCAGACAATGTATGTTTGAGAATTTCTGCATTTTTAAAAAACTTGTCCAGACCTAGCAAGTCTGAACTTTAATAATTTACTGCAGAGAAACCAAATTTAATGGTTAAAAACCTGTGAATAGGGACTGGAAAGTCTGGACTGTATCTTTGATCTGTTCTGTTAGTGCTATTTATAAAACATCATTCTTGTTATGAAAGATTCATGAAACGAAGCTGTTTTGCAACCCTGAGCAAGTCACTCAGCTTTTCTCTCTGTGCCTTACACTCTGTCATGACTCTGGAGATTATTACTCCCACCTCTGCAACTCTTCCCTCTGCCAAAAACTGCACCTCTGAACACCAGCTTTGTGGCTTTAGGATAATATACTAGACTAGATGAGAGGGGGCTGCTCTGCACAGATCCCTTTTTACTGCAGGTTTACAAGGTCACTTATTTCTAAAGAGATGCTCAAAAATAAAAACTAGAAAAAGTTAAAAAATATATATCCAGCTTTAATAAATCACTGTGCTAAAAGGGGATGAAAAGGACCTGGTTCCCATCTTTTTCATGCTTTCATGAAGAAGAATCTGCCCATTGTGGTCAAACAAATTTTATCAATGAGACTAATGAGAATTTCAGGCTCCTTATTTAGGAATTGTGCTCCATGAACATTTATATCAAATAGTCATTAACAAATAGTTAGTTGATATGACCGTATAATGTGATTTAATTACTGTGATTTAATTAGTGTTTTTTTGTTTTCAGTAGATGTTGGGTTTCTTTGTTTAGTGGATTTGTCTTTTCTTTTTTTGTCATTTTTTTGAATTCTTCCAAAACTTATCCCCTAAGGAAAATAAATTCCATTAACAAGTACTACAGCAGGTACAGAAACACACCAAACCAGCCATTTAGCTATTGCAATAATGAAATGATAATGTCTTCACTGGAACTGACCCGAGAGCTCAGCTTGCTGCATCCAGCCCCAGAGCTGCCAGTTGTCCTTTCCTCTCGCTGGCAGACACACACTCATCTTCCTTGGGCTGGCCCTGACCCGTTCACTAGCCAAGGCCAGCTTTGCAAGATGCTTTATGGTTTCCCTGAATTGCTTTTTGCTGCTCTGTGCTCTCATTTCTGTAAGCTAGATCCTCTGAAGGACCAGGAGAACTTTGAGATATGCAAAGCACAGGAAAAACAAGAAAGGGCATGAGGGAGCACGTGCCCTCAACATCACCCAGTGTGTGCACACAGCTCCCTTCAGCTGCTCCTTTGCCAGATTCCATAAAGCTGGAGATGCCAAATCGTGCTGCAAGCACTCCAAACACTCCCCTCCTGTCCTGACTTCTTGCACCCAACTGTATCTATTGTGATATAAGTATATATATCCGATGGTATGTATTGTGAAGTGTGGATGGATAGTCCTAGATACATTTTCAGGTGTGTTGGTGTGTTTGATTTTTCTGTCTAAAATACAGACTAAGGTGTATCTTTTTAAATATATAATTACAGAATATCTATGTCACCATTCCACTGGAACATTTTCTAGGAAGCACTGAGAGAAAATCTTAGATTTTGTAGACAACATTTAGGTTAACTTTGGATTTATTTACATTCCTAATTTTTCCTCTCTCTTCCTTGGTAAAACAGGAAGCAAAATGAAGCATTTAGCATAAGCCCACACTCACTGGGGATGGTGCTATTAAGTACAGGGGAGCTGATGATTCATAAAGGCCACAATGACCAACAAAGAACATGCTGGGCAGTGCCTTCCAAGTCCTCACTTCCAACTACTGAACCTTGTCTTCAGCTAACTGCATACTGCAGTGAGATTCCCAGTGGTAGTAGGAATATATCAAAAAGGTCCTTTCTTTCCTACTGGTGGTTTTTCACTGCTCAGAGCTTAAGTGTTTAGGAAGTCTGGGTGCAGTTATTTCACATCAGTGTAATTTTAAATAAGTTCCCTGAAAAAAACCCAACATTAGCTAGCACAAAAACTCAGTGGAAAATTAATTTAAAGACTTGAAGAACATTATGGAAAAATTTTGATGGGCCTAACATAAAGACCCATCTGGAACTCTGTATTGGAGTAATTAGCTATTCACTATCTGTCTATAATGCCAGAGATACACAGAGGTTTAGCTTTATAAATCCACACATGGAACACAGAACATCAAGCAACTTCTTTAGACCTTCTTGACAACTCCTTCTCTTCTCAATTTTTTTCCTCTCTTCATTATTCTAGTACGAAAATACCAACTCTATGGTCAATTCCATAACACTAGTGCCCTCTGCTGTATATATTTAACAAGTATCTAAAATGCTAAGAATTTCTTTACTGCACAGTCAGCTCTCCAGACAGTGTACAATTATTGTTTCTCCAAGCATGACTGCTCTGTGGCATTACTCTATTGCAAGTGTGCATCATCTGTCACTTCTAGTATACTAAAGTATATTCCCTTTGTGGCCATAGAGACATACATATTTAGAGTTATTTCTTTTGGTTTCACTTCAGTTCCACAGAACTCTCAAAAAATCTTTTTTCAAAATGAGATTTGATTTGCATGTTCTCCTCTCTAAAACTGATCTGTTGCTCAGTCTCGATGTACCACCTGTTTTCCTTCAAGGAAAAACCATTGCCCTCATGAGATCCAATGCAGAAGATGAAGCAGGGGATGACAAAGCCAGTCCACCTCTGCACAGGGAGGGGACAGCTTGAAGGATGCAATAGTTGTGCTACTGAAAGGAAATATTGCCAAATGTGTATGGAGAGAGATCTTCCTTATGGGTATCAGAGTAGAACTCACAATTAGTTTCTCGTTGTTGTGTAATTAGGTCTTAGGCCAGATGTGCTTTGATCACTCTGTTATTTCCCCAGCAGTTGTTATACTCACTCTGATCTCTAGAGGTTTTACCTGGAAGAGTGGGCTCTGGTTACAAAAAAAGAACTTCTGCCTGATGAGGTATGGCAGGTGGCAAAGGTATTTCCCAAGCTCCAGTGACCCTTAGCTGGATCACTGCTGCTTTGGCTGCTGTAGGCAGCTCAGACTGAGCTTTCTGTATAGCCTGTGGAATATAGAATTCATACAGTCTCTAAGTAACCAGCTCAGCTGTGGAGCAGTGCAGTGCAAAGACCATGGCTTTATCCCAGTATATATTTATGGTACAATATGATCCAACACACCTTGGTTGGTGCTGTACATCTGCCATTAAAAAAGGAGATGTGATGCCACATGTCACTACATTGAAAATACAGACAGAATCTATCAGGTATCAGGTGATTAAACCATCGCAGCACATTAAAATCATCATAACTATATCACAGATAAATGTAAACTAAAGCATAGTTAAATACTCACAATTCTCCCTCTGCCACATGCCACAAAATTTCAGGATGCATTCATAGCACTTCCTACTATTTTTTTCAAGTTGACAACTATGTGGATGCATTCAGAAAACACACCTTTGCTTCACTTTATATTGCACAGCTATGTATGCTGTACATCAAACCCTTTTAAAGAGGTTTTTGAGAGAAAAACCCTTTGCAAAGATACCTGCATTTTTTAGTAAACAAGTCATTCTACAGTTGCAAATTAAATGGCAGATTTCCAAACACATGAAGAGGAGCCAGGTGCATCAAGCAGCTAATTATGCTGGGAAGTCTTTTCCAGTAGTATCAGCATCAGAGAATTGAAAATAGTTTCTGATGGCATGGGCCGTGCAGTGCAGCAATAAAAATAGGTCTGAAGCCCAGGCTGCAGAAGTGACTCATTTGGCTCTCTTCAGGAACTCTGAATGCTCTCAGGGCCTGATCCCCTTTTGGAAGCAAAGCCAGCAGAGGAGCCAATGGAATGTCAGTGTAGATACCAGGAGAAAAGCACACCATCTGTTTTAATTCCACAAAATACTGGAACATGTGAAGGTAAACCCTTGTCCCAGAACAGGGACTGACCTGTGGGCAGGGAAGCCCAATGGGGCCAGAAATCTTGTACCAACATCTGCTCTGCAAATGTTCCTGCAGCCTCAGATACATGTCCCCAGATGGCTGTGAAGGGCTGGGCTGATGGAACCACACTGCTAGGGATTCCTTCACCCTGCCCTCCTGTAGCCCTCCCCACCAGGCTGAAGCAGCACAAACACTCTGCATCCTGTTCCCTGCCCGTGTCCAGGGCACCAGCACCATTCTTTTGCTCTATGGAATGTCTTTGCCATCAACAGAGGAACACATGCTGTGTTCTTCAGAGAGCATCACAAAATCAGTACACTAGGTTACAACAGATCTTATCTTTTTTCTCTTCCTGATCTTATTTTTTGTTTTTCTCATGGATTTGGAGCTGTCTGAGGTGTTTGGGTTTTTTTTAAACAGACTGTTCTACAGTGAAACCCCCTTCAATGCAACTACATAGCTGTGTATATTTTCCTCCATTCTTAAAAATCAGTTTTTCCTTTTCACTGCTATAGGACTTTACAAGTGTCAACAACAGTTTAGAGAGCCACTGCCATAAAGCCTAAAACCTAGGAGGATTTAAAACCCAGCAGCTTTTATCATGTAGGTGTAGGATGCAGGGTGGATACTGCTGTACCACAGACACTTTCCAGTTCTCTTTGCAAGGCTTTTAAAACCCAGCTGAGTCACTAAGACACTGACCTGAAAGACCCAGATGTGACTGGGCATCTTCAGTCTCCTGAATCACAAATGATTTCAAGGGAGTTCAGTCAAGGATGAGTTTGATCCAATTTGCCTTTTTCTTCTTTTCTTTCATTAGTTATACAGAAAACAGCTTTATTTCACATTCCTCATTTTCCAGCATGATTTCCTTTTTCCTCTCCCATGTCTTCCTAAGGTTTAAAATATTTCTCCTTAGCTTCAGGTAGCAGAAATGAACATGAAAAAGACATTTTAAAATGAGAATTTTAGTACGCATTGGCCCAGGTGAAAATATTTGCATTTTAGCTGGAAATTAAGAGATTTTCCAGTGTTTTAAACTAAATAACTTTGGTGTTTCCCTTTGCTTATAAATATTCTTTTACTCCCAAGAGTCATTTGCATTCTCAGTACAACTCATCACACTTGCTAATTTTACAGGAAAATAATAGGAAATGTTAGACAATGTGTAATGGATATACTTTTAGGACAGACATTTTTATCAGAAGAAATTATTTGACTTCTTTATTGACCTTTCCCTGGATGTTACCCAAAGGGTGAAGAGGACAAAGCAATTTTAATCCCTCTATTCAGACTGCTCACAGTGGTGATAATAGGAACAATCTATGAACTCTTCACAATGAACTAAATTAAATTCTTTCATGAAAGCCACCAGAATACAGCTTGGTACTAGTCCACTCCAAAACATTCTAAAATCTTAATTGGAATTAACTTTTAAAGTGGTTTAATTATATTGCATTAAATCCTTGTGTGGACACTCTTATTTAGAATGTAATTTAAGCTAAATTGCATCAAGGCCACTGTAATTTCAATTAGGAGTGACCATGAAAGAATGTAATGTAGTTTAGCTAGTCCCTTTTCAAAGTTAATTTGGATTCATTTTCTTGAGACTCCATGTAGACATTAGAAACTTTTGTTCTGTATTAACTCAGACTTGATTCAATTACATAAAGCTAAAAAGGCTTTCTACCTCAGCACTGGTCCCTGGGGTTATTTATTTCCAGTTTTGTTCTTCTCACTTAACTAATTCAGTTGATAAAACACATTTTCTCTGAACCTTTTTAGTTTCGTGTGTATTTTTCAAGACAGATATTCATCTAGGGGGAAACCAGCAACTGTACAGAAGAAATTTCACAATAGCCTTGCTAACAAAATTCTCTCAAGTACAGCAGCACAGCACCACATCTCATGTGCCAACCATGGTAGAAATGGAAGTCATAGAAGCACCTTCAGGATTTCACTATCTTATGTCAGAATATCTTAGTGAGAAACACCTAAACAACAGTATATCTGTATCTATTGAAACTGATGCTTCTATTCATCTGAAACAGGTGCTTCTATCTATTGAAATAGATGCTTCCTTAATCCCTTTTTGGTTTATTATCACAGCAAAACCACAGATCCCCATTCACAAAGCATTTGTGAACCACAACAAAATAAGGATAGGAACACCCTTTAATAAAAAATTATGTGATGTTCTGAAGTATTGCACCAAAACAATGCCATTTCCACTCCTGGGACACTTCATGGTTTTGAAACACTGCACTGTTTGCTTATTTTTATCAGCCCAGTAGTGACCTAAGACAACATCTATTTAGAGGTACTACAGCAACACTTCATTTCAAACAAACTGGTTTTGATCTGGTAGAATATCAATTTCTTTTTTTACACGGAAGCTTTAAACTGTATAAATTAACATCCTTTTCAACAACATACTACAGGATTTCAAAACAGCAGGCAAGGATCTGTAGTCTGAGTATGTGAAATATTTCAATGTTGCGTCTCCTAAAAAATGCAGAGGCAAAAAGTGCAAGGCTGATGGGATCCAAGATCTTAGTCCCAATTCCTTCCAAAAATTTTCTCTCTACTCACAAAGTACAAAAACAGAGGTAGGAAATGTCAGTTCAGAACACCATACAGTCTAAGAATGCATACAGAAATGCAGCCAGTTATCATGGGTTTGCTGGGGCAGAATTACAAAATAATTTCTTTTTCTGTTCAGATATTTTTTTTTCCAAATTGCAGAGTCCAGTTCTTTAAGAACAAAAGAGAGAAGATGTGTTGCTGTCATTTATTCCTAGCTCTGGTATGCAGGTTTCTATAGTGACCAAAGTCAAGGGTAGCTTTGCACCATGTTGGTGCAGGGGGCTAATATCAGTTGATTATTTTTATTTTGTTAAAACTATTTTCATTTCAACCCACAGCTCTCCATTCCTTTTCCTCATTTCCCCCTCCCAAGCAGAGTTAGGTGTCTAAATCACAGCATCAGTATGAGTGAAGAAAAAAAAAAAAAAAAAAAAAAAGGCCATTCATCATATATTTGCCCTTAGAAAGGCTTCATCCTAATCTTAGAAAACGAGAGTCCAATTTTTAAAGCCCAAAGCAGCCTTTCCCAAATTACAACCCATATCCTGAATATTCTTTTTACTCATACAAACCATACTTTGAGTCTTGCTGAGCTCTTGATCTCAGTACATGATATAAACCAGAAGACAGAAATTTTTAGGTATTTGTCTAAATTTTTCTATGTCATAATGCTGTGTCAAGAAAGGTGTTTTCCTTCTTTTTTTTTAAGGTCTGAATATTGGGTTGGAGAAGTGTTTGCTAAGTATTTCAGAATCTTGGTAATTAAAGGCTGTATTGCTTAGTATCCAGCATTTTAAAAAAACTTCTAGGAGAAAACTATCCTGCTAATAACCCACTGAAGCACTGCACTCCTTTTGCATCATGGTGTCTGTTGTGGCTAACTGAGTTCTAATTACTTCCTTCTTCTGTTAATAAACAAAGAGACAAAGAAGAAAAGTGACATGAGATGAAAAGTTAAGGTTGTGAATAGCCTCAAGCCTGGCAAATGAGCCTGGCAAAACTTCTTGTTCTTGGTAACTATGGAAACCCCTGAAGGTAAGAGTGGAACAAAAGCATTTTTTGGTCTGCAATTCACAAGCTGTTTACTTAATTATGAAGGAATATGAAACTGTTAGGGGCAATGCAATTATCACATTATGATAATGTTTTGAGAGAAAAAAATAGGTACAGAGAAATTTAAGAGGTCAATTTAAAAAAAAAATTGTGTTAGGACTTACATGAAATGGCAGCATATTGTTTTTTACAGAGATTTATAATTTACCGAGATTTGTGATTTTTTTCTCCCCAAAAGTGTGTGAGGAGCCAAAATTAGTAATAAAACATTTTGCCATAATACCCCTCAGTAGATTCATAGTAATTATGTCCATTCTGTGCCTCATGAACAAAACCAAGGTCAGGGCGTATTTCAATTAAACTCCACGTGTTACCAAAGTGCAGCACAGCCAGAAGAGCAAGCACATTATTACCTGATCTGTCACTGCTGGGCAATGAAAAGGTCAGAGGGGCTCTTCCATACAGTATCTGCACACTGTTAAATATTACGAGGTGGAAAACATTTCAATTAAATTCAGGAGGCAGCGAGTGAAATAAAATCAAGTGTGAGACTATGTGATGACTCAGGGAGACTGCAACAACTGCTTACAAGTGTTTTCCTGGATGGGAGCAACAAACTTTGACCTGATACTTCTGTTACTGCATGAAAGTAAGGAAGGGCCCCAGGGCCCTTTCCATGTAACTGGAGTTTTGGCAACAATCCATCCTTGGTTGGATCACCTTAGTAAAGAGGTCAAACATAAACCTATCCCCAGAAAGGAGATAGGTAATTCTAATTAGGTTAGGAGATGGATTATTCTAGTTTATGACTGAGGCAGGAAGGGGTTAAATCAGTTGGCAAAATTTAGGACTCTCTATAACCACCTGAGAGGAGGCTGTAGGAAGTGGGTGGTGGTCTTCTCTCCCAGGTAACAAGCAATAGAACAAGAGGAAATGGCCTTAAATTGTGCCACGGGAGGTTCAGAGTAGATATTTTTTAAAAAGAAGTCTTCCCTGAAAGGGCTGTCAAGCACTGGAACAGGCTGTCCAGGGTATGGTTGAGTCACCAAGCCTGGAGGTATTTAAAAGACATGGGGATGTGGCACTCAGACACATGGTGCACTTGGCAGTGCTGGGTTAACAGTTGGGCTCGATGATCTGAAAGGTCTTTTCCAATCAAAGTGATGATTCTATGATGGTTAAGTCAAAAAATTTGTAACTGTGTCATCTGCTTTGAACACTGGGAACAAAAACAGTTATTTTAACTTTATTCTCATTTAAATTTATTAAGTATCTTCTTTGTGTAGGTTGCTTATTGAAATCATTTGCCATATTAAAAATATTATTACATCAATATAAAATTCATATCAGATCCAGGAAAGCTGGCATATACTTTTTATCAGGTGCTTTTTATCAGCACTCTTGCCTCTCTCATCTGTTCAGACTCCAAAGTGCTGATACAGTATTTTGTGTTTGATTTTTAACTAGATCCATGACAGAAAATCATGGGTAAAAACTGATTCCTAGAGAAACCAATGGGAGTTTTGTCTTTAATTTCAGTGGGGTCAGGACTCCAACTCATCTGTCAATAATAATTTGCTATACAGAGCTCATTCCAGATGCAAGCACTAGAACACTGATGCCATCCTTTTAGTACAGTTTTCAGGAAGATGGAAATTAACTCTTCATTAATTAAAGCTCACATAACATAAAATGAAAAGGAGTGACTGAGACAATTAAAAAGACAGAGTTCATGCATGTGAAACTGTGCTACGAAACAAAAGTAATATTTTAAAATGACAAGATATGGGGTTCTTAAAAGATCAAAAAAATTACTCTGCTACTTTAAAAATGAATATCAAGAGGGTGATTCTAAGGTTCAAAACAAACTTGAAAATTATCTGTCCAAAACAGAACAAATTTGATAACTGCAGTTATTCAAGGATATGAATATGCCTGTTTGCAGTAAACTTTCCATTATTATGCTGACTTGTGTAGCAATACAAATATATTTATCATAGACAGCAGCAATACCACCTGTCATTAAGGATGTCCAACATCTGCCACTGTGACAAGCTGTTTTCAGTTTCTTACACTGCAAAATTTTAACCATTTGCAGCTGAAATTTTCCATGCTAGATATACCTGGAGTAGTCACTGATACACTCAACACAGCCACAATGCCACAAATTATAGTAAAAACTAGTTACCAAAAAAAGGACAATGTTCCTTATAAACTTCCAGGTACTGAATTCAGGCTTGTGGGTTTTTTTGTTTTTTTTTTCCATTCTCTACACTGAAAAACACAGTTACTAAGGGAAAAATATGAGCTGGTCATACAGTTAAAGTTAGTATCAATGCACAAAGCAGCCAGTGAAGCTTTCATGCAAATATATGTATGTAAGCATGCACAGGTACCCAGATGCACTTTGTAAACACTATTATTAATCAAACCTTTTTGTTTCCTATCAGGGAAATATTTTATGAATTTTTAAATTGTATTCTAACTATTGTTGCAGACAGAACACATCAAAAGTACACAGTTGAGTGACACAATGTGTCCTGATCTGTCTCACCGAGAACCGTTCCCTTCTTTATACACTCCACCCCAGAATGATGTATGAGGATAAGTACCTGGAAGATTCTGAGGCCATCATTAGCAGAGGGCAGTGTAAGCTCTTCACGTGGACCAATACATTGACAAGGCAGCCTTCCAAAGTATGCTACTGAAGGATTTTGGCACAACCAGGCACTCTTACCAGAGTATTTCACAGCACTCCCATGTGGCTGTGGGCTGCTAAGAACAATGACAAATGTTAAATCCTAATGTCACATTTAAATACTGATGCTGCACAGCATCTATTTCCTGACACTGCTCTGCCTTCCAAAACCACATCCCGTGGCAATGCCAAGCACAGAGACTGGGGGGAGTGGTTTTAACCTGTGAGAGGCTAGACTGGGATTACATATTGGGAAAAAATTCTTCACTGTGAAGGTGGTGAGACACTGAAACATATTGCCCAGGGAAGCTGTGGATGCCTCATCTCTGAAAGTGTTCCAGGGTAGTTTTGGATGGGGACTTGAGCAGCCTGGGCTGGTGGGAAGTGTCCCTGCCCATGCAGAGAGTTGGAACTAGGTGAAGGTTAAGGTCCCTTCAAATCCAAACTATAGCATGATTCTAGGTTTTTTAAATAAATAGAGAAGTCTCCTATCTTAAACTGAAATCCAAGAGAAATTTCAAAACTATGGGTTATATATTTATGCTCAGATTTGATGTACAACAACAATTAGGGTAAACTTCCCCACTGCTTTAGAAAGTGCACTTCCACAAGAAGGCTTGACTCCAAGAATGGATTTTTAATTCACTAAAATAGCTTCTTTGCAACTGTCTGTCTTGTTTAGCAGATACAATGGATCTTTCTTTTAGGACAGGTGGAAAGCCTGAACTTGATCTTAGAGGTCTTTTCCAGCCTTAATGATTCTCTGATTCTGGGTGCCCCATGTGAGCAGCAATGTTTAGTCAACAGCAATATATGCACACTGGTAATCCATCCCTCAGCACTTCCAGAACCAGGTGCCAGCCAGACTCTGCCAGCCCTGACATTTGTCTTCAGTGAGCTGGGGATGAGAGATTACCTGGGAGGCAGCCATGGAGTATTTTGGCTATTCTTAAAAGTGGAGACAAACACTGTGAGAGTGGACATCACTTGCTGAGATCTAGAGACATCCATACCTGGTGTTTACATTACCTTCAGCAACTGCTGATTCTTATTTAAAACAGGGAACAAATCAATGCTCAGTGGCAAATAAGGGGATGTTAAGTCCTCTCTGTAGATAACCACAAGAACAAGAGAGCAAATCTGTATTAAAATCTCACCCTAATTCCTCACAGCTGTTTAAGGGGGAAGAGTTTGCTGCTGCTCCACAAAGCAGCCCAGAAATGGAACCTGCAGGACTGCACTGCACCACAGTCAGCACAACAGCCTTAATAGTTTCTCCTTTATGTATGAAAGTAGCAGAGCAAGAAACCTTTCATTTAATTAAGGGTCTGCCAGGGACTTACAAACTTCATTTTTCCTTCTTAAAGAGTATTAACTCCTCCTTTTAAAATTTCATTTACCTGCAGTCTGGTGTCCCAGTTGTCAGCAAATTATTTTTTTTCCTTAAGTATAGTAGAAATTGCTATTTCATTTCAAAATTATGCAGCAACAAAAAAACCCAGATTTTTTTTTCCTTTTAATGGGCTAGGGTGCTTTTTTTCCCACCAGGAACCCTCACATTTATTCTAAATAGGGCTTCATTTTTCAGAATGAAATTTAACAAGCAGTACTTAAGTGTGAAAAAGGCACTTACTAGACCATATTCAATTGCTCTTCATTGCTATTCTTTATCATCCAATTTTTTACTGAAAGGCAAAAGAAGAACATAGTAGGGAGTGAGAAGAATAATTTCATTAGTGATTGCTGTACAGACAATGCAGACAGTACATGTTAAATTTGGTATAGGTCTATTCTCTTCCTGAAACTGTGATTCTCAGACTATTGATTCAAGAATTTTGAACAAAGGTTTCCTAGACCTTCCTTGCAGACTTCAAGAAATAGTGGCTGATGTGCAACAAAACCACTTTCATTTAAGTTCTTTATATATATTGTGGATGCAAGATCTACAGCTGGATACAAACTCCAGGAAGGGTTACTACTGCTAAGGCTGGCCATTCAGTCTTTCCTTTCTCTCATATATTAGACTGAATGAGCAAATCTACCCCAAGGAGTGGCCTTGGGAAGACTTTGTGCCTTCTGAAGGTTCTTGTCCCCAGATCCAGACTTCATACTTCAACTAAAGTCACCTAACGCTTCATCCCTCTGAGAAAAAATGGTCTCTCTTTGCTGAATGCATGTTGAATTTTGCTGTTTTGGGCTCTTCTTTAATGGGAAGTTTCCATTTCAATTCAGTGCATGAAGGTCAGCTCATTCAACATAAAATTACAGCTATGGATGTTGATCCAGTGCTCTACTGCATGAAGAATGCCTGTAGAAAGTCCTGACTGTGCTGTGATAGCATTTACTGTAAAAAAATAAAACTCACAGGCCAGATCCATGACTTCTATAAATCACTGTAGCTTCACTGGTGTATGATCTGACTCAGCACATCCATTTAGTTAGTTTCTCAAACTCATAATTCTACATTTTTATCCCAGTGCTGGTGACAGACAACTGAGGGCAAATGGACTAACACTTAACAACACAAAAGATACCACCTATGTTCATTGTTAATGAACAAGAATGAAGATTATTTTTTTTAATATGTGTTTGGTAATTGGCTTATTATATTCTTACAAAAATTCTATTCAATGTAGCATTTCTCAAAAATGTTTGAACCTAGTTAAAATGTTTGAACAGCCAGGTCAAAAATATCCTCCACATCTCTTTGTGTCCTTTACAATGATTTTTGTATTTCTGTCACAAGACATAAACAAGGGGAGGTTTATAGGAGTGAATGATGGTTATGAGGAATTCAGTTTGATACACAAGAGTCTTCTCTCTGGATGAAGACATTTAAGGCTGCAGAGTATAAGTTCCTTTTTTTTTTTAATAACTCTTTTTTTTTTTTTACTTCTTTCCTGATGAATTATGACTTGCCAAAGTCATCCCTCAAATATCAAACAACTTCAGGATCAGTACTCAGAGGTCCCAATTTCAAAGGTGGTTTTTGTTTGGTTTCATTTTGGGGTTTTTTTTGTGGAACCAATGTTGCATTGCCTATCATATTAAATCCACCTGAGGTTTACTTTTCTGATTGGGTACTACATGAACTGCAGAAATCAAATCAAAAATCAAATCAAAATAAATTAAAATTTAAAAATCAAATTAATCACTTTATCTCCCCTATTTGCCTGGTATGTTCACTAAATGATAACTCATATGCCACTGACCACGGAAGTGATGAAGAGGATTTCTGAAGGGAAATTGGGATGATTGCTTCTACCTGGTTGTATTGCACAGCTGTTTATCACTTGTTCCTCCAGGCTAATGCTACATCCCTCTCCAGCATCACATTCTCTTTTGCAGTACTGAGAAATCTTGCCTTTCTGTTTAAAGTTACAGATCTATCTTAAACAGAAGCTAACAATGTATATTGGAGAAGATCAGAGTCTGCCATTATCTTGCATGTTTGATCTTAATGAGGCCTGACAGCACTTCAGCTGAGGTAGAACAAAGGGTGTAAAACTATCAGGAGTGTAGTAGAAAACAGTACCCGTAATCTTTGAAGTTTGATTCCTTTCTTACTCACATGAAGATAAGTAGGAGCTAATAGAATTTTTCTTGTCAACCAAGGCAGCTGGCTGCAAAATCTGGAAGCTGTAAGAAGGCTTTGCCAAGAAACTGCACTTCAAAAATTACTCTACAGATGATTTAGACCCTAGAAACTAAGCATGAAAAATGCTTTCTTGCTGTTATCAGTGAAATAGAATCATTGATTTATGGTTAATTATTGTTTTCACCATCTTATATAGTTATAGCTTAAGGGAAAAATAGGTACATATTGCAAAACACATAAGACTTACCAGGGAAAAAAAATATAATTAGCAGTGATACTTTATTTTTGTTCCTTTTTTTTTTTTCTTCATCTCCTCCCCCATTCCAAAATCACTGCCAATAGAATTTACTGAATAATTGCCTGTTATGTAACACACTGAAATGTACACAGTGGTTTTGATCACAATAAACTATTCAGAAGCCTGGAATACTATTTTGCAGAGCCTGGGGATGACAATCTAAAGAATTTAATTTTTACAGACCTTACAAGAGTTTTACCCATCGTAAAAGGTAACCCCAAACCACTAGCTCGAAGAAATAATTTTAATTAGCTTCTGAGTAGGAAATGCTGGCCCCAGTAAAATCATTAGAAAAACACTTACTTTCCACAAGAAGTTCATTATAATCCTTGTGTTTTTAGAAGAAAAGAAATGCAGTCCTGTTGAGTTTTTAGCAGGTCTCTATTCTTCTCAAGAACAGAGATCTTGTGGAAAGGTTTTGTTAAAAGCCACACCCCAACCCTCTTCCACTCATCCATTTTCTTGTGGGCAGTTACAGACAAGCAAAGATGCTCAGAGACACCCAGGACTGAAGCCAGCACACCTCACAAGAACCAGTTCCCTTGTTCCTCAAGTAGGAGTAAGTTACCTTAGGAGGAAGCTATCTACCTAGTTTTGGGGATCTGAGCAAAAGCTATTCTTTGTGCCTTGTTATTACAGTGTTCATTGTCATTTTCTGGGAGTTCTTAATGCCTTTTTTTGAAATATATTGGGTTCATTTGAGTAATACATAGCTCACCTATTTCTAAGGCAGAAAGAGAAGCATGTTGTGAAGTCCTCTCTCCCTAATTTAGTCCCATCCTTTTTTAAGGTCTTACTCTAGTGCTGCACTCCAGATTGCAATTAAAAAAAAAAAAAGACAGAGCTGAGAAAGTGCAGGATTACAGTATGCAATGGATGTTTATGCAGAGGATCTGAAACCATCACCAGTCCTTTGAGACAGTCCCGAGAGACCGGGATTTTGAAACTTAAATCTTGTGCCATGCAAATGAAATAGAATTGCTTCTGAGGAGAGGTAATGAAATGGGAAGATGAGTATCTTCTTTGTTACCATTTCTATTTCACAGAATAATCATGCCTTAAAGCTGCTGGGACCAGTTTCTCAGATACTTGTTTGCAGTGGGGGGTTCCAGAAAAATAATGACGTTCACAAATGCTGTTTCAGCCTGCCAAGGATGCTGAATATCTATTCTGTTGTTAGCTGAGAGATTAATATCTATACTTATAAACATACAAAGCAAACACATTTCACAGACACTCTCTTAGAAAGGAGGTGGGGACTAGAATTAAGGTCTCAAAAGAGGAAATGAACTCACTTGCCTCCAGACTCACCCTATCCTAGCCTTGGATCCATTCATTTGAAATCTAATTATGCCCTACTACTAAGCAGAAATACAGGGAAGACATTTTGAAGAGCTTTCCTCAGTGGAATGTCACAACACCTATTTTTAAATCAGGACCCAAAATTTTGTCTTCCCTGAAATGAAGCTATTCTCTGCACAGTGAACAAAAAAAGAGCATTCTCCTAATTAGTGGTGTCAGTATTGTGCCAGACAGAAATGTTAGAGAATTCCATTCCAATCCCCATAATCAATCAAAACCCCCTTCCAATGTGTCTTGAGGATTTGGCAAATAAAGCTTCCTATGTGACTGAAAAAATCACATTTAAAAAAAAAAAAAAAGATTTTGCTAGCTCAGTGTTTTAACTAGAGCAGCTGAAGAAATTTTTTAGGCCTAATTCATTCTTCGTACTGAACAGCACTGGGAAGTAAATCTCCCAACACAGGAACACAGATGACAAAATACTATTGGTTCTGCATTTGGGGTTTCATTTGAACAGCTATCCAGCAGCACAACAAAGGTACACTGCTTCCTGGGGTGGGATTCAGCATGCACTAAGACAACCTCCTGAAAGTCTGTGTCATCAGAGATTTCACCTAAAAGTCTGTCACCCATGGGTCTGGTCCTTCTGAAACCTTGAAAATCAAATTACATTAAACACACAACAGTTTTGTCTACTTATCACCACCAGCATAGGTAATTGAATCAAAATTATCACAGTCAATAAAAATCAGCAGTGATGCCTGGTTTTTAAATTACATGAGCACTAGAACATGGAAAACACTGTTTCTAAGGACAGCTGTAGATTGACAGTGCTTTTATAACCCATTAAAGGTATCTTCATTTGCACATCCTTATCAGGGTACCACTATGTCAACAAATTAGTGCTTCAGAGGAGCTTTATCTGAACACAGTGTTCCATACCAGTGGCCCTGCAATCAGTGATAAAATGTAATGAACCAACATGAACAGCACAGTGTGCTAGCTTCAGCAGCATGTAATCCAATGAATTGTGTTAGTTTGTCCAGAACAATTCCAACCTGCCTATAAATTCAGATAGAAAGATAGAAAAGATATTTTTCACCAAGTCTACATTGCACATGTCCTCTCTGGCTCTCATGTTTTTCCTCCCAGACCAATTAAGACATTCTCTCATTATTACTGAAGTGTTCTGAGACACAAGAAGGGACTCACGGGTCCATGGTCCATCAGAGGAGTGGCTCTGGTCTCAGTTTCTGGGCACATACAGCCAGTAAAATCAACTCTTTTCTTCTGCCACACAGAACTGGAGAATTCTGAATTAGGTGCTTTCAGATTCATTTGCAACATCAGGTATGGCTCATTGCTTAAAGCAACCTACTGGACTTCAGATCCAATAAGGCACAACCTCTGCTTGGAGGCAGCAGAATGCTCCAGCTCTCTGGCTGAGTGCAGCTGCTGCCTCCCTGATCTCACTGCACACAGGGATGGCTCTGCCAGGGGGCAGCTGGGGGCAGAAACAGCCTGCATGGCAGCCCCAGTGGGCTGAGACACAGAAAAAAAGATAAAACAAAAAAACAACCAAAAAAAACCCACCAAAAAACAACCCCCACTCCCCCCAAAAAAGGCACAAAATGAAACAAGCAAAAAACCAAAAAACACAAAACCAAAAACCCCCACAAAAAGCAACAAAACAAAAAAAACCCAAACAACAAAAAACACCCAGACCCCACAAAAACACCAACCAGAAAAAAACCACCAAAAAAACAATCAAAACCACACAAAATAATAAATAAATAAATAAATAAACCATTAAAAAATGCAAACAAAACAAACCCCCCCCAAAATGAAACAAAAAAACCAAACCAAAAACCCCAAAAACACCCAGGAGGAGGAGGAGGGAGCTGCTGGCAGCCCCCCCACTGGATGATCAGTTTCTTTCTGAAATGAGGAAAGTAAAAGAACACTCAGCAGCCATGAGAAGCAGCAAAAGAGCAGCCCCAAACTCTCACTTCTCCCAGGGCTGCAGGGATTGGCTCCATGCCCACAGCAAAATTCCATCTAAACACACAGCTGAGGAGCTCAAAGAAATGCTGGAGCATGCAGGGATTATCTGAGTTAAATTCCTCTTCCTAAAGGTGGCTGAGGATCCCAACCTCAGGATTCAGCCTTAATGTTTGTTTGGGGTTTTTTTGGTTTTTTTTCAGTCTTTTGCAGCCGAGTGTAGTGCTGTTAAATGATGGAGAAGTGCCCCTGTTCTTAAAATTCCCTCTTAAGGAAAGCTGCAGCTCACAGAAAGCATTCCCCAGTGCTCTCACATCTCTGCCCCACTAATCCCACTAATCCAGGCCCCCCTGGAGGCCCCATCACTGGAGGTTCCACTGGGTGGAGGTGTACCTAGATTTAAATGTGGGGTCACAGGCTCTTTGTTGGTGGTGGGAGCTTCAAACCACAACTTAACTGAACTAAACAGTTACAAAATCCTCTGTTTCCAAGCAAGCACTGACAGATAGAATTAGAGGAATGTAAAGGAAAACTCCCTGATGCACAGATTATTTTATAACTGCAGGAATCTTATACTTCCCACAGAAGCACTCTGGGGATGGAAAAATGGATGAGAATAATCCCTAAATTACAGCTAATAAACCAGTTCCTCAGCTCTCTTCCTGCATATGAGGGAACATATGAGTGAAGCTCCAGAGCAGCCAGCTCCAAGACAGATGGGTATTTCATTTTTTTTAAGATGATGAACAATAGACCATACTCCCAGCTGTCTAAAGCTGTGTTGCTAGATGTCCTTTATGCAGAGCTAGGGTCAGTGTCTGTGAGACTGTCTGAGAATAATCAACACTTTGGAATCAGGTTTTGCCAGGGAAAAGAGAGAGGGTTTTGTTTCCTCTCATCTCAAGTTTTAATTTTCTGCTCTTTATCCGAGTTTTAAAGGGTCTCACTCAAGTGTCAACTCCATATTGCTTGATGATGGAATTTCATTAGTCTAAGGTGACATTTTAGGTTTTGTTTTAATCATTTCTAACGTCACTGCTTCCTGCAGGGAATTGCCAACACATTGCTGCACAGAGTAGAGAACTCCCTTGGCAAGATACAAAAGAAATATCCTGATGGATATCCATAACCCCAAAGTGTGCAGAGTGATGAGGAACACAGCAGAGGAACTTAACACCTTTTGCAAAAAAAGAGTAATTAGAGGAAAAGACACATTCTAAACTTGTGGAGGAAAACTTTTTGGCATACAAAAGCCATTTCAGCTCCATAGTCCAAACATAAACTTATGCCATTGCCTTCTGCACCAAACACAAAAATATGTATATTCATGTAGATAAAGCACATATGAATACACTGCAGCTTTATTTGCACTACCAATATCCTTTACATTTGACTAGGAATATTCAGCAAAATATGATAGAAAAGAATTGTACAAAACTATATGAAAATTCTTCTGGTCTGCAGCTGTCAAATTCCAGCTCTGTATTTTCTTAGTTACTTAGCACCTCTATAAATTTACACTTACCCTAGCTGCTTTCACCAAAATTAACTCCCAGCTTCCATATGCTGTTCTATTAATTCTTTTAAACAAAGTTAACCCTCAGGAAGCAAGCTCAAGTTCCTGAACACAGCACGTTCAAAATTTTAGAGGTCTGTTTTATTGATGGTGCATATAAGTAGGATTTAAGCAATTAAAAATTCAGTAAGACATAGAAATAACTGAAAAAAAAATTGGTTTTGTATCTGCTAAGTCCCTTTCTTTTGAGCTCAAAGGCAAACCAATTTTAAATCAATTTTTTTTTTTCATAAATCTCCCTAGAACTTAAGATCTCCATTTGAAAATACACCTTTTTCTACATACAAATAAAAGTGATTTTTTGATTTTGATCACATGAAGAGCGATGTCAATCTTAATAAAGAGATCATCAAAGCCATTGGACACATCTTTAAATTTGGCATTTTAAAGATATTTATGTTTCCAATAAGGAAGGAATATTACAGGAATGGACTGTAAAGAGAAAATTGAATTTACACCCAGTATATGATTTGCCTGTTTTTTCTCCCGTTCTTCATTTTATTTTACCATTTTCCTGCAGTGCTATGATTGCAAATAACATCATTGTTTTGGCACATGAAGTGCAGAAACAGAACCTGACTGGTGTTTACTCATTGTCCAAGATGAAGAAAGTGCAGAGTGCAGAGAGCACATGCATTAGCTATAAAAACTCAGTCAGCTTTAATATTTTACGTGATTATTAGTAACACTATGTGAGCAGGAATGTTTCCCAGGATCCTCCGGACAGAAGACAGACTCCAAAATTCATGCCTACCCAGTGGTTAGGATTCATTACTGCATGAAAAATAACAAAACAGCTTAACATTTTAAAATACGAATGTTGTATTAACACCTCCTCAAACTCACCTGCTGGTAGCTCTCCTGCTTCAGGATACTTTACTCCTTTCTCTTCAGCAGAGCCATTCCTACATCCTTTATATTTAGGTCATGATAATGAGTTACCTGCCTTGGTGAGTCACCCTCCTGCTATGGACAACTCTTACTATTTTCTAATGAGATATTATTTTTAATTGTCAAATTTTGCAGTCAGTCATGATGTTTTCAGCACTTTGAAATGACTGATGGCTCTGTTCCTATCCTGGCATTTGCTGCAGAAGCAGCTACAGTCCATGTGTAAACAGTCACTGCTTTTTGCTGTTTTTAATAAAATAAAGCCAGGCGTCCATGAGAGTTAATGGCCACCTCTTAGATTTGATTTTATGCTTAGTGGGCTGAATAATAAGACTAGTCAGGAATTTTACAAGATATTTTTTTTTTCACTAAATCCTTGGCAATAAGACAAATTTGTCAGGGCTTCTAGTGGAGTGGGAAGCCCAGAAAGAGTTACATCTATTTAGAGACAATATCTAACACCATCCTGCTGCCTGCTGCAGAGGGAGGAACCTGGTGGCCCAGGAGCCTGTTCCTGGGAAGCTCTGTAGGTCTGGCTTAAGCTGATTCTGGCTTTTCCAAGAGTTTCTTGTTGCCCATCATTGTACCAAGGCTTATACAAGAAGGAATGCTGGTTTCCTCAGCAGCTCAGGAATCTTAATTTTTTTTTTTCACTTCAGTTTGCTTGAAATAATATCTCAGACTTCCTAGCTCACATGTAATCTGCAAACTTGATGCTGCAATTATTTTTTCCTCTTATTTTTTATTTGTACAGTAGTGAGTTTCAGCACCCAGCCAGTTTTACTACATAGAGGCATAGGCACATATAGGAAGAATGGGATAGGCTGCATGAGAATAATGCATATTAGTGCTATAGGAAGAATAGGGTAGGCTGCATGAGTATAATGCATATAAATGCATGCCATAAAGCAGGGGAATAACTCTGCAGAGCAGGACTGTGAATTTATAATAGATAACTCTACAAAAACAAGTGTATAGCAGTCAAAAAGGCATATTAACATCAAGAATTACCAGGGAAAGAACAGAAAATAAAAACATTGCCATCCCCTCTTTAAAGGGTTAACATTCCTTCTGAAGCAAGTTTACAGAACAGTAGCTGAGATGATGAAAGAACAGAACAAATCCTTTATAGCACATGACAAAATGGACTAGAAGTCTGTAAAAAACCAAAGGAAGGCAAAATATTGGAAATCCATAAAAAAAGGGAAACCAAACATGATATAGAAACAATGAAGAGGAACTGACCAGCTTTTGCTGCTTCTATCTAGACAATCATTAGAAAGTATACATTTTGTATACATTGAATGCATCAGGCTACAGAAGGAAATAAATTTTTCAGAAAGTATGTAGATAACAAATGCATGCTAGACAAGGATTTGGAAGAGCAACCCAATAAAATTCATTCAAAGTAAATCAGCTTTAGGCTCAAAAATTAATCTGAGATGAAAAGTACCTAGCTGGGGAAGAAGCACAAACAGCTGACAAGCTCCAGCTCCTTGGTGTCTTCATGTAATTCCTGCTGGAAACAGAACACCAGCACAGACAGCCCTGTGGTCAGACCTAACCAGCATCACCATCCTCATCTCCAGGGCATTCACCATGGTAAAAGCTGTTACCTGGGAGACTTTGCAACAAAAACTGAGATGACAAGCTAGCAGAATGAAAAAAGCTATCAGGAGCACCACCAAAAAAAGTCCTAAGGAAGTCTCAAGTGGAAAATTCTGGAGGGTAAATCAATTATTCTGCTTTTGTCCTTTACTTATATTCCTTCCTACATACTTTGTGCTACTATAGGAAAAAGATGCTGAATCACAGGAATCTATGGTCTGACTTGGAAAGACCATTCTTACATTCCTGTTGTTAAGAAAGGATGTCAGAGACCAGAAATACTAACAATATACATTAGAGGGAACATATTGATCAGATCTTCAAAGGACTAATATTCCTAGATGAGAGAGAACTCCTAATGAAATGGAAAACCACAGAGATTTGAGAAGAAAATACAGCAAATATAAAATCTTTGTTAGATATCAAGAGGTTTACCTTTTGGATTTTGCATTTCTGCATGAATTTGGGATTTAAATCTGAGAAAAAGTGTGCAACTCATGGACAAAAAGAAAATGAAGAACACATCCCACAAAGTATGAATAATGTTCAAAACAAAACTCGCAAACACTAAGATTGATGGTGGTGGCAAGAGAATATGAGAATATAATTAACCCTGTCCTAACTGGTTTGGTGTCTCATAACAAGAGGGATCTTTAAATGCTTCTAGTTAGATGGATAATTTCTGTTTCACAAATATTATTTTGGGGGTTTTGTTTTGTCTTTTTTTAAAAAAAACCACACACATCAGGAAATCTCTCTTAATTTTAAACAGAGTAGAAAAAATTGTTATATTAGTGGAGATGTTTTCCAATAACAGGAAAATAATAAACAATTCTCCTGGTACTCTAGAACACTGAAAGAAAAACTCTCCCCAGTATCTCCAGTGGAACTCTACCAGACAGCACAGCATTCACTACAAAATACCTAACTTATATCCTAGCATTCCACACTATCCACCACTACTGCAGACAGAATTCATTTTTCTGTTGTTGAACAGCTTACAGCCTGTAATGTTACACCATAAAATAGGAAGACACATAGAAAAGAGTGGATTTCTTTCTCAAAGTCAACCTACATGACAAGCAAAAACAATGAAGAGGAATATTTGACAGGAGAGTGCTACAGACATGTACACTCAAACACAAGCCCACATGTGCATCTCTGCAGGGTGTGCACACCTACAAATCTTTCTTCCTCCTTTCCACCCCTCCTGAACTAAGCTTCCACTTCTAAAATTATTTTCAACAGTGTTTCCTTTCATCCTTGTTTATGTATTTGGCCAAACCTTAGATGCCAGCTGGGGAATTTTCTGACCATTTGAATCCTTGGTTTAGTGACTGTAGCTACTAAAAATGGACATTAATTGCCACTGCAAATTATTTTTCATTAAATACTAATTCTTTAATTACGCCCCAAGATTCAATCTAAGGGAACTTCCTCTGGATTGCCCAGCATCTGAAACTGCAGAGCATAGGCACAGAAGCAGAGAAGAAGTTAAAAGGTAGGGAGAAAAGGCAGTCTCTCAAAATAGCTCACTTTTTCTGGGTTTTTTTGTTTGGTTGGTTTGGTTTGGGTTCTTTTTTGTTTGTTTGCTGTTGGGGTTTTTTGTGGTGGTTTTGGTTTGTTTGTTTGTGTTTTTTGGTTGGTTTTTCACTATATATTATTATTGCATGGCATAATAGTATGACCTTCTCATAATCTCACAAATCAATATCAACCTGGAATCACAGAATAATTTTGGCTGGAAGGGACTTCAAAGATCATCAAATTCCAACCCCCCCTGCATGGGCAGGAGCACCTTCCACTAGACCAGTTTGCTCAAAGCCCCATCCCAGCTGACCTTGGCCACCTTGCCCTGGTGTTCACATGCACTGAACTCCTGTCTTCTGTGTTTTACAGTTTGAAGTATTTTTATTTGAAGCTGCAGAGCCACACAGGCATTTTTTGTGCACTCACATCTTAATTACAGCAGGTTCTTCCCTTTTCTATCCAGAGGAGCTGTCACTAAAACTGTTGTTCAAAGCACATCTAAGCAAGTAGGTGACTTTAAGGTTCATTATCTAATTGATCAAACAACCTGCTAATTAAATGTATCTGGCCTAAAAGTAGAAACCTAATGCAGAAACACAGTGAAACTGTCAGCAGGAATAGGTGCAGGAGACTGAAACCATCAAGGTGACTGGAGTTCACAGTGTTGCTTAATTACATTAAAGATTTTCAAAGGAGCCTATCAGAGAGAATTTGCTGTGTATCTTACATTACCCTGGATATGTAAGACCACAGCTTGGGAGAAGCTGGATTTATAATAACAGAATAAGTTCTGTTTCACATGACTGCTCAGTCTTGACTTGGTGTCTATGAGGCTAGTGGAAAATCTGGGCTGCAGGTTTTTTACATGAATGGTCTTCTTCATGGTTCCATAGCCAAAGTGAGAAACAGAGCTCTGGTACATCCCTAGTGTCCAACAAAACCCCCCTTGTTTCTGTTATTTAAAAGTAATGAGCAGCAAAAACCTTATGCAAAACTGCCTTATGCTCTCTCTTAACTTTACAGCCAGTAGCATTTTCTTTTTCATTAAGGCTTATCTCCATTCTGAAAATACAAGCAGCTGCCTAATCTCTGTTCATTTGCAAATGTCTGTGACTCATCTTAAAAGAAAAAAAAAAATATAGGGATGAAGCTACTATGTTTCCTACATGACTATAACTTTTTTTATACTCAAAAGACAAAGAGAGTTACTGTAACATTTGAGAAGAGATTTAACAGTTTATGACTGATAACATGGGCTGGAGCCAGAGGTTAAATGAATAAATGTACATACTTAGGGCTGTCTGAACAATAACAGGTTGGTTGTACCAGTTCAAGACTAATCTGTTCAGTCAAGGATAATAAAATCTTTGCACTCAAATGTTGCTCATGCAAAGATGAACTGTATTATTTTTCATTAGTTATAACATACTGAAGCAACATTTGGAATTCCAAATCATGATGGTAACCCTACCCCAGCATTCACCCTAAGAGTGAGGTCAGATACAAGATGATTTGACTAATGCTATGCAATAAATCAGGAGCACAACTATGACCCAAAGTCACTGGCATCAGTCTTCTGCTCTAACTTGTGGGCAAAACTCCAGTTATTTAATGATGTGGATAAAATCCTCTAAAGCATGGCTCTGTCTGGTGTCATTCCTGGTTAGTGACCAACTGCACATTACCACATTACAGACTGCCCTGGAGCCCAGCATGGTTTCCCCCTTATTTTATAGAGTGGCATCTCCAAAATGGCAGAAATGAGTCACTAAAGCTGTTAACACAGTTTGCCACATACCCACTAATTGGTTGTTTTCATACTTCTGGTTACCATGAAAGACATCTAGCAATGCTCTCCAATAGAGGGGTAATATCTTCTGTCAAGGAGGTGATTTGCAGCCATTTATCTGGATACAGTAGAGCTCACCAGGAATAATTCATATGGAAGTGTTTCTGTAAGCCAAAGTAGGATGGATCTCACACTGTGCCTCTTGAACAGAAAACTGAGATAATGACATTCACTTCAGTGTAAATAGAATAAGAGGTAAGAATAGGAAGGAAGAAAACATAAACCCCTATGATTTTAGACAGACTTTGTTGTTAAGTCAGACCTCAGAGACTCTAATTAATGTTCTCAAACACGGCAATTGTTCCTTATGGGAAGCATCAGCTGGTTTTAAACCAACTTCCCTCTGAGATGAGTTCAATATTCTTACTACCAGCTCCCCAAACATGACAAACAGACTCTGATTTGAATCTCAGACATTATTAAGCTACCTAGCCAACAGAGCAGAGTCTCCTGTCAAATTCAGTGTCATTTCACATGCTCCAAGGGCTGTTGCAGCATCAGAAATTACAACGTAAGTTCTTAATGCTGAAAACATTTCAGCATTCAACAAAAATTTCCATGGAACCTTCACACGTACACCAGGAAGAAAGCATGCATGTACAGTAATATACATGTGTATATGAGCAAAAAAATTCCATTTCTGTTACTAATGAAATCTCATATCTGACCTGCAGCCTCCAGAGGCATCGGGCCATTAATTATCACTGCTATTCAACTCCCAACAGTCCTCCCAGTTCTTTACTTTTCCTCTGGAGTAATTTTACAAGAAAATAAGTTAATTACTTTATAAAAAAATAAATAGCCCCCCAAAAAACATATCTTAGCAAGTATGTATAAAAAACTTCTAAAATAAAATTTGCAGTCTTTCTGCAGGTCATATAAGCCTAGCAAAAGAAAGAAGGGTTAGTTCAGAGACAGCAGCTACTGGCTGGTTCTGAAGTTTAGCACAGCCAGCAATTTCAGAGTCTACTGGATGAGTCAAGGACAGAGATTTGGGGAAGGACCTTCGTCTGGTAAATTTATAATGCTCTAAAGTATTAAGACTGGCAGAAGCTGGGGGGCCTTATTCAGATTCAGAGAAAAGACCCCATGAGAATTTTTCTTTACTGCACAGCTACAGCAGTCAAGGCAAACTCAAGGAATTAGAAGGGTGGAAACAGGCAATAGCAGCAACATTAAGAGTAAGAATATAACATACAGGATGGAAATAATACAGTGTGTCTGGAAAATTAAGTACCTGAATGTTCTTCTGAAAGGGCTCATTGCCTCTCCTGTTTCCAGTCAAAGTGAAACTGAGGCAGGGAAAGGTGGGATGCCTTGGCAGAGGCACATCAGTGGCAAAGCAGAGGGAGGAATTTAGACCTCTGAATTCCAGCTCAGTTGATTTCCTCCACAGCAGATGTATTATCTGCTACAGAGGGAGTGCACTCATCAAAATCAGTGACTAATTTCTCTTGTTTTAATCCAGAAATCTGCGTTTCACATTTCTTCACAGCTCTAACAAACACAGTTCAAAATGCCCAGCCAAGTGAGAACAGTATTCTGCCTCCTTTCAAAGAGCAGATGATCCTTGCATGATTTTCAGTTACTGTATTAATTATGAAAACATCTATGTACTTACAATTTTTCTAGACCACTTTAACAGTAAAACCATTTAAATGACATTAAAATGTTTGAATGTCAAAGTTTCAGTGTCCAAAGGAACTGCCCCCAAGGAATCCCAGCCACTGAATGGCTTGAAAATGCTCTTATAAATTAGCAAGCATTGCACAAACACTGAGGGCAAATTCAATCAGTCCTGTGTCATGATGCATTGCTATCTCTTGCTCACTTAAAGAGCTAAAGTTCATTCTTCCTTAATTCCATGAAGGTTACTGAGACGATATGAATGACTTTGCTTGAGTAGCACTGACTCTATTAATATTTAACTACAGAGAATAATAAAAACAGATGAAAAGGCTTAGGAATTAACCTAACACTTGCCTGGCATTCCTTCATGCTCTCTACTTTTTAAAAATCTATTATCACTTCAACAGTATTTTTTCATTTTAAAAAATCCTTTGTACAGAATTTGTGTTTAATATAAGAAGAAAGAAATGTAGAAGAACAAAACTCAGAGTACAGTAAATCTAATACCTCTCCATCCCTATAGGCTTTTCTATAATTAACCAGGGCTAGGATTTTCAAAACAGATGCCAAAGCCTAAGCCCAGTCATTGGCACCCCTTACAAATGCTGCTATATCTGCCCAGTCAGAAATCAGAGATGTAACATAAAATTAAAACAAACTCTTACTTTTTTTTTTTTTCATAATTTGATTCACAAATTACAGGATAATACCACATATATTCTTTCAACAACAGGAGTAACAATGGCATATGAAACTATCAAGAGAACCTCATGTGAAAAATAATTACATTCCTACTATAAAACTACACCCACAAGCAGCCATTTGTGAGTTCAAACTGTATGGTAAAGGATTAAAAGTTAGATCTGAAAAATTATTCTCATCTATTAGAAAAAGTTTCTTAAATTTTAGACTTCATAATTATTTTGATAATGATATGAACTTATCTCAATGATTAATATGAGTACATAAATAAATATGTTAATGCCTGAAGTACTGTAAGTTAGATATAAATGCAGACAAAAAAAGCTGTGTTCATTTATTATTCAGTTTTCAAGATTAGGAGAAATTTTCTAATTCTATAAGAGTTAAACTACAACACAGAAGGGTTAAAAATGTTAACTCTCAGTGGAGCAGTGAGAATTTAACTAAAGCTTGCAAACTGAATAATAATTCACAGCCATTGGTGGTGTCTATATTTGTATAGAGAAGCAAAGGTTTAATTCTGGAGCAACTCTTTCTTTACTGAACAATATAAATGATTAAGCAGCATTTGGGTAGAGAACTGTCACCTTATTTTGCTGCCCCTTCCTTCAGCCTTTAAACCAGATGTAAGGGTGCCAGGCAAATTGTGAATGAAGCCAACAACTTCAGTAATTTTCTGAAAAGCCACTTCATCTGTTAAATTGTCCTACTTCTTCATTCTCATGATCTTGCTAATGGAATACCTCCAAATCAAGGCAAGACAAAAAAAGTGTAAGGAAGATATAAATAAAATGGATTATTTTCCTATAACAGGATGATGCCTTAACAAGAGGATGCCATTCCTTGGTCCTGATCTTACAAGCATTTCATACAGCCATATTTTTACTTAGATATGAAATGCACACTGTGAGGCTCCATTCTCATATGCAAAGCATCAGTAGATTTTAGCATAGGAAGGAAATTGAAATGGGTAATTCCTCACTTATTTAAATAACCCATAACAGGAGAGATGCCACCAAATTCAGGAACCTGTTGCAAATGAGATTACATCAGTCTAAAACTACAACTACAGTGGGTTTTATTTCCTGTTCCAATTCTTATTCTACACTGCTATATGGTTCCCCAAGCTCAAGTGATGCACCCAAGAGCATATAATGGAAAACAGTGGCAAAAGAATAGCTTGGGCTTCTTAGTTCTTTGAAAAACTAAGAGCTGTGACTTCAACTTTCTTTTATCAAGAATGTAGTAAGAAAAAGTATTTTCTATGCATGGAGGAGGGATTTGACCAGCACAGATTTAAATGGAAGTGCAGTAAATAATCAAAACTCAGTGGGAAGTGGTGAGCAGCCTAAGCCTAGAAAACGTGGGGAGTAAATAACTTTTACCTGCAAAATGTGATTTAGTTAAGTGAAACAAAATCCTCATGTGAACTGAAAGTGGCACAGAATCATTACAGGAAATTACACACAGTATTGGCATTATTTTTTTGTAGTAGATATTTGCTAGATACCCACCTGATCTAAATATGAGGTGGAGATGATAACTGAAATGGAGAACAGGCAGATGAGAAAAATGATATAGGTTGCAGCCACTGGGAGGTTTTAACAGCTGCATGAGCAAGGGCTGGAATCCATTAAATTGGATTAGAAAATGCCACCAGTGCAGCAGGCAGACAGATTGGGTTTATAGTAGTTTGGCACACTGGAAAGACCATGTTTCATTAGGATTAGTCCTAACAGAGGCAATATAGTTCTAATTTTCACAACTTGTCAGGTTTCTTGTATGCACCACTGTCCTCTAAAGCACTTCTCCCCAGTACAGGTTTTTGCTGCAGCTATGCTTGGAGCAGTATAACTCTACCTCCCACACTGCACATCTCAGTTAAAACTTTAAAATTCCAAATGTCTAAACATAGATTATCCCAGAGCTTGCAGTCCTTCCCATTCTGTTCAGTTCTGGATATTCACTTGCTGCTTACTGCTCATGTAACTCAGGTCTCTATCTTCACAGTTCCTCTTCAGGACCCTTTGCTCTCTGAAGACACACAGGAATGTGGGGCTACTGCTGAGCCACCAGAACCAAACCAAGCAACCCCCATATTTGTTTTTTCTTCTTTCCTCCAAAAGAAGAAAGGTAAACCACGGTATTTTTAACCTCTTATTTTCTCATCATTTATCTTTACAGGCTCTAGCTCCCTCCTGGCCAGCCCTCTACATGTGCAACTCCTGAGTAAAGCAGCACCACTGAGTAACCTGTCAATGAAACACACACCCAGATGCTTCATGAGCTCAGAGTCTAACAGCACTGTGACCAGAGAGAATGAAATGCATACGGTAAGATTATTTCCAAATAATTTTCTACAGTCACGGTTTCCCAATGCAGAGAGTTTGTCCTCATGTATCATGCCAAATATCAGAGACTTTAGACACAAAAGGTTATGGAATGCAGCACTAAGCTAGATGTCTGAATTTTAGGAAGAACTGATCACTCCAAAGCCTTGTAACTCAAAACACAACATAAAAAACTTCGATCCTCGAAGTATCAGATGTTCTTATTACTTGAAGTGGTATACAAAACTTCTGTGCATGCCCTGGGGCTCATAAAAGATAGCTATTTAATGGAATGGCACATGAAGTGTTGTCCAAAGGTGAGGGATGTGTCAGAGTGGTACAATGCTCTGCAGGAATTGACTCTGGTCTAAGGTTTAATCTCTCTGTCAGATTTTCTTGGGTTTTTCTCCTGTTCCCTCAAATTGTATCAGAAAATCTTCTACATGATATGGATTGTAATAGCAGAAAATAATTGTCAAATTTGAACATCTTATGTGAGTGAACACGCTGAGAGAAAAGAAATCAGGAAGTAAAACACGAGAAGGAAAATCTCCCCTATTGTTTGTAATGGAGAAGGCAAGTGCTGCATGGCTGAACCAGTCATTTAACACCTCATATCAAATCACAGCCATATCATGTAAGTATCAATTTTTACCTTGCTACAAACTTGGAAAAAAAAGCCCACCCACTGAACATATCTTATTTTATTTCACCATAACAAGCCCACACTCTGATACTGAAGGATGCCTTGCAGCACTGGAAACAGCTTAGAATTTCTGATGGGAATTATTTACTGTGGTAAGCAATAATAGCAAGAACATTTGACATGGAGCCAGTTTGGGATCAGCTCCAGAGAGATGTTGAGAAAGAATTTAAGCATGCATTTTAGGTCTATATCCCTCACTGGGTTCCATAAAAATGTGATGTCTCAGGAAACAAGATGATTTTAATGAGATGGAACAGCCATTCCCCAAGACAATAGTACTCAACAGAATAACCTGCTTGGGAAGTAAATTTTCAGTGGTTGTTTACCAATCAGTAACTTAGAGCACTATAGTTAAGTATGCTAAAAATGTATGAGCAGCACAAGGCCACAAAGATCTCACATACTCAGAGTAATGGCCAAATGTAATAATTAATGGTTAATCTAAAAATCTGAAATTAGCAAAATAAATCACACAGTGAAAGACTTCACAAGTAGGTAAGAAAAATTATGTAGGGAAAAGGGATGAGTCTGGCCTGACACTAGCTGCTCTCCATAATAGTTAATTATGTTAAGTATGTCTGTGTAGTAGCTGAAACCTTATAAATAAGCAGGAAGCTCCTGCTGGGAACGCAGGGAGAAGAGCTCTCAGATTTCTTGGAAGAGGTTAAGAGAAATGTTTGGGGATATGTACAACAGCAAGGTAATTATTAAACAGCCAAAACCATGGCACCAGCAAGGGAGAAAGACAAAAGGCAAAAAGCCTCTAGGGTGTGTAATGTACTAGCAACACAATCTACAGCACTGGATCTAATGGTCATTACTGGTGTGTTGCCATCACACAATTAAAAACCTATTAAAATATGAATACAGGCCCACAGTGAAGATCAGGGACATTCTGCTGATGAAATGATGAATTATTAAAATAAATACATATTTTTTTTCTGTTTATGACTGTAAGGCACAAGAAAGGGAGGAAATATTTCTGTTGCTGGCCAGTGTAAGTAATAAAAAATTTAAATTAAAAATTAAATTTAAATTAAAAAAGAGGAGAAACTGCAGTCTTGCTTGCCTACTGATGGGGAAGAATACCCATTCCTTGTAAGTAACAGGATAACAAACTCCATGTTAGGAAGCCAGCTCAGCAAGTTACTTTCTGCACCTGATATCATCCCCACCAAAAAATAAAATCCCTGACAAGTTATGTTACAGAGGAACAGGATGCAGCTCCTCCTACAGCAACACTGGTTTTGCATAGTTTTCTAAAACACACATTTCTGTGAGTAAAACAGACTCCAAAGATCAATTAAGGGCAAATACTAGGTAAGAAGGTGCCATCTTTATGTCATCCCTTGGCCATGAGGCTCTGCCAAAGTGGATTTTACATCCACTTCCATCTTCCATCTATTGTTTACATCCACTTCCATCTTCCATCTATTGTTTTTTTGTGCCTACCTGAACTGCTTGGCAAGCTTTAGGCATGCTCATGTTCCTGCCACTAATCTGGTGATAGCAATACTTCATGTTGAGCTGCTGCTAAGAATGATGGTGCTCCCAAAGAGAAGAACCCTCAGAGAAAAGCTTATGGCACATTTTATTCACAGAAAGATGGCACCTGATCAGGAAGGGCACCAGATTAGTACTGATTTCTCTAACTGTGGGCCATAAATCCCTTTGAGGTCATACAGAGGTTAAAAAAGAGCTGTCAGTAGCTCAGTCCCTGCAGGGCTGGGGATAAGAGGAACAATTACCACTTACTCCAATTTTAACTCTTCCCAGAAAACTTCAAATTACCTTTAATTGCTGGAAACAGCTCAGCTCCTTGGAACTGAGAAAGTCAATAAGCACGGTTGTTTTTCACTCTTCTGCCCTGGAGGAACTGGTTAAAACTGACTGGAAGAGACCCCTCAAAACCAGATGAGCTGAAAGAGCTTTTAATTTTGAGAAATTTGTCTACATGTAACCACTAAGGTAAAAAAATCTGGGGAAAGATAGCAGGAAACCATTGTTCCACAGCCATTTCTTTTGGTTGCTGTGTCTTTCTCTGGAAGTTCCTGTCTCATATGTCCACACACTTACTTCCCCTGAACACACAGTGCTTTGTGCTGGTAGAATTCCACACACAGTACACGTCTCCTTGAAACAAGATTATAACTCCCAGGTCAATAATAAGCCTTTCTGTAACGGCAGAATATTTTAAAAATAGCTCAGCAATCTCTCTGTTTCATCATGAGACCCCATGAACAGATGTAGGGGCAAAGAACAGGGCCAGAATCAAGCAGAATGAGCAGAATCACTGCTTGAGGACAGAGGAACAGAGCTAGGGGACACAGGGACAAGGACTAATGACTCACTAGAACACCAGTCTGGAAGACAGAATGACAGAGGGTGTCAGAAAACCACTGTAAGTATCTATGGTAGAGAAGGACAGGGTGAGTCAGTAAACTAGAGAAATAAAAAAAAAAAATTAAAAAAATCATGATTTGATGCAAATGAAATCAATGAGACATTGGCAAAGCTGTTTCCAAAAAAGGATGTTTTTCAGTGTTTTCCATGAGGTCTTTACAGACCCAAATAGGGGCTGCTATTGGAGCTTGCAGAGACAGAGCAAATAAAGAAGCATTGATTAAATGCAGGAGAAGGGTAGGAGTACATCAGGAGAGCAAAAACAGCTCTTCATAGTTGAGGTAAGAAAAAAGGGGAAAGTTAATCAGTTCTCCTTTTAACTTATATAAACAACCTATTAAAAAAACAACCAAAATGAAAGTAGTAAATAAATTCCTACCTGTTTCTTTTGGAGATAAACTGAAGGAGTGTAAAATATGCAAATGGCAGCACAAGTGTGAGCAGCTGGAGTATTCAGTCTCTAACATCCCCCTTCTTCATATTACCTATTGCCACAGGAAAAAAAAAAAAAAGTCTAGGGAAGCACCCTTCTTTCTCAGATACACTGCTGAGGTCAACTCAACAGTCTGCTTCCCCTCCATCTACAGCTCTCCAGCTGCTTTTCACAGAAGTGCTAAGTACTCACTGAAGAGTTTGAACTTCCTAATAACAGCTGAAAAACCATTGCGTATGAATCACATCTCAAACACATTACTCTCAAAACCAAACCAAACCAAAATTACAGACTTTGTAATTCCTTTTTGAACTCATCCTGTGCAATGAATCTATCAATGTCTCAATCCATGGTGAATATAAAGACAGGAATGATTAAAAAATTATTGTGCACTTGCAGATAGCATCATAATACATACAGAGAAATATACATTATAACCATTCTACCCTCCCACGTTTAACTGGAAAGAAAAAAGATTTTCTGCCACAGAGTCCTTACATACCAATTACATTCATTTTGAAGAGGGGAAAAGAAGGTGAAGAAGTATGGCAAATTTCTGTTTCAGGGAGGTTTATCTAAGAAAACGAAGAAAGTAAAAATTAGAGGTGTTAGTGGACTGTGCGTGCACAATTTTGTTGCAATTTTCAGAGGAGTAACGGAGTAAAAATCATTAAAAATATGATTAAAATATGAAAAGCATAAAGCTAAGATGTTCCAAATTGACTTACCATTAATAGTTTTACAGCCCTCACAAATTTAGTTTCATTTCAGTGCTCATTATAATCAATACAGGTGTGTACAGAGAAGTATAAGGGTCAGACCAGTTGGCTGCACATCCTGTTAATATCCTCTACATGTACTACATTCATAGGCATGACTAAGGAACATGCAGCCTCTTCAAGTGGACAACACGATGTCTAATAATGAGACTGGATTTGTCCTTTTCATCTGCTGGGCACTAGAGGTACCTGAGGCATTCCTGGTAGGACAGTGTGATAGGGATGGTGCAGAGCACCACAGCAAGGGCTCTGTAACTTCCCTTGTAACCCTGTTTTTATCCCGATAAAAAGCCAACAAACAGCTCTTTTGCTTTCTCAGTCCTTCCTCTGTTCCATTTCAGCCGTTTCCAACACTCCTGAAGTTCATGTTTTATCTGTAGTAATCTGTAAATCACCCAAACACACACATGCCATTTAGTCAGCACTCCTAGTTTAGCCAGCACTGCCTGACCATCCGACTGGCACAGTAGAGGATGGCATGAACAGAATGGTTTCATGACTTTGACACAAGTCACTCAACCCAGAATACTCTCAACATTTTGCTGCTAATCACTTTAATTAGAATTTTGATTCAAGCAAGTGATTTATCATTAATTTCACTCCACAACCATACAGGACACATGCAGTTTATATTCAGCCTGAATTTCTATTGCTAATGCAGATCAATCCAATTTGTTGTCCAAATCTGTGACTTTTTTTTTTCTTTTTGGACTCTGACACATTTCTTTTTGAGACTCCATTTTTAACTACCACCAGCTCAGTATCAAATTACAGTTTGTACTCAAAGAACACTTCTTTTTCATGCTGGTAATTTAAAATTCAGTTTTTAGCTGCAGTAAAGGGATGGATTACAGTGAATCTCAGATCTGTCACTAGTGGATATTTGCCAATATAAGCCATTGTGGAACTCAGAAACTAGCTGCAATAGTTAATATTCACTTAAGAGAGCCCAGGACAGGAAAAACAGAAAGATCTGTTTGTTACAGGTGAAAACTGTGCAGTACTGAAATTTTAGTATTCCCAGTGAAACCAAATGGGGATACTTGTGCAACTGGACAATACTCTCTAGTTTAGCTATAAAAAGTGCTACTCTACCTTCAGGAAAGTGTACAGGACTGGAGAGGACAACCATTACCTCCCAGGACTAAAGCAATGTTTCCCTGTTTACACACACTGTGATGATTTTCAGTTCTATTATCTCTGATCCCCACAGAGCTATAACGATATCTGATAACAAATTTAAATTAATCTAAGTGGTGCTTTATTTGGGGGAAAAGGTTCAGGTTTCCAGAGCAAAGACACGAGGAATGAGGTTCCATCTCCTGTCTTCCTTAATGCTTCATCTCTGTGCCTCAACCTCTTTGTAAAACTGGAATAATGACCAAGTGGGAGTTGTAAAGATAAACAAATGACCAACTCACTTTCACACTCTACTGCTTCTGAACATGAAGTCTTGCTAAAGAAACCTAGAAACTGCATTTCTAAAGAAACTCAGAAATTGCATTTCAGACAACTTGACAAGCTGACAAGCTTTTGTTCTGCTTGGTTATTGAATACAATTGCAGTGTGCTGCTATTCACTACATCTCATCATGATGTAGTGTATTTTCAGCATTGACTGAATACTCTGTTCAGAGAAGAATCTCTTTTTACTTTATCTAAAGGAATTAATGACTTTGAAGTGGCCAAATAATCTTGTAATCAGCCCATTAAAAAAAAAAATCACACACAAAAAAACCAAACCAAAAAACCACATCAAGACAAAACATAGCTAGCTATAAGTCAAAAGGATTAAGTAAAAATACTGCTTCCCTCATTGCAGCCTGTGAATGATGCAGAGCTCTCTTTTATTCTGTGCTCACACAGCTCTCTTCATAAACTGTAATAGTCACGATTGGAAGTAATATTATAACAATTTATAATAACATGCCTGGCCAAAATAAAATAATGCTTTAATATATTAGAAATGTGTTCACAGTTTAGCTTTACCTCACCTATATTAGCTATTACCTTTTATGATGCATAAATCAGTATTGTTTGTGCTGCTCACTTGCTTTATAAAAAACCTTAGGTATTACCCTCAAAATAATTTTTGTTTAATTTTAAGAGAGTTCAAATATCTGACAGAAATGAATTTACTGGATTAAAGTAATCTTCAGCCCAAAGAGGCATCAGCATATCCAGTTCTGCCTGGTGATGTGGGCTGCCCCTTTTCCATCTGCTTCTAAGCAGGAGGAACAGGGAAGTGTTCTTCCTGAGGGAATTCCTTCCCAAAGGCTATTTGGCAGCCACAGTCCCTGTAGGGATGCTGAACAGAGCAATAAGAAGCCTTTCCAGCACCTGTTTCTCAAGGTGCAGCTCCTTTTCCTCTACCTGCATACACATGCTTCTTTTTACCTCTGGCATTGTAGACAGCCCTACTGGTTCCCTGGGATGCATCTTCCTCCCCACAGAAAATACCAAATTTGTATTATACAGGGTTATCAGCTGGGGAGAGAGCAATGTATATGACACTGAGTAATGCAGGTGAAAGCTACCCAGGAACTCATCTCTTTCAGATTGCTCTATCAGATAGTTTAAAGTTCCAATGGTCTGTTCTTGTCATGTCAGGGCCTTAAGTCTTTTGTGAAATACTGAAGGAATTGCTGCTAAGTTCTCCTCTCTCCATTTTTCTATTTGTCTCTTGAGGGTTATTGACTTTGTTCTGTCTGCCAAGGGTTCTTTCTGCTAAGATAAATCCCTAGAGGTTTCTTGGTGAGAAGGGAAAACAACCCCCCAAAAAAGTAAAAAGAAAAAAAAAAGGCTGAAAAGAAGCTTCTCAGGTTTCATTTACAGATAAATATAAATAAATAAATAAATTTAAAAATTACTTAGTTGAGCATTTCCTTTGCCTGCTAGTACTAGCCATTGTACCCACTTTTTTGCATGCACATGCTTTGTGGCTGGAGTCCCATTGCCAGCTGTGTGGAGCTGGTGTGTACACACAGGTTAGCATCAGCAGCCAACCAAAAGACAAGCTTTATTCTAAAAATAGCTCAAGCTTTATTCTAAAAATGGCTCCATGAGCTGTTATTAGGTGAAAAGAACCTCTGCTTTTATTTGAATATCTCTTTTCCTGTGTTCCTTTTCAGACTCATTCTCCATTGGAGATTTTCATTAGATTTAAGAACATAATTCATTCTGGGGATGCATGCCCTTCATTTATTTTGGAAGGTTTGAACTTTTCTATAAATCATGGAACACAACTGGTTTCTTATCTGTTAGAAAAGGAGAAACAGAACCAAACCCAGCATTGACAGCTGTGACTTTGCTATAAATGCCCTTGAAGGGGCACCACAATTGCCACAAATACAAAACTTAGAGCTGTCTTAAAACAGATGCCAAATAACCTGTATATCACACAAAACAGCAAAATAGCCATTTGTAAGCTGACCAGCCAAAGGAATGCACAGAAAGACTTCTTTTAGCTGAAATAATAGGAATAAAGTGTAGTTCCCACCTGAAGAGGAATCAGGTCAGAACTGAAGAACACACACACAGTACTGGTATCAGACCAATGCCATTAGACTCCAACCAATGAAGATAAAGGTCTCTTACTGAAAATTTAAATTACTTTTTATCACCAAAATTTCAATGTATATTAAAACAGCATCCTTATCTTCCCCTTCCCTCAGTCCAAATGGCATTTCCAACAATTGAATGAAACACAAATGAAACACAATTTAAGCAGTGAATCAGACACTGAAACATCAACCCATTAAGCTTCCTGGCTCTCATGAAGTATAGGGCTGGAGAAGCCCAAGTTTTATTTAGTCTGTTGCAGATGAAGATATCACAATGTCATCTCATCTAATTTCAGCTTCTTTCCATATTTGCCCTGACGAGCTGTAACTTCTTTTCTCAGTTTAAAGCCTAGAGTCCAAACTGTTCTCTATGGCACTGAAGTTAGATTCATAGAAATGTAGTCACAAAATGTCTCACGTTGGAAGGGACCCATGAGGGTCATTGAGTTGAAATCCCTGCTTCTCACAGGACTACCTAAAACTAAAACATATGACTAAGAGTGTCATACAGAAGCTCCTTGAATTCTGGCAGGCTAGTGCCATCACCACTTCCCTGGGTACATTCACCACGTTGCCCTCAAGTCCCTCTCTGTTTACAAACAACAATCAGAAGAGGGCACCTTTCCTACTTGGTTCTCTTAGTACCTGCATCAAGCAGTTATCTTCAGGATGCTTCAGACATTTGCTGGACCAGTTTGTGTCCACTCTGTGATATTCCCAATTGATGCCTCGGAATTGCAAATCACTCATAAGGATTGATCTAGAGATATTCCCCTTAATTCTTTAATTCAGTGGTGTTGTCATCTTGGCTGGACAAGAGCCAGAGGACAGAGCCTTGCCTATCCTGCCTGTCCCTTCTGAAGAGCCATCTATCATGGCCCACCAGCCACAGGGCTCATCCCACCAGGTTCCACTCATGCTAATGATGTTGTAGTTCTGGGACTCTCCCATTCATTCCCCATGCTGTGCACATCAGTATAAAGACATTTCAAAAATGACACTCAGAAAGCATCAAAGGTATGTGCTGCTATTCCCTGTTAGTTTTCTGCCATGCATTCCAGCCATGATATTCCCAGAGCCTGAGCAGCTGACTGCACAACAACATCCTAGCAGGAATTACCTTTTTGGGAGGTTTACCGTCTTAGGAGGTGATGCTTCTTGTTTCCCAAACTACCCTTGGACCTTCTCATCCTACTAGCCCATTGGAGACTGTTCCACACAGCTGCCTGGACTGTTCCCCCCCCACAGCATCCACCCTGCAGAAGAAACAAATATTGAAAAATGCAGCAATTTCATCTCCTAGAGACATAACTGGATTACACTGGGAGATGACAATTAAAGTAGACTAAAACATGATACAGAGCTGTCATCACTATCTGAGGAGGGAGCAGAGTCAGAGGAGGATTATAACATCCTCTGTATATATTATATAGTATTATAATATCCTCTCAAAGTATTTGTAGTACAGCTGCTGATGGTACAGTTAATTTCCAGAAGATTTTATGACTCAAATACAAGCAGAGATTTCAAAGGCAGCAATTAGTTAACAGTGTCAACTTAATTAGTCAACCTTATCTTGCATATGAAATCACCTAATCTTGCTTACTGGAAATGCCTGTATTTTTGCATGATTAGTAGGAAGGAGGAACTACATTTCTGCCATAAGTAGCTTCACCATACATGATGCAGTGGTAGAAATTAGGTCTTCTCCTGTCATTAGTGAGAGTGAAACACAGGCACCCCTTGACAGCAAGCTAGACTTTCCAGCTTTGGACATTTCCTGCTTTTGTTTAGTCTTACACCACATTGAGGTAACAATAAAACCTGGACAGAAGTTTATAAATTAACTACTCTGTTAAATGATTTTCAAGTTATTCCCTGGATATATTGCACCAAACTTCTGCATCAGTCAGTGAATAAATAAACATTAGAGATAATAATAATAATACATATATCTTGAACACATTCACAGGAATGACATATGAGCTGAATGAGTTGAATATTTTATGACAAATATTTTAAAAACATTTCTTCTTTACTAAAGAAAGATAAATGCCTCTTGTTTACAACAAAAGACAACTGAGTAAATGGTGACTCCACATAACCCAGAAGTCACTGATACTCTTTCTCAGCAACCTGCTTTCTATTTCTTTGGCCTCAGCTGCCTAGCAACCTCCACAGAGCTTTCTTAGTCTCTACTAATTCTGGAGAGTTTCCATTTATATATTTATTTATGAGAATGCCTATAAGAAGGATACAGAAACAAAGAGCTGTTTGTTTCTCCTTTCTGTGTTTCTCCCTTCTATCACTGGACCCCAAACTTGTCACCTCAGTGCCTCACTGAAGGACCCAGTTCTTGGTTTTGCAAAGCAAGGTACCTACCTCCTTGAAACTGCTTGGAACTAAGAAAATCCTACTCTCCAGGAGACAAAATCTATGTAGGAAGCTCTTCTGTGATTGGCACTGATATTTCTTACTCTCGCTGTTGATTTGATTCTTTCCTAAGATTTTTCACCCTGAAATGACTAGGTGTTTCTCTCAGGTTGTCATTTTCATGCAGCCTGCAGCTTTTCCTTCACATGAAGGCAGAGCCTGTGCTGCTCTACTGGCTCACCAGCAGCTCCTGCAGCATCCCAGCACTGGTGGGAAATGGAGATGAAAAGTGATCTCCTGCTCTACCTGTGGCTCAAAGAAGAGCAGTTTGGAAGCTACAGATAGGACTAATTATTATAATAAGTAATTTGACATAGGACATGGACTGTTGCTCTCTGCACCAGCCATCATTGTTCATGGAAGAGTCTCTTTCTTCAGGGCTTTTCTTCCTTTATCATCAGTGCAAACTTGAGGATGCTGCAGAAAACAACCCTATGCTACATAAAAAAACTACTTTTCTTGCTAGTTCTATTCAAACAGAGAGAGGAATAGATGGTGAAAGATGTGTCCTGGAGACAGGGTAACAGGTTCTTCCAAATGGTGTAGTAAAGGCGTGCCAAGTGTTCATAGCTTGTAATCACACGGAGGTGATGATGTTTTAAGTTTCATTACATCCGACTCCTGAACTCACATGGAAAAGTTTCCATTTACTTCTGGATCAAAGACTGAACCAATGTGTCTTGAGACACAGCAGTTTGCCTTCATCACTCCACTACACTGCTTTCTCACCAGGTTGATCTGTACTTGTTTCTTTTTTATTAAGAAATATACAGGGAACCTGAGACAGAACATGAACCTGGAATCAGATTCCCTAACTTCCACTTTCTTTTATAAAGAGAAGGTTGTTTTAAACATGACCAGAATTGTAGGATAATGAAAACATTTGTACATCGTGGTGTTTACACCTACCTATGCATCAATATTCATTTACTACAAATTTATATAGTATGAAACAATCATATTTTTTAAAAAATTAAAATCTTAGTATTGCAACAAGAAACAAATATATATCACAGATGCTAGATCAGTGCCCAATGAAATAAAACCTAAGCATCAACATGAATGATAGAAAATTGTTCCAAATAGCCTGCCTCCAAAGAGCTTCATTTTTCAAAGGTATTAATGACAAGTAAAAACATTAATGGAAACAGAAACATGCAAAGAACTGTGTAGCTGCAGTTTGCCCACATGTGCATTCATTTTTCACAAAGTATCACTAGTAAAGCAAAAACTGAGTGCCTGGTGTTTTCTTCCCTTGCAAAGTCTGATCATGATTTCATCTGCTCTTCAATCTTAAGGCAAACTTTCTGAAGTGAAACCTAATGAAGAGTACCAAGAGTGTAGGCTTAAATACCTGTTTTCTCACTTTCTTTGGTGAAAGGTCTGATTTTAGTAAGTTCAAGAGCAGGTAAATACATGACAGAAGAAATAATTCTCCTCAGGCATTTTTATAAAATTTTGTTTTAGAAGAATTTGTTATCCTTAAGGCATTGTTTTAGAATAATCACAGAATTGTCAGATTTGGAAGGGGCCTCTGGAGCTCATCTGTTCCAGCTCTCCCACTCCAGCAGGATCACTCAGAGCACATCACACAGGGCTGCATCCAGCCCAGCTCTGACTGTCTCCAGAGAAGGGGACTCCACACCCTCCCTGGGCAGCCTGTAACAATGCCCTGACAATTTCAGGGCAAAAAATATATTTTCCTTATATTTAAATGGAACTTCCCACGTTCCAGCTGGTGCCCATTTCCTGTCACTGGAGGTACCTGTAGGCATTAACAAGGTCTCCCCTCAGCCTTCTCTGCTCCAGGCTATAGGCTCCCAGCTCTCTCAGCCTTTCCTCCTAAGAGAGATGCTCCAATGCCCCAATCATTTTTGTCACCCTCTGGACTCTCTCCAGCAGATCCCTGTCCCTCTGGACCTGGGGGTCCCAGCACTGGATGCAGTATTCCAGCAGAATGACCTCCCTGACCCACTGCCCACACTCTTCTCCATGCAGCTCAGGATTCCATTGCCCTTCCTGGCAGCCTGCTGCCTCATGGATAATTTACTGCCAGGACCCCCAGATCCTTCCCCTCAGAACTGCTTTCCAGCAGGCCCACCCCTGACCAATACTGGTGCATGGGAATAATATGGGAATGAATAATATGGGAGTTGTGCCAGAGCAGCTACCAAAGGAATACCTTCAGAAACAAGGAAAAAACAGAGAAAATGAAGTGTCTCAAGAAATAGGAAAAAAATAAATTGCAAGAAGTCTCAAACTAAATTTCAGATACTCTATTAGGAACTAAGTCTACTGCATTTACACTGGAAAATCTCACCTGCCATGCACTTGTGCTTACAGAAGAGATACACCAAAAAGACTGATTTCAGCCATCTTCCTCCCTTCCTCTGTTCCTCAAAAGAAAAGACAGATGAAAAACGGCTCAGTTTTGTAGATATGGACTACAACAAAGTGTAATGTTAAATAAGGTTTGAACAAAGGACATTGCGAGAAAAATTAATGTTTTAGCAGAAAAACATTAAAGGAACATTATTGTTAATATAAAAGGACAGTCTTTGCTTAGCAGCTAACCAAGAAGAATTGCAAGAAATCTTTTGAAAACAATCTATAGTAGTAATCTCAGTTCAAGTGCACTGATGCCAGTATCTGATCAAAATTTGGTCTAAAATATTGAAATAGTTTAAAAAAAAATTTGTATGCCAGTAAGTAACACAAACTCATTGAAGCCCTAATCAGGCTTGGTAAATGTTCTCAAAACAGTTATTTGTTTATAGATTGCAAAGGGATGAAAAAAAGCTGCAGTAAAAAGACTTCTGCAAGACAAACTGAACAGAGTAGCATGTGTTACCATCTATAAGCAGGCAAGAACAAACAGCTACACAGGTCCTGCTACATCGAGTAAGTATCACTAACAGGGCAGTATGCAGCTACCAAAAGAAAGGAGGTTATTTTAGATACTCCCTATTACTAGCTGTACATCTGAGTCTCCACTCTACCAAATGTAGATCCTGTATCTTGCCTGTTTGTTGTTTTTTTTTTCTTTTTATCCATCCATCCAAATCATTTGCAAACTGTTTGTAGAAGTGTGTGTGATCTCTGGGTATTTACATGTTAGGTACAAGGGGAGAGTTACTGAAACAGGACCATGGCAATGTGCTGTGTCCCTTTTTAACACTCCCAGAGGGTATCCATTAAAAATGCTGCTCCAGTTTCTCAAACAAACAAAAATGTCTTTATCCAAGTTCTGTACTACAGGTAAATATGAAAAAGTTCATTTAAATCTCACCTCTAACTAACTGCTGTCTCACTGCAGTAAAACTAGCTGCTAGTGTTTTCTTGGTTACTTGAAAAGGCATTATTGATAATTTTCATTCCCTTCAGTTGCTGCTATTTCAGAGCTCTATTTTTATCTCATATGCTTATCAGAATAGAACTTTTTTCTACTGAAGAATTGGCCTTGCCTCCATAAACCTTCCTTACTTCTTGAAAGGTCTTTACTACATTTTTTTCTGATGTTTTATCTTAGTGAAATCTTGAGTAAGGACTTCTCTCCTGCATGAGACCTCTAATTTCTGTGTAATACCCTGCTTCTCATTTTTCTTCTTTCAAGAATGCCAGATGGAAACAAAACAAAGACCAGTTGCATGTCTTGCATGCAAATATTTTTAAACTTTTGCATTTGAGCTAAGCAGGTGGGATAAGGTAGTTCTGCCTGGCTACCTCTCCAAAACAAGCCAAGTTAAGGTAAGAGTACCAGTTCCTACTATTTTATTATCAGCTTTTCTGTGTCCTCTGCTACAGCCAAGAAATTCACTTGTATCCACATATTAGTGACTGGAAATGGTTTTGTACATCTGATCAATAGCCAAGTCAATCTGTGTTGAACCAATCTTGTAGACTATTTATTTGTCTTGCTCAGCCTAACGAATACAAATTTGTGAGGGATTAACTTCAGAGTAACAGGAGTGTGAAAATCAGGTCTAGGGTTTTTCAACCTGTTTGTATATTTATCCATAAACATTAAAATATTCCCTCCATTTTAAGATCAGTGTTCTATTGACTACTAGTAATAGTCTTCAGATGTTTGTCTCACAAATGGTGTTTAATTTATTTTTGATTATAAAAGATTTGACATGGATTGTTCATCTATAAATGCACATTTTTGTGCTGTAGACACAGATATGTATTTGTGTTAGCTTTCACCCCTGCTGTGTTTGTAAAACACAGTGTGACATTCACAAACAGAAAGAGATTGAAGCAAAGAGCATTTGATAGTGTTGCCTAGCATTTTAAATACAGCAAAAATAAATAAATTAGTGCCAGCTTCATCAACTGATAAATTCAGTGTGGATGAAATGAAACCTAGAGTGGGCCAGACAGGAAAAAATGAATCTGAGGTGAAAATACAACCCATTTTCTCTAAAAGCAACACAGTAAGTACCAGTGATTTCTACTGAACTCTTAGTTTTAGATTAGATTTTTCCTCCCTACAAGGGTATCTGATATAACTTCAGATTAGCAATAAGTATAAGGAATTTTACCATACTATACCATGATGTAGGACTATCAAAGGAGTAGGAAAGCATCATTATCTCTACAAAAATGGAAGATGACAGTCTTAAAAGAGTAAGAGCCACAGAAAAATTAAGAAAGCAATTTTGAGTCTAAAAAGACACAAGTTCATTGTTTTTGCAAAGCACCTAAACAATGCTGAGTTTTCTTTATAAAATTAAAGCTAAAATTCTATCAATAATAATTATCACAAAGTAAGTGAAGTAAGTGAATTATTCCTATTTTCTATTAAATGCTATTCCTCTGATGGTTCACATGTTACTCATCATTTTAGAAAAAAACCATTTAATGAGCAGTTTCTAGCATTTTCCAGCATTACTTTGAAGTGAACTTATGAAAATCACCTTTGAAAATGAAGCACAGAAGCCAACATGCTGCAAGGAGCCATGGGATGCAACTACTCAGTAGTTCATGTGGATACTTCCTTGTCACAATGCATTTCCTAAGCCAAATTATTTCCAAATATAGAGTTTCCAACATATTAATGATTCAAGAGACCTATCCTATTATTTAACCTGTTTTCTGCAATATAGTTTCCCCAGCTGTATTTCTGACATCACATGTATGGTCCTGTAGTCATGCAAGAAGCATCCTGTTAACTGAATTTGGAAACTTGTGGTGTAGTACACATTTTAAAAATACTAATGAAGTGTTAGGCTGTACTCAGAGATATGAGAATCATCAGATACTGGTTTGGAAGAACTGTATTGGGTCTAACAGAACTACAAATCTAATTTTCAGCCTCTAGCAATTTGCCATACCACCAACACCTCGTATCTGATATATTTGAAGAGTCCAGCAGAGGGCTGATTAGTGGATTCATGGAGAAAAGCTCAGAGACTTCAGAGACCTCAGAGACCTGGGCCTGTTTAGCCTGGAGAAGGCTACAAGGGGATCTTATCAACGCTTATCAACCTAAAGACCAAGGGTCAAAAGGATGGGCCAGACTTTCCAGTGGTGCCCAGTGACAGGCCAAGGGGCAACAGGCACAAACTGCAACACCCTGGTTCCATCTAAACATAAACATAAGGACAAACTTATTTACTTTGAGGGTGCCCAAAGACATTGTGAAGCCTCATTCTCTGGAGATGCCCAAAACCCACCTGGACACAATCCTGTGCAGCCTGCTCAAGGGTTGGACTGATGATCTCCAGAGGTCCTTTCCCACCCCTAACATTCTGTGATTCAAGATTAGTAACCCAAAGCTGGTCTGGAATTTAATTCTACTTTTTACAGTCTATGTTAGACATTATTCATGAGAGTATTTCACATCTTTGGATACTAGACACAGTATATTAGTATCCTGGAATACACCCCAGAAAACAAAATGTATGTTCTACTTAATAGCACACTCAGAGCATGAATACCTTTTGAACACAGTTCAAGAACAGATTCAAGCTCAGTTAAACCTACAGTGGACGAAAGCCCTGCTTTTTGTTCCTGATTGCCTCAGCAGACCTGGAGAAGGATGACAAGAAGATCTCACTCAGCTCTCCCATAACATCAGTGTTTTTAACCTCCTGAAAAGACTGTTATGAATATTACCTAAGTTATTATAGGCTATAAGCCTGATCACTTTTTTTGGTTTCTGTTTAACTTTCACTAAATTTCCTACAAAAGACTATTTTTACCCAAGATTAAAGGAAAGCAAAAAAAAAGAAAGAAAAAATAATCACACCTCGTGTTACTGCAGCTGTACAGGAAGTCACGGAGCAATCTCTTCATGGAACAAATAATTGTGCTATGGACCTGCTTAACTTGTCTGGCAGCCAGGAGCTGAGAACAGAGTGTAAAACAAATCTGCACCTCTTCTATTCAGTAACGTAAGGAAAACCACAACAGTTGTGCTCAAGTCCTGAGTGCAAAAAGTAAGAATAAAAGAATGTATATAGGGAAAAAATACTATAGGCCTTTAGAAACCATCCAAACCACTAATTCCAATTACAGTCTACCTGTAGCAAAATTTCAGCAAGGCATGAAAGCATTAAAGAAAAGAACCTGATATTTGTTACAAAAATATCTCTATAAATGTTAATCTTTTAAAACCCATGATTTTCCTCTTTTCTTCACATGCTCTCCAGAAACAAAATTTATTCCTTGGCTGAGATCCAGCACAGTGAGAGGAAGTTTCAAGTTGGGAAGCAGATTTTTGTGCCAAAACCACCTAAAAATGACAAACCCAGCAACCTATGCTGCTATCAGACTTCAGAAATGTGAGTTCTGAGAAAATCATGTTTGAGACCCATTTTTGTGTTAGATTGGTTTTAATGGTTGAGAAAACTCCTAAATCCTCTCAGGAGGAATTTAAGACTTCTTTTCTCAGCATGTTCCTTGATAGATTTTCCCCAACCTGTAGCCTGGAATTCACAACTAGTGAGTTACAGAAACTGCACTTCTGACACAATCATGTGGAGAAAGTGATTCCATCATACCCACCTTTGCATCTATTCCCTTGGCAGATGCTACATTCAACTATCTTCAGTCTGCTTCTTCCTAAATTTAGATAATGCAATCCACTTATGAGGTGGAAACTCCAATCTGCCAACTTCCTTCTTGAGACAGCAGCTGGAATAATTCTATCTCAGAACCCTAAACTATGACACATTCTCAGGTTTAAACTACATGAAATAGCAATGCTTGTTGCCTTTTAGTTCATACTTATTCATTAGAAAATCAACCTTAAGCAAAGTAAAGAAAATTAACATAGTTCTAGAGACAAGTTCTAGGATGAGACAAAAACTTGCAATGCCCTTGCATTTTATTCTAAAAGAGAAACTATTGCAGAGAGAGAATATCTCATTAGAAACCCTCATTCAATTCTTTGCTTATCAGCTAAGGTAGGAAAGAGAAATGCCATTCCACAAAACCCATGTTTGCTCCACTAGCAAAAGGAATGAAGAGAACATTTAATAAACACCTACAATAAATGCATAGAGGAGGAATGCTGCATCAGAGGCACAGACAAGAGGCTTCTCTCCCATTTCTAATGCCATAAGGTGCCCAGTTACTCCATCTATAATGACACACATAGGAAAGTGTTTGGAAAGTGTTTTTTTTTTTTTACATATACCACACACATCCAAAACATACATTACTGAGAGCCTCTTCCTCCTAAATACATGCTGTAAAATAGTTTCTCAGAAACTATCAAAGGAATTTATATATTCATAATTCAGCTGATCCCTGAACAGTTGCTTCTTTCAAAGGCTCAGAGCTATTAGTGTCTAGAAAATTTATTTTGCTTGAAGTGAAAGAGTTCTTTGTTTTTGTAAAAGGAGGATGCAAGTCCTACACTGTATCTTCCTTAAGTTCCAGATGGTCAGGGACAATAGCACTGTGATAAATTTAACTTTCCTGAGTAGTCACAAACATGCTAACAAATACAAGATGCCTAGACTTGGGTACCTTGCCTTAATCTTTCTATCTGTGAATGACATTTTCAGAAATTAAATCATTACTGAGCTAGTCTATGGGCTTACTGATTTTTTGTATCCCACCTACAGGTAGTGGTTCTCATTGCTATCCTCAGAAATATGAATAGCACAGAAGCATTTTGCTGTACTACAGCCATGACAGGGTTATCTAAGCAATTGAAAACCTCTCCATAAGAGCAGGTTTCTGTGTTCATTTGCATCAGACAGAAACAGAGCTAATGCTACAGTCTTATGAGTGCTTTATGCATTCTGACAAACCAAACGAGGTCTGTCAGGAGAGGCTCTAGGCAGCTTGGAACTGCTGCAATTTTACATCTCATTGATTACCACAATGGGAATTGAAAACAGTTCCCTGCTTTCCACATGACATCAAAAATACCATTGCAATCCTCAAAAAAAATATGCAGGTCCTCCAGTAGAGAGCAAATGAGGAAAACCAACCTCGTACAGCTTTGTTTCCTCATGACCTTTCTGAAGGCTAATAATAAAGCAATAGGGTGACACACAGCAAAGCATGGCATTCTCTGAGCAGTTTACATGGAACAAAAGGGCAGTTCAGTGCCCTGAGGCTTTGGGGATATGCTGTTTGGTGGTAAGTGCACCCTGGATCCTACTGGTATTACAAAGCATGGGGAAACGTACATGTCATAAAAAACAATATTAACATAACAAGGACCTGACAAAGCTGGCAAGAAAATTAAATGTTATTATTACTGTCACATCATCAGTCTGGTTTGATATTCTGGAGAGGTTTTCTTTGAAATGTTCAGGCAGTAATTGTTTTTATCTCAAGGCTTTCCTCTTCCCACATCTTCAGTGCCTTGTTTTTGACTGCTCCAGCAGTCCCCTTCCACAGAGTGTTATCACTTTATAAGGGATGCACTCACATCCTAAGCACAGCAAAACAACCCCAATAACACAAAATAATCCCTGGTGACAGCAGTAGAAGTCTGTTCTACTCAGAGATTGCAAGTGATGTGTAGTAAAGCTGTGATAGTCACTAACCCTCTGAAGAGCCTAGCAACCTTCAGGAGCATTCAGTGGGAAGAGCATTCAGCACTCTACAGATTTAAATTCCTAATAAAAATGTTTACTCAGGATCAATTATAGCAGCTGTCAATGCTCCCTAAATTCAGGTAGAGGAAAGCATACTTAGCCCAAAAGGAGAGCAAGTCCTTTGCTACTCACTGCACTCACAGGGTCAAAACCACTTTGATTTTAAATTAAAACATCTGTATTCAAAATAAGGTCAGTTTTATAGAAGTTCTGATAGCTTGGTCACCAAACTGGGACTTAGAAGATCATAGCTCTGAATTTCATCATGCTTTTCTGCTATATTATTTTAACTATATTATATCCATATACAAATCCCTATACCAATTCCATACGTAGACATCCACTTCAATTCATCCCTGCAATGCTAGGGGTCTAAAGGGCTGGATTACAGCCAAAGAGGTTTGGTTGGGATTTTTAAAAGAAGAAATAAACTGAGATGCTCTTTTTAAAGTTTTGATTCAGGTACCCAGTGATGGAAACCTTATGGCCTGTAATTCAGGGTAACTGAACTCCCAGTAAGTTCAAAGTTATGCATTATCAGTGGTTTGTAAAGTCAGACTTTGCAGAAAATTAAACTTGGTTATTCATAGAAGAACACATTGGACAGAGGCCATTGAAAAAATGTAGGGCAACCCACTCCTTTGAAAAAGGATTATACATTTTTAATCAGCCAAGAAGTGGCAGGATCATAATCAGTGAGCATCTATAAAAAAAATTCATGAATGGATTTCTACAGACTGCTAAGTTTTATTATGCTGTTGCCTCCATTTTTAGTATTGAAATAAATCCAAATTAAATACATTTGGTATGGAACTTTAAATAACTTAAAAACTTTTAACTATGCATTTCTGCTACAGATGTACTGATGAGCACAGGGAAATGTCCCTGCCTGTGGCAGGGGGGATAGAACCAGATGATCTTTAACATTCCTTCTAATCCAACCATTCAATGACTCTAAATTATCTTTTTTTTCCATAGAAAAATCATAATCTGTTTGCAGTCTCTTGCAACAAGTGTCTGAAACATAAGATTTTGCATCACTCCCCTCAACACTCTTACAACTACACTCAGGTTTGCTTAGCTTGCATTTTACTTGTAGTCTGCAATAAAATAGTCAATAGAGGCTTTACCTAAGAGCCTCTACTGCCTTTTGGTGAGATAAATGCAACAGAGAATGTTGTATCTACACAGTCAGTTGTTTAACTGACTTCATGGTGTTTGCTGTGCAAGACAGAAACTTTTCAAGGACGTAAATCTGCTCAAATTTGTTTCTGCACACCAAGTAAGATGTCACTGCAAGCAGAAAAAAGTCAGTGATAATATTTGTATTTCTTTCTGATAAGTATGGAGAAATGTCTCTCAAAAAAAACCACCTCATAATGGAATTTGACATGAATTTATTAAATTATTTATTTACCTCTGATCACTACATGTTTTCTGTTTGGGGAGCATTCACCTGCTAATGACATTGTAACTAAAGAGAGAACTAGTGTGTAAATTCCTATCAAGAGACAGAAACCATACTTTATCTGAAGATGCAAACAATGGGTAAGATAAGGCAAGTAGAATTTGGTGCTTTTCTTGTCCTGGTAATTCACATAACTCTTACAACCTCTTGGGATAGGCATTGTGAGGTAAGAGAATGATTGCCTCAGAAAAAAAAAAAAATTTAGCCTAATTTGTCTCAAAGGTTGGTCATTTGTTAGAAACAGTTCAATAAAAAATTACCCACCCAGTCTCATGTTAGGGTAATTACAGGGAGCATAATGAACAGTGACATGTCCATTATGTATGGATCAAGGAGGAATATTTCTGGAAATGGCATATTTTATTACCAGAAAAAGGGGCTATGACCTCTTTACACAACACGGTGAACACTTCAAAAAGCTTTTTCACAGCAGGGCTCAACTTTTCTTTGGATCAGGTCATTCTCAGCATGCTCAGGAAGCCAGACCTCAGAGCAAATTATGAGTATCAAAACTGGAGTAAATTCAAATTCAGGCTTGCTCTAATTCACCTAAGGAGTCAAACAAGAAGTACAGCAGCAGAGCATCCTCCTCCTGCCATGTCCTGGGCCCAGGCACCCAGCTCCTGCCAAGAACTGAAGGGTAACAGCAAGAATTATAGCTGATGGTATGCTCACTGTTAGAATTGTCCATCATATCAAAATACTGACTGTATTTATCACACATCAGAAAAAAGGAATTATGTTTTTCTACTAAGAAACATAGTGAAAATAATATATTAAAAACCACAGATCTTTCTTTTTAGTGAAAGAGAGAAGCAAACTCAAATTTACTGAATCTAAGAAATGATCTAAACCCAGAACCCTATCTTCAAATGTCCCTATTTATTTCAGCTCTGACAGTAGGAGGGTTCTGAGTCAACAGGAACACAAAGAAGTCCACCAAGTGCAGATGTATGCAAGCACCAGGGCTCCATCCAGGCTGAGCCCTGAGATGCTGGAGGTCAGGCTGGACACAACCACCCCCTCTGACCACTGCTCCCAGTCTGGATGTAAACCCCAGACTGCATCTGGCATCCAGGGGTATCCTTCTCTAGCTGGCACCAGTGAGGCTGGAATTATAATACAGGATGGAGTTTTGGGGCACCAGATTTCAAGAAGGCTCTGGAGAAACTGGAGAGGGCTCAGAGTAAGGCTACCAAGAGTGTCAGGGTCAACAGCACCTCTCTGGGAGAAGAGGATGAGGAGAAGGGGCTGGGTTTGCCTGGCAGAGAGGAGGTTAAGGGGTGCTGATCTGCTAGCAGCCTACACCCACTTAAGGGCATTTATAAATAAGACAACCACAGCAAACTCTTTTCAGGAGTGACAGATCAAAAAAGGGCAACAGAGAAAAACTGCAGAATAGTAAATATCAAATACTGTCAAATACTTCCTCTTCAATACACAACAAAAACAATTAAAATATATAAAAATCAAAGAAGTAGAAATGTAACAAATTTACATGGCTCAAAGGTTATTTTTTGAGGCAGTCTGGTTTAAAATAAAAAAGGCCAAAAAGGAGAAAAAATAAGCTTTTTTTGTTATCTAGACTTCTAACTTACTGAAACAGATATCGAGGCAGGGGGCAGAGCAATGGTTTAATGTTTTTAGAGGCACAGACCTACTTTTACAGGTGTTTTAGATTTTATATGTGATATGATTCAGTATTATGCATAGTAATTAGAAGTTTAATAAGCACTATTTGGGAAAAAAAAAAATGCTTAGCTCTAAACCCATTTTCATGTATTTAATAATCTTTCTCAAGGGCCTAAAAGGTGCTGAACAACGACATCCTCTAATGACTTTGTAATCCAATTTTGCACTTGGCTTATTATAGTGCCTTGCATTTCCCTTCTGTGTCTCAGTCCTGCATGGCAGAGAGACCCAGTCCTGCTCCTGGCTCCTGCAGGGCACACGCAGACCATGGGGTCCACACAAACTTCCTTTTCCATAAAAATAAAAGATGTGAGTAGAAGAAAGTCTGAAACAGTGATTGCTATCCCAAAAGTAGGCTGAAAAAGGCTTATGCAAAGAAGGTAGTAAGATGAACAGTTGCAATCTATTGTTTTTCCTATGGATTAAGGCCTGAGCTGGAAATGTAACTAAATCACAATGCTCTTCCTGGGATTCCTGGGTATTACTTCCCCTAGTGAAGGATTTGAACAACTAATCAGTTAAGATTTCATTTACTCTCATCCATATTGCCAAGTCATCCACAATAAAATAATTTGCATTTTCAAGCTGGGTTTTTCATACAGGTATTAGATTTATGGTCATGAACTAATTATACTTTTTAATACACTCTTTCACTTCTATAAATACATTTTAGTCACCATTATGTAAGTGTGGGTTGGGTTTTTTTGTGGCTTCATTTGTTAATAATGAACAGTATGTTTCTAGAAAAATAATGACAATTTTGACAATACATATAACAGCAGTATTAAATTTGTCGCTTTTACTGCTCTGCACAGAAGCAAGCACTAAATGTTTGTCTTTTAGGAGAAAGACACCATTTAGCATCAGTATCTCTGAGATACTGCACTTGATGACTCCAGAACTCCTTCTGTTTTATCTGTACAACCAGTCAGAGAACTTGTAGAAGCTATGGAAAAACAAAACCAAAACACTGCAGAAAATCCCAGCTTTTCCTAAGAATTAACACTATACTAAAGGCCTTTGGAGGAGGAAGAAAAGGGTGAAATGGTTCTTTTAATGTATCAGGCTCTCTATTTGGACTTTGTGTGTTTATTCTCCTTGTTCACATGGATGCATCAGAACCTACCAATGACCCTTGATTTAACATTCTTGGCCAGCTCTGGGACACTACAAAAGAAATCCAGTTGTTTCTTGGTTGCACCTTTGATATTAAATAATGTTATATTTTGCTCAGTGAAAAGCAGTTACTAACACAGAGTCTGTTGCTATGTATGTTCTCTGCAATATTCTGTTCTTAGCAAAATTAAAGCAGATTTTATACAAGAATCAGGTAGTACTATACAAAGAATAAGGACAAAGCATCATGGAAATTCTGTGCATGTCATTCTAACATTCTTATACAGCAGGAGTGGGCTTTGGATACATGTGTTGAATATATATCAATTTGATCTAGCAATAAATGCAACTGCACAGTTAAGCTAAACTACATTTATCAGTTCCATTTAATAAATGTTTGCATAGCCTGTACCATAGGACTACAAAGTGATCATTCATCTTCTAGACTGTACAAGCACTCTGATATCTGGCAACATAATCTTTGAAAAGGCAAAGGTGAAATCAAACTGCATTAATTCTTTTTTATTTCAAAGACAAGTCTGATTAAATACATTATTTACTTTATCTGATGAGTCAACATTTTTTAATGGTGTTCCAGGAGCTGGAGTTCATGAGAGCTGCAACTACTGAGATTCTTTGACAGAGGCAAACACTGTATGTAAATGTGTTCAGATGTAGGTTTTCTTGTCTTACCCACAGAACTGAAGTTTGAAGGCTTCAGCTTGTAGCCTCTGCTATCACAGGTAATTGTGGTAGTTAGCTCCCATGCCTTCTGGAATACTGATGAAGAAGAAACTAGAAATACAAGGTCTGTAAAATGCAAACTGAGGATTCCTTGGCAAAGGCATTAACACTGTGTCCCGGTTCTTTGGAGAGAGCTGAACGTGGATGGTCACCTACTGCTTTTAGTCATTGTGCACAAAAACTGCCTCTCGTTTACTCACATCTTATCCACACTCATTCAGTAAGAATGAAACCAACCAGCACAGCAGCTCACACTGGGGAAGTTAATTGGTAGCATGAAGCAAAACCCAATCACCCTTATAAGGAAATGTAGGTTTTTTTAAAAATAATGATTTTAAAATTTCAGATCTTTCAAAATATTGCAGAATAGTATTTTTTAAATATTTGGACATTTCTACTTTGGCACCAACTTTTTGAGGGATGAGAAATGTCTAGTTTAATTTTCCATCTGGTAACAGGAGCTTACTTCCTTCTAAAGGAGCCTGGATGTGCTGATGGTGTTTGGATGCAAGGGTATCACCAACTAGGGACAGCATTTGCCATTCACTGCTGTTGCTTTTAGGAAACACTCCTTCCAAAGGCTATTCCAGCTTTTCACCCATATTTAGAAAAGGCATTGTGTCCATGGTGAAGCAGTCTGACTCCTAGCAGCTATGAATAAAAAGGCAACACAAGATCAGATAATTTGAGTCATAATGATGCTATTCAGTGGAATCACAGTTACACCATGCTGTGCTTTCACAGCATTCTGGAGCTGTGGTAGGATAACAATTTCTTGGCATTTCTTGGCACACTCAGAGGGTGGACTGAAACCTGCTAAGATTTGAAGCAGTCCTTTAGTTTTCTACTTTCAGTCCACTGCTACACATACACCTATTACCATTACTCTGTTACTAGAGAAGAGGCAAATCAGATCTGAAAAATCTATGAACACAAAGATTTTTGGATGAAAGAAGGGGGCGTGGGGTGTAGGAAAATCATGTCTGAAGGAGATCTGCTTTGTGGAATACAAACTAAAGAAAAATGCAAAAAAGAGTACCATTAAGTTGGACTTGATGATCCTGAGGGGTCCCTACCGACTCGACAGAGCCTAAAATTCTGTGATTCTATTCTATAGTTCTCTTAATCAGCTGGAGTTCATGCAGGCATCTCTTCATACCCACCACAAAAAAACCCAATAAAATGACAGTATGTTTGGGAGATAGAGTGTCAATTATTTTCTTTACATTCCTAGACATTCATGGCTCTCACTCATCCAAATTATTCCATTTAACAAAATGTGCCCCTGTGGGAGTAGCCTGTTCCCAAATTTGCTATTACTATCTTCTGCTTCCAATGGGAAACATGAATTCTGAACACATGGATCATTTCTCCCATATTTGGTTCATTAATGTTGAGGTACCTCTATATAACTTCTGTCCCTATCATTCCAGCATCGTGGAATTTAAGCCATGCACAAAACTTTGATAACGAACTCTGAATTAATGTAAACTTTTCCCAGGATTTTTAAAGAAGTATGAATGCTGAGGGGAAGAAAAAAAAAAAAAAAAGGAATACCAAACTGAATAATTATGTGATCAATGAACAATAAAGCAATTCACCAAAGCCATTCAACGCACCTTTCAGAACAAAAAGACAAAGACTCTTATGTTAAATTCAAATTTTAAAATCTACTTAATATGCCAAGCAAAGGCAAGCATGCTGGTGGTGTCAATTTAGGTGTCTTAATGGTGTTGTTACCTCCACAGATTTAAGGAAGAAAAAAAAAGGAAAAAAGGACTACATTTTTCCCCTACCAGACATCTAATTGAATTTCATTTTACTGTATTGTTGAATTTTAAGCAGTGATTCATGTATAGGAACTGTAACACTGGTAAGTGTGATAGGAACCTTAAATTCAGCCAAAGAGCTGCTCTTGAAAAACCTTTCTCAAATACACATTTTTTACTCATCACAGTATTTCTAATTCAGTGGGAGACATATCTTCCCATGCAGCCTCATGGCAACTGACAATGTGAGAAACTGAGACATCAACAAGCCCACTGGTTGTGCTGGGAGGTTCCTAGGGGCAGGCTGGTCACAGTAAATTGTCTTAAACTGTGACTTACACTTTCTTCCTGAGACTCTGAAAAGTGACTCAGAGGTCAAGAGATGCAAAGTCCACACACTCTCCCAGGTTCTCTGTCTGCTCATTTGCAGAGAAGGGAAGGGATGAGTGTAGGTTGAGAGGAGAGAATCTGACACCAGAGAATTCATTGCCATTTCAAAACCAGCTCCAGTGACTGGCTTTACACCTTCCCACCTGTCTGCAAGGTGAGCAAATTCCATGTAAGAGAAACAAAACAAGTATTGCCATGAGTAAATACCCCCCATAAAAAGTAAAAGTTAGGTCCTAGCCCTTAACACGAACAAAATTCTTACAGCCACTTGCAGATCTGTATTATAGTTAGCAATCAGCTGTCTAGATCTTTCACACAAAAATCATCCTCATTTTCCACTAAGACAAAGAAAGCAGTTGCCCAGGTTCCAGCAAGCACCAAAGGAATTCTGTATATTCACTGGGCACTACAGGAGACTCATCCAGCAACTAAGCATCAGGAAGTCAAACAGAAGCAATAAAATTATGAATTGTGATGAAAATAACCTTATAGCTTTAAAGCTTGTGTACTACTGCTTTTCAAATGGGAAACACATTAACATCTGTCAGTGTAAAACATGTAGAAAGCCAGAATAGCTTTTACTTGCATACTCCTTATCGGCTTGCTTAGAGCTAGAATATCAAAGTGAGATTGGAATGAGCTGATGTTTGTAAGCATTTACTCTTCAGAGTATCAATTGGCAGGCTTGTGATCTTGCTTAACTTTAAGGAAGGAAATTTTTGTTTGTTTGTTTATTCAGATCAACTTATGCCTAAGGTAAAATAAGTCAAGAGGGAAAAAACAAAATTAGAGGCTGAATATAAAAGTTAGGAGCTTCATGAAACTGCTGGCAGATACAAAAATCCCCTTTCTTAAGAATGGAAGTATAAGAAAGAAGTTTTTGACCCATGTCTCCAGAATTGTTTCATTAAGGGACTATTTAAGGATAAAAGATGTACATGTTCTTTTGTTTTCCTCTCTTACTCGGCACTGAAGATATATGTTCATTATATAGATAATATATATAAATATATATAGATATTATAGAACAATATCTAATATATAATAACAGTATCTAATATATAGATGCATGTATATAATACATATACAATACATATAAACATCTATATATAATATATTCATACTTCAAATCAGATACAATACCTTTTCTGATCAGTTCTATTTCTCTGCAGTTCTCCATGACATTCTACTACTGCTGCATGAGATTTTCATACATATACTCAGAATTAAAATTTCCTATTAAAAACTCAATTATTTTTTCCATGTTACAGACAAGTTACTTAGGGATTAAGCCATCCCCTGGTAAGGTTTGATTCAGTAGCCTTTAACAGATACCTTCAGGCCTTTGCTTAAGTAATGCACAGAACCAATGTTTAGGGCCAGGCTACCCTCAGAAATGTACATTATAGAAAAATGTACATTCACTGGAGGTGAGGTTTTTCAGCCCCTTTCCAGTTCAAAAGGGAAACGCATGATGGTTTTAATTCCCTGCACCACACACAAAGTTCACGGGGGCTTTAGATACAACAAAGCTCCTCCTGATGCAGTCTGTGCACTGAGTATGAGCAACCTGAGAGGCTAATGGGGTCCTTCCCCTTTATCAGCTGTCATCAACAACCCTAACAAAAATGAACCTCAGTTCTTTAAAGGATGTAACAAATATAAAAGCTTGCCTCTGGAAAAATAATATATAACCACTTGCAGAAGAACCTGCCTGTCCAATAAGGGCTCACAAATAGAGTACTGGCAGAGAAATTCCTTGTAAAACCAAACAGCTAAATAAAAAACCCTTAACACAACATGTATGCCCTTTGGCAAAGAAGCTCAAGGAATTTAATACATTTTTTGTGCACTTCATTTGAAACTCGCACGCACTGAGGAAGGAAAAATTGGCTCCTTAACCCAACCCTTTTCTGTCCTTGCAGATAATTTTCTGTAGCCTTTAAAAAGTAAACTATAACATTTTTGTAAAAACAAATTGTAACATGTCACAATATTCAGTTATTGATGTGAAAAATCAGTATACAGATATTACAGCATTACAGTTCTCTTAGCCATGACTGACAATTCAGCTGTAAAATACTATAATTTTATTTTTTAAATATAGATTGAGGTTTGCTGTGGCAATAACAAAGGCCAGATGACTTAATTAATATATCAGTTATTATATACGGATATTATATTTTTTATTTATGGTGATGTTATATATGTTGTTCTACAGCTGATGAAGACCCATTACTGATGAACATTTCATCCCTAGCACCCTACTTCAAATGCCAGTTAAGGCAGTGAAATCTGGTGGGCTTCAGCAATTTGTGGAGTGGGCAGCAGAGCACAGTGCATAAGAAGTAATGCAAGCAAGCACCCCTCATTCCCACCTTTTTTTGCCATCTCAAAGATGCTAGGGAGGGTGGATGCTGATGGATGCTTGGCTTTATTTTCCATGTAACATGGCATATGAGAGAAGAGATAATTGATGTGAAACTGCAAAAAGGTTTGGAAGCAAAACCAAAACGTGCAGGAGATCTGAAGGACACTAACACTTTTTTGAAACTACTACCACTGGCTTTCAGGAGTAGGTCTGACCCCTAGAGCAAACACCCTTGCATGCAAAGTGATGGAAAAGAAGCAACCTGCAGGTCAGTCCACACAAACCTGAAAGGAAACCACATCCATATTTCTGAGGATTATTTTAATGTATGATTCTCATAGCTGCCAAATAACTAAAAAGAGCTCCCTCAAAGACAAAACGCACTTCTAAATGCCCCAAATTGCTTCTGGTTTGCAGACAGAAACTCATTCATTTAACTTACCTTGCTGTGATACCTCTGAGTAAGCTTTATTTAGGTGTATGTGAAATCATTGTTACTGGAGGGTTTTTTTGTTCTGTTTCAAGGTTGGTTGGTTTCCTTTTTAATGTTCCTGGTTCCCTAGCTATATTGCTCCCCCACAGTCCTGACATAACAAGTACAAGCTCTGCAGCAGACACTATGGGAAGGTTTTGGTTTTTTTCAGTGGTCTGATACTGCCGCCCTCCTTTTCCCAAGCAGCAATCCTGTCTCAGCACTGGGAAGGCAGAATTTCAACAGTTCTTACAGCAGTAAGTTAGTATTCAAATATACAGGAGCTCTGGTATATACCTGAAATGCATTTTAATGGGCCCAAGGAAACGATTGGGTCCTGGGAAGTTCATTGTTGTTTCTGGCTGTCAGGGACTGCTCCACTTCGCTTGCCTGCAGCAATCCAGTTTCTGTATCAGCCCTGCACAAAATATTGTAATATGCCCACTGTCCTAACAACAAGAGCTTCACACTCCACTTCTGCCCAACAATTTCCTCTGAACTGGATTTTCCAACATCTCAGCAAATGACAGGGAGGAAGAGACAAACAGACGTATGTGAGCAGGTAATGCAGCCTTCAAACACCTTTCCCTATTAATGTGCACAGTTCTGTGGAGACACCCCTGACTGTTGTGTATCACAAGAGAAAGAAAAACAGAGTGAGAGAAGGAAGAAAAGCTCAACTCCAGAAGTGAAAAACATGTAACTTGTGCCCTGAGCTATTGCTATGGCAACATTCAAACAATGAACAGAAAGCCCTGCAGGATTCTGTTCTTGCTTCCTTGGATACCAAATGTAAATTCTGATTCTTTTTTATTGTGTGCATGCACAAACATCTGATTTTTGCCTTTTCCACTAACAGATAGTAAATTACCCAGGCCCCCTACCAGGAACTACATGTTAATTCCATGTATTGCAGCTTGTGAATACACAATTAAAAGACACTACCAGCACACTTTGTTCCCCTTCCATGTCCCCATTTCTATCCCCCCCCCAACCCACTAAGAGAAAAAATGTCGAGGATAGTCCAGCTCAATAGGTACCCTCCTTTTCTGAGTAACATCAGTAAATAAACCACTCCCAAGGGGCACATGCCAAGCTCCAGAGTCTTCTGCCATCCCAGGAAGAGGAGATACAATTCTTTCTCAGGGCAGCTCCTTGCCCACACTGCCAGGCTTCAGCTTTTAGACCCCTGTGGCTCCTCCTATCACCAAATCCTCATCTGGGTTGTCCTGTGGGAGTAACACCTTTATAACTGGAGGAGGCTTGCTTTTTATCATAATTTCCATAGAGTAGCTGGCAAGGGATGGATGGAGATGAAGTAGGACCCCAGCTCAGAGCAGTCCAAAGCCCAGGCAGCTTGACTACTCCAGAAATGTCTTGGTGAGTGCTAATTGCAGTTCTTCAGAGCCATTTTCCTCCCAGACTGTAAGCAGCAGTAATTCCAGCATCCTTGTCTCTCTCCTCATCCCCTCCCTAGCATTCAGCAGGAAAGGGATGGATCCCTCCAAGTCAAAGAGCAGGCAGAGGGACAGGACTGAGATGGATGCTCACACACTGCAGCTGCACACAGGGCACTCCTTCAGCCAACACATTGCAGCTTCACTCTTCTGACAGCTTGGCTTATGAATTTTCACCAGCACGAAGCTCTCTTGAAATGTGCTAAAATCCTGTCCTGAGCCCCATTCAAAATCTTTCTGGCTCGTATTGTGACAGCAAGACTCTTAATGTCAAATGGAAGATAACTTTTTAGGTCACAGGCAAATAATTTTAAAGCCTATGTGTATGGAGCTATGGTACCACCTCAGGAATCCCTTTATTTTCCTTCAGTCCCACACAACTGCTTGCATTGCCTCATGGCTGCAACATTCTTTCCTGGGCCTCACCCAAAGTCCATTTATCACTCATCAGTGGTATCAGGGTAGGAGATACTGTGACCCAAAATTTACTGCTCCAGCAAACCAATCCTGATCCTATTCTAGATCAGTGCAAATTATTCCTGACACATGAAAAGACACCAACCAGCTACTTTCTTGTATGACTACAAGAAACATCTGAAGTCTGAGGTGTAATCTCTGACCTTCTGGAGAGCCAACCAGAACAAACAGAGCACGAACCTACTGCATACCTTTCTCTGTACATTTGGTGCCTAAATATACAGATATTCATTCCTTTGACAGTGCCAAAAATTCCAGCTGCCTGGGGTCATCAACAAAATGATTGCCCATGATGATCCCACTTTGAGATTGAATGAGTTTAAATGCTACATTGTTCTAGGTGTCTTTTGGCTACTGTTTTAAATGAATGATTCACTGAAATGTGAATCTGATGCCCCCTTGGAAGCAGACATGCATCCCTAGGTTTTTAATGCTGACAAGGTTTGCCTCTTTCAGGCCAAACCAGTGGCTAAAGTTGCCCAGTGGTTCCTTACTCCATCAAGGAAATCCTCCTGCTAGTTATTGTACAAAATGAATGAGGCACCTTTGGCAGCTTTCTGTTGTCAAAAGCTGGAATTGCTCTATCAAATTTTCTGTTTATGTGCTCACAGAAACCCAAGGGAAAGCTTCAAGATAACCTTTTCCTTAGCCAGCTTCTTTTTCCTTCAATAATTACTGAGCAGCAGCTTAACATATATTTAGCTGCTCTATTACTGCAACTGCTGATGTAAGTGTAGCCCACAGCAGAGCACAGACATATATAATGATATATGAAGGAGTGGAGAACAGAGTTTTGTACTTAATTTCAGCTGCTGAAAAACTTAAAACCATTTAGTGTCCCACCAGGAAACATGTGCCCAGAGAAATAAATGAGGCTAAATCACTTCATACTAAACTGATTTAGCTATACTGAGAAAGATGAGAGTAAATGGAGCTAGAAGGAACAATTTTTGCTGTGCCTGCTTCCTTCTTTTTCTAGACACAAGAGCACAAAGAGTCTGATTTGTTAGCATGGCTAAACAAAAACTCCCAGAGATTTCCCTAGGAGCAGAATTGCACCCTAAGTGTTAATCCTGTACAAGTAGCCAAAGTGTTAGAGGCACGACCTCCAAACAAGCCCATGGGATAAGTTTGAGAGGCAGGCCTCATTTTTATTATGCCAAAAGCCTCAGGACATTTATATGAAGAAACCATGGTGCTGTGAGTGAATGGAGAAAGGAGGGGGGGAGCAATATGCTAATATTTATGTATTTTTCCAAGGAAGTTAGAGCTCTGCTTTGCACACAGGAAGCTTGTGAAGAGGGAAATGCTGCCAGAATAGAACTAAAATCCAGCTCTACCAACATCTCTCCCATCCTCAGCTTCTTCCCCCTCCTTCTAGAATATTGCACATCAGAACAGTAAAATGACTGGCAAGGCCAGTTCTGCACTGGGCCTGCCAGGAAGTACCCATAGCACCTCCATGGCTTATTCAAAAATTGGTTCTTTCTCCTTCTCCAGCAATTCTAGCCTAATTCTTTCAGGTGGAGCCCCAACACACAAAGGCCGTGGCTGAGGAGGACAGAGGTGAGGGAGAAGGCCAAGAAAGAGAAGGAAAACTCCTTATCCATAAGCTAGGCAGTCATGCCAGGAGAGGGGATGGAAGCAGTGCTCCTTCCCACAGGAAAACAAGGACCATGCTACCCTCACTTTATTCCACACCCCTACAGCATGTTTGTCCAGGAAGGAAGGAACATTTATTGGTCCACTACACCTCACTGACAATCTGTGACCCCCACTGTTTACAAGCCACTTTTTACATTATTTCCTTTATTGCATAACAATAAAAAACTCCTATTAAAACTCCTAAAAATAACACCACAGTATTCCCTCACAGTTTGTCAATCAAAGTAAATCCTCTTCAACTGCCACCAAAGTCCTAGGGGACCCTGAAGACTTCACCACATCACCAAGAATTTGCTTGGAGATCTGGAGGGCACAGGTGGCTAATACAGCAGTTTCCTAAACTCCCCTTCAGTAGCAGAATGCCACCTCTCTGCCTGGTACTGCTGTTTCTTAGCAATGGAGTAGTAATGGACGTGCCATTTCTCCAGATGCCTCCTCAAAATCCCTTAAAAACCTTTGTCCTACACGAGTCAAAAGCCATTATTCACCTCACTGCTTGATCTTAAAATATTCCTATGAATACACCATATTGATCTGCAATGTCAGACTGGATGCCAGCATGCAAATCAGAGCCTCTCTATTTTAAACCACTTACTAAATAAATAAATACATAAACCTCCTCTGTGCACCAAATTCTCTGCAGCTTGCATCCACTTGTACAGACTGGGCAATCAGGCAGCACCCAGTGCAGGTTCCTTTTCATAGCGTTTTTTTTTGCTGGTGAACATTTACAGATGCTACAGAGAGACACAGGCAGGCATCTGCAACATCCTACCCAAGGTTAGAGATAACTAAGAACATTAGAGCTGCTGAGAAAATCCAGTTCTGTCCTTGTTACCTCCCTGCTCCCTTTCCAGCTGCCCCCCCTGCAACCATTATCAAAACCCCATCAGATTATTCATTCAAGACCAATAAAAGAGAGACAAAGAAGAAGAAAAAAGACAGGCAACAGGGCATATTTCCTTTAAAAAACAAAGAAATGGTAGGAGTACTTACTGTATCCTCAAAGACTATCCAGTTGCAAATCCCAATGGTTACAAAAAATTAGGGTGGGGGAGGGGTTAGAAAACTATATCAGCAACCAAACAAAAATTAAAACCAAGAAAGGAAATAAAGGGTATCCAATGGCAATTTCCCATCAATTTCAGTCCAAACAGGTGCAAATCCAACCCAAAGCTGCTGAAGTCTCCTCCTCCAACGATTTTTATTTCTTCTTCTCTGTCCTTTATTTTCTATGTGGCTGTCAACTTTTCCGCATAAAATTGCTGTAGCAGTGATGTTGATGTTTCCCTTCACTGGAGAAGAGTGGTTTAAAATAACAGGAAAAAAACCCAAAAATCCTTGCAGAGGATGAGCGGTCCTTCACCTTTCTGAAACTTTTTATTCCACTGTGGATCCTTCGCCTGGTTTCCTTTTTCTGAGGTTTTCTGCCTCTCTGGTTCCACTGCCCTCCATTGCTCACAATTTATTTCTTCTCCGGAGAGCAGAAATGGCTTTAATTCTTCTGAAGCAATCCTCCATCTGTATTCTTTTAATGTAATTTTGTTGTGATTGTTAAGATCCAGGTCTTGTCAGGCAATTTTCTTCTTCCCCTGTCATTTCTGCACTATCAATTATCCAATCCGTGTGTCTCCACATCAGAACAGGGATTCCCATTCTTCTCCTTTGCTATCCCCCACACTCCTTTACAAAAGAATCTTCTTCTGCATTCAAATTTTTATTTGTCTCAGTCAAAATAATAAACTTTTGAGTCTCTCTCCCCTCTCTTCGAATATCTGATTAGATTTCTAATCACAACCCAGTGCGCAACTGGATTTTTGATTTCAGCAAAAAGCCAGCAATCCACAGCATCAGCATCCTCTCCTTGCTTTGAACACCCCGTTAGATCCTTTGGCGTTCTCTCCAACTCCTCTGCGTTTTCATAATCTCACATTAAATGGAATGAAGGAGGGAGCAAAGAAAAATTCAAGGTTCCCACCAGCTGTCAAGAATAAATCCATTCCCTTGTTATTTTTAAGCACTCGGGATGGGTGTTTTTAACGCCCACTCTCCCCTTTGCCCCCCACACTCCTCAAAATATTTCATTTGTTAAAACTCCCCCGGTGGGGCACAAAAGAAGCCCGAGGAGGCATGATTCGTACCCTTGGCTGCAAATTTCACAAGCCCCCTCTGCTTTGCGTTTCAGCCTCCTCTCCATCTTTTGTCAGCAGCTATGCAAATCCAGCAGCACAGATTGATAAACTTACATTTGCGAAAAGGGAAAGTGAGAGAGGAGGGAAAATAAGAGCTGTTCAGTCCCTGACTCTCTTCCCCTCTCTTTCTCTCTTTCAGTGCAGATCTGATCCGGTTTCCAAGCACAGCCTGGCGTATTTCAGATCCACAAGTTGGGTTTCCCTTCCGCACAGCAGCGAGTTAGTCTCCCATCTTCTTCCACATGCCAGTTACCTTCCCCCTTTTCCTCCTTCCTTCCTGCCTCCCTCCCTCCCAAGATGACACATTCCCAGCAGCGCAGCCGTTCCTTTCAGTTTTCACTTCCATCCTCGGAACACACAGCCCTTTGCTCGGCTGAAAACCCCTTCCTCCCTTCCATGAGCTGGAATTCTCCCGGCGTCTGCCCGCAGGAACGGGGCTGTCTGTCTGCATCCAGCTCCTGCCTGATGCTGCTCCTGCTGCTGGGAGTTGCTCCGCTTTGCTCCGGCTCTGCCTTCCTCTTGCTCCCCACCTCTCATTGGCACCCCAGGATTTGCAAATGTCCCAGAGCCGGTCTTTTCCCTACATTCACCCTTCTCCCCTTCCTTTCCTCTCTTTCCCTCCAAACCCCCCCT